>OZ004603.1:42290834-42678096 GCA_963924605.1 Malthinus seriepunctatus
ATATTATGACAAGGAGCGACGGGGCCGTGAACACTGAACACTGAACATGAAGTGCGAATGTAATAGCATCTGAAAGATAGAATATAGCCATGCTACATATATTTATCCAAAATTGTAAAACATTGTTCTACTCGAACAGATTTTACGATCAAATAGTTAATACAAACTTATTTTTTAATGAAGCATTTCGTAGTTAAAGAATTGTTATATGTGGTTGACTCGTTTGAATTTTAAAAATATTTTCAGTATAAGAGCTATGGGCAATGAAAGTAACCACTTTTTCAATGATTTCAAACAGCTCTAATTAATAAAGTAATAATAAAAATAGAATTTTAAATAGTCCTTAACATTCTAAGAGAGCATTTAAATTAAAATATAAAAAAAAAATTCAATAATATTTAGTAGAAACCTTGTAAAACCTTTCCTAATATCAGCATAAATCGGTACATAATCACGACGTATTCTTCCTCTTAAGGCTTCTTATTGATTGTCGCTATTTCAACTGGCGAGGAGACGCATAGATTAGGGATTTTGTACCTACGTTTTGTCTGTAGGTAGTTTCGGACAAGGTTAAAATCACGCTTAGCCAGGTGGAATTTAAGTAACAAAACGAACAAAATAAAAATAGCCACTACCTGAGAATGAAAGAGCTGCGGTCTTAAATCTAAAATTCTCGTAACACGAAGAATGGCAAAGAAAATAACAACTTCTTTCGTGTGCATTTTTATTGTACAACAAGAAGTACTTTTATAATGTTCGTATGCGAAAAGTGTGAACAACGTACTGTTTTTTGGTCGTTTGCACCTTGTATTTTTTTTTTTTGGAAATAAAAAGTTTTTATTTACTGTTAAAGTTGACTCACGAAATAAGGGTTTTGCTCTCTATCACATGCAATAATAATAAAAATAATATAGTTGACGTGTTTATAATTTCTAGTTTATATTATTCTTTGTTCAAAATTTTCAAAATCGGTACTTACCTAAAATGATTTTTTATTGCACTAATTTACTTAATAATGTACCTATAGGTACAGTGTGTTCGTTAAATATGGAACATATTACATTTTTTTCAAAGTTGCACTTTTTTTTTCTTTTGACCGATATTTCATTGTTTCAAGTTAGCCCAATAACAACCTACTGTCAAAAATGCCAAAAATAATTTTAAAAAAGAGGCCGTCTGCCTTAGGGCCATGTGACATGGACTAAATGTCATAGGTAGTAAATTTTTAGTACTGAATCGGCGCACAAGCATATTTTTACAGGAATTTGAGCTTTAAAGTCGTACATTAAAGCTCAGATTCCTGTAAAAAATGCGTTTGCGCCGATTCAGTACTAAAAATTTACTACCTCCATGACAAATGGCTCTTAGCCATAAGCTGAACCGTTCTTGAGATAACGACACTTTTGTGGTTATGAAACCTATAGTATCATTCAGTATCTTGAAAAACGTTTCACGAGGAATTCAAATGACAAAAAATATACAGTGTGTTCCACTTGAAAAAATTGAGAAAAATTACATTTCGCGTAAACTAATCACTCTGTATAATAGCATTATGCTTTGTTGGAAAATTAACCTCGTAGTTTGTAAGTTGCCTATTATCAAAAGCGTGTGGTTTAAACGGATTTGAAAAATCTCGATTGCAACCCTAGCATCTCATGGCCCCAAAATTGACTCTTAGGACTGTTTTACATGGACTAAATGTACTAACTTATTAGTTCTGAATCAACTCAAGGAGCAAAAGCACGAGAATGGAAGCTTTAACGTCGTGTACGATAGTGCGTCAAAATTTCTAAAGCTTAGATTCCCATGCTTTTGCTCCTTGAGCTGATTAAGTGCTAACAAGTTAGTGCGACATTTAGTCCATGTAAAACGGGACCCTTAGACATTAAAGTGACAATATCTCCAGAACGGTTAGTGATAGATACATAAAACTTCCTACCTTTTTGTTTCTAAATGTCACGAGAAATCCGAATATGCAAGAATATACAGTGTGTTCCATTTAAAAAACACTACTTTTGGGCGTCATTTTTAAATGTATTTTTAGTGTATGTAGACAAATATTTTCAAAACGTAGGCCCAACGATCATTCCTTACCATATCAAAGTTGATTTTAATATCTGTTAAACTTAAGTAACAATCTTCTGTTCATTTATTAAAAAACCACCCTGTATTACAAACGTCACGTGGCATGTTTATAGAAAGATACTTTTTTTTAATTATAGTTAATTGAAGTAAAATTTTTAAGATCAATGTCGAACCATTAATACTTGTCTCGTAAAATTTTTCCCCCACAGCGTACAAAAGGGAACGCGCGGTTGAAGATACCCAATTGGTGAATTTGATGTACAGCTTAAGCTTATATCTTCATTAGCACCTTTTGTGCTGTTGCGTACAATGAAGACTTTCAATTTTTCTTTTAAAAATTTTACAATGGAAGTTGAAGGTTTTTTTTTAAATTCTTCTGAATGAGATTTTTTAAATAATAATAAAGGCAAACTTAATAAGAGCTAACGTACACCACCAACACTTGCTTCTTTTTGTAGGTTATGTTTCAGACTATGACTAACATGCAGGGCCCACTGAATAAATTTTTTTTAACAATTTTAGTCGTAAGACCTTAGAAGACTCGCTTAAAACAGTATATCTAAATTTCAGTGGGTCTGTGGGCTTAAGTAACAGTTACAGTGTGATCAGTCCCTTACGCTTAAAGCGACTACACTCCTTTAAGTGGCTGTGCACACTGGAGTCTTGCTCTAAAACTTTTAAACGCCAATGTCTTCAATGGAGTACCGGACCGCCACCTAAAGAGCTCGCCAGCGCTCTTTAACACACACGGGCCTTACAGGTTTGGCCTGTGCAGGCGGCCTGAACGCTGTCCAGACGCTCCGGTTTGGCCTGTGCAGGCCGCCTTAAGGCCTGTGTGTGCGGACGGGCCTTTAGACCGATTAGCGACCGATTTTCATTTGTTTGCATCGCGCACGTGCATTTCATTTGATTGCAAAGAGTCGGTAGTGTGATCTTGCTCTTAAACCGTCTCCACAGTTCTAAAAACGTCACTAGACCGATTAACGGCTGATTATCGATTGTGTACGTTGCTCATAATAATTTGGGACTGTCACACAGCACAGACGGCGAGTTGTGTGCGATGGAAATAAATGTGGAAATTGTTTTGTTGACGTAAGAACTCGCGTAAGCTATTGAAGACTTTATCTAAACTTGGTGCAAATGAAATAATAAAATGAAACTACAATTTAACTTATCTTAACGTGTTATTTTTAGAGGCAATTTTTGTTATCTTTATGGAAAAATTATAAAATCTGAAAAACCAATATTGTCGTGGCATGATTTCTTAAATTATTATATCCTGAGAAAAAGCTATTGAATAAAATTAAAATTTCAAAATAAAAAAACTCCAACTAATCAACTACTACTTTGGATGATTAAACAATTTCCTCTGAAGTTTTCGCTCGTTCCACTCTTCGATTTATTCGCAAATTTACATTTTCTCGCACATTTTTGTATTTTCTCGTTGCAGTTTGAATGCAGAGTCGTATTTAACTGAGAGAAAAAGTGACACAACCCCTAATACAACACAAAGCCTGACATGATAGAAACTAAATAAATTTAAGTTCTTGTAGAGACTCTTTAGCGTAATAGAATGTGACTGAATCATAAGCAAAGGGAAGAGAATGTTTAGGTTCTGAGAGATTATTTCAAGAGGTGAATATACAGGGTGGTGCAAAAAGGGCAAATTTAATCTCGAGAGGTTGTTGGAGACTACTGTCCCTGTTGTTATCTGAGTGTTTGTTATTGTAAGGGATTGGACACACTGGAGCCATCGTCTTTCACTAGCTGCCATCAACAAAATTTAAACGCCTTAATAATCCCTTAATAACCCCTTAATCACAACCCCTACATAAAGACTGACATGATAAAACTAAAGAGATCTTAGTACTCAGCGAGGCTCTTTAGTGTAAATGTGACTCAAGTCATATAACAAAGTGAAGAGAATCTTCAGGTTCTGAGAGATTATTCCATGAAATAGATTATATGTACAGGGTGGTGCAAAAATGGCAAATTTTATCTCGAGAGGTTGTTAGAGACTACTGTCCCTGTTGTTATCTGAGTGTTTGTTATTGTAAGGGATTGGACACACTGGAGCCACCGTCTCTCACTAGCTACCACCAATAAAATTTAAACGCCTTAATCATCCCTTAATCACCCCTTAATCACAACCCCTACATAAAGCCTGACATGATGAAACTAAAGAGATCTTAGTTCTTAGCGAGGCTCTTAAGTGTAAATGTGACTCAAGTCATAAAACAAAGTGAAGAGAATCGTCAGGTTCTGAGAGATTATTCCATGAAATAGATTATATGTACAGGGTGGTGCAAAAATGGCAAATTTAATCTCGAGAGGTTGTTAGAGACTACTGTCCCTGTTGTTATCTGAGTGTTTGTTATTGTAAGAGATTGGACACACTGGAGCCATCGTCTTTCACTAGCTACCATCAACAAAATTTAAACGCCTTAATAATCCCTTAATCACCCCTTAATCACAACCCCTACATAAAGACTGACATGATAAAACTAAAGAGATCTTAGTACTTAGCGAGGCTCTTTAGTGTAAATGTGACTCAAGTCATATAACAAAGTGAAAAGAATCTTCAGGTTCTGAGAGATTATTCCATGAAATAGATTATATGTACAGGGTGGTGCAAAAATGGCAAATTTAATCTCGAGAGGTTGTTAGAGACTACTGTCCCTGTTGTTATCTGAGTGTTTGTTATTGTAAGGGATTGGACACACTGGAGCCACCGTCTCTCACTAGCTACCACCAACAAAATTTAAACGCCTTAATAATCCCTTAATCACCCCTTAATCACAACCCCTACATAAAGCCTGACATGATGAAACTAAAGAGATCTTAGTACTTAGCGAGGCTCTTTAGTGTAAATGTGACTCAAGTCATATAACAAAGTGAAGAGAATCTTCAGGTTCTGAGAGATTATTCCATGAAATAGATTATATGTACAGGGTGGTGCAAAAATGGCAAATTTAATCTCGAGAGGTTGTTAGAGACTACTGTCCCTGTTGTTATCTGAGTGTTTGTTATTGTAAGGGATTGGACACACTGGAGCCATCGTCTCGCACTAGCTACCACCAACAAAATTTAAACGCCTTAATAATCCCTTAATCACCCCTTAATCACAACCCCTACATAAAGACTGACATGATAAAACTAAAGAGATCTTAGTACTTAGCGAGGCTCTTTAGTGTAAATGTGACTCAAGTCATATAACAAAGTGAAGAGAATCTTCAGGTTCTGAGAGATTATTCCATGAAATAGATTATATGTACATTGTACAGGGTGGTGCAAAAATGGCAAATTTAATCTCGAGAGGTTGTTAGAGACTACTGTCCCTGTTGTTATCTGAGTGTTTGTTATTGTAAGAGATTGGACACACTGGAGCCATCGTCTTTCACTAGCTACCATCAACAAAATTTAAACGCCTTAATAATCCCTTAATCACCCCTTAATCACAACCCCTACATAAAGACTGACATGATAAAACTAAAGAGATCTTAGTACTTAGCGAGTCTCTTTAGTGTAAATGTGACTCAAGTCATATAACAAAGTGAAGAGAATCTTCAGGTTCTGAGAGATTATTCCATGAAATAGATTATATGTACAGGGTGGTGCAAAAATGGCAAATTTTATCTCGAGAGGTTGTTAGAGACTACTGTCCCTGTTGTTATCTGAGTGTTTGTTATTGTAAGAGATTGGACACACTGGAGCCATCGTCTTTCACTAGCTACCATCAACAAAATTTAAACGCCTTAATAATCCCTTAATCACCCCTTAATCACAACCCCTACATAAAGACTGGCATGATAAAACTAAAGAGATCTTAGTACTTAGCGAGGCTCTTTAGTGTAAATGTGACTCAAGTCATATAACAAAGTGAAGAGAATCTTCAGGTTCTGAGAGATTATTCCATGAAATAGATTATATGTACATTGTACAGGGTGGTGCAAAAATGGCAAATTTTATCTCGAGTGGTTGTTAGAGACTACTGTCCCTGTTGTTATCTGAGTGTTTGTTATTGTAAGAGATTGGACACACAGGAGCCATCGTCTCTCACTAGCTACCACCAACAAAATTTAAACGCCTTAATAATCCCTTAATCACCCCTTAATCACAACCCCTACATAAAGACTGACATGATGAAACTAAAGAGATCTTAGTTCTTAGCGAGTCTCTTTAGTGTAAATGTGACTCAAGTCATATAACAAAGTGAAGAGAATCTTCAGGTTCTGAGAGATTATTCCATGAAATAGATTATATGTACAGGGTGGTGCAAAAATGGCAAATTTTATCTCGAGAGGTTGTTAGAGACTACTGTCCCTGTTGTTATCTGAGTGTTTGTTATTGTAAGAGATTGGACACACTGGAGCCATCGTCTTTCACTAGCTACCATCAACAAAATTTAAACGCCTTAATAATCCCTTAATCACCCCTTAATCACAACCCCTACATAAAGACTGGCATGATAAAACTAAAGAGATCTTAGTACTTAGCGAGGCTCTTTAGTGTAAATGTGACTCAAGTCATATAACAAAGTGAAGAGAATCTTCAGGTTCTGAGAGATTATTCCATGAAATAGATTATATGTACATTGTACAGGGTGGTGCAAAAATGGCAAATTTTATCTCGAGTGGTTGTTAGAGACTACTGTCCCTGTTGTTATCTGAGTGTTTGTTATTGTAAGAGATTGGACACACAGGAGCCATCGTCTCTCACTAGCTACCACCAACAAAATTTAAACGCCTTAATAATCCCTTAATCACCCCTTAATCACAACCCCTACATAAAGACTGACATGATGAAACTAAAGAGATCTTAGTTCTTAGCGAGGCTCTTTAGTGTAAAAGTGACTCAAGTCATAAAACAAAGTGAAGAGAATCTTCAGGTTCTGACAGATTATTCTATGAAGTAGAATGTATGTACAGGGTGGTGCAAAAATTGCAAATTTAATTTCGAAGGGTTGTTGGGGACTAGTGCCTCTGTAGTTATCTATAGGTGTCTTTTATTGTAAGGGATTGGACACACTGGAGCCGTCGTCTATCACTAGCTACCACCAACAAAATTTAAACACCTTAATCATCCCTTAATCGCAACCTCTATACAAAGGCTGACATGATAGAAACTTAGATACGTTCTACGCCAACTCCTCACTCTGTGTCTCAAGCTTCCAACACCATCCAGGCGTAGGATTTCGTTTTAATTGATTAATTTTTTGTTTCGCTGTTGACTAATTTCTAAACCTTTACTACAACTTATTTCAAAAGAAGGAAATTATTTCTCCACAATTTCCTTTTATTATTTTTCTACCAGCTTCCCACGAAAACCCCCTCCCCCCACACACACTGTGCTTAGATCGGCAAACAAAAGCATTTTGAGATTAAACAATAACTTACTGAAAGGATTCGTTTTAGGTTTCTTTTTTTAAACCTTCCTTATAAACGTAAAGTTTTATAAATTGCAAGTCGATATCTACAGCTACTCATAACCTAACAACCCCAAGGCACAAAATATTGATTGTAACGTGAATAAACAAAGACGAGTAAGAAATAAGACGAATGAAAAGTTGCAACTTCTTGCATTTTGTATATCAAATTGCAATTTTATAATTTCTCCTCCTTCGCCCTCGGATACAACTTTGTGAGACGAATAATAAACTTTTTTTGTAATTATATCGAAGGGTGTTTTATTGATGTCAAAAAAATATTTTTAAGAGCGATGATAATAGATCTAGTTTTACTATTGAGCTCGTGAATTATTGTTCCATCAACCGCATTCATATCTAGCGCGCTATAGAGGGATGGAAATTGTGGGGTAAGTTGTAGCTTAACAAATAGTAGAGGACCAGTTGACAGATTATTACGGATCGAAGTTTGTATTAACATATTACACGCGTTATATTAAACTGATGGATTATATGAAGTTTTGATCTTGAATTATCTTCAAATTAACCCAAGGAAATTTATACTCGAAAGCGTCATTAATGACACCCCTAATATTTTTTAAACCCGAAAAAGGACGCGTTTTGTAGTTTTTAAGTTGATTTCACATGTAGGTAGAGGGATGTTCATTGAACTGAACACGAAAAAAGATAAAATTTGTACTATAAAAAAGATAAAAATTGCGCGTTTGTATTTTGCTCTACAATTTATAATAAATTTAATTTATACGATCGTTTTAGAGGGTTGGAAAAAAAAGTTCGGGTCATGCCATTTTGCACACTTTTTCCACTCAATTTACTTTTTACACGTGTTTGTTTATACGAAGTTTGTGTCGGGCTTATAAGATAATGAGATGTTTAGCGAAAAAAAAAATTGCAAAGTCGATTTTTAATAATTAAATCGAGCGAACTGCTTGCTTGCTATTGGGTATTGCATAAAGTTGAAATTTGGCACTTTTAAGCTGCCTCTTTTAAATTAAAAAAATCATGGAAGAAGATCTAAATGATCGATTGGGAAAGCACCATTGTTTGCTTTACTTTCAACAGTTGAAACCATACAAATGGCGTCCCGAAAATGGCGGATTTTCGTTACGCTCCCTTCCAGAACTGTTTACGTTACACAGTTTGATAAATCAAATCAAACGTGAATTACAACAAAAAGAGAAAATAGTAAAGTGTAAAAAGCATAGTTTGTTTTTAAATTTACAACGATGTGTGCTTTTATTACGTTTAAGTTGATTTATTGTATAGGAAATGTTACCAATATAAAAGGTAATTTTATTTTGGTATATTGGTTTTGGTTATGTATTTAAAAAAAACGGAAATGAAAAATGGCGTAATGTCGCGACAGTCGCAATACTATGCACGAGCACGAAAATCATTAAAAGAATCATTAAAGGCCAGCAAACAATTCCAATACGTGCTTGGCACAAGAATGTTCTCAGTTTCGAATTTTTCAAATGCAAGGCTTTGGGAAAAATATAAGACATTATTTTTGTATTATTTATATGTGAATAAATTCCCATTTATATTTACTCATTCGCGTTATTCATACATGTCTTTATCTCTAAAAGTGAAAGGAAATAAGAAATATTTAAAGGTTAATAGTTAACATGGTAATGTAAGTACAGTATAAACACGCAACATGCTAATCGATCATACGAAAAAATTTTTTATAAAGAAAAAAAAGTTAATAGAGATTAATGCAAGTACTGATTTCGAAGGGTTTGGGGTTTCTTCATCCCTTTTCTGTAGACCAGGGCAGCATTTTTTAAGATAAATCATCGTATTTTTCTTCTACTTTTATATTACACATTATACGTTAGTTTTCGATTGGGATGCCTGTATCAAACGGAGTAGTGATATATTAAGGGAGTGGGCGCAAAATTGAGGCTCAGTGGCAATCAAGACGACGATCTAAAATCCTACCAATCATGGACTGAAAAGTTTATCGATGTCCATATTGTGGGCAATATTAAGTCACATCTTCAAGATTTCTTGTTACATGCTCAAAATGCATGGGTTTCGGTTAAAAATATGTTGAGACGGAACTGACAATGTGATGATGGCAACATCAGAATGAAATTTTAAAGGTCGAGACTGTTCCTTTTTTTTGCACTGTTCGTACAATAAATATTGCAACTCCTAATTTTTTTTTTCGCCAAGCATGAATTTCGGTTAAAAATATGTTGAGATGGAACTGATAATGGGATGATGGCAACAGGCCGAAATTTGTTAGTTCGAGACTGTTTCTTTCATTTGCACTGTTCTTGGGCGTACAATTAAAATTGCAGTTCTTAATTTTTATTATTTCTCGCTAAGCTTGGGTTTCGGTTAAAAATATGTTGAGATTGGACCGAAAATGGGATGATGGCAACAGGGTGAAATTTGTTAGTTCGAGACTGTTTCTTTCATTTGCACTGTTCGTGTTCGTACAATTAAAATTGCAGTTCTTAATTTTTTATTATTTCTCGCCAAGCACGGGTTTCGGTTAAAAATATGTTGAGATGGGACTGATTATGGGATGATGGTAAGAGGATGAAATTTGTGAGTTCTAGACTGTTTCTTTCATTTGCACTGTTCGTGTTCGTACAATTAAAATTGCAGTTCTGAATTTTTTTAAATTTTTTGCCAAGCATGAATTTCGGTTACAAATATGTTGAGATGGAACTGATTATGGGATGATGGTAAGAGGATGAAATTTGTTAGTTCGAGACTGTTTCTTTCATTTGCACTGTTCGTGTTCGTCCAATTAAAATTGCAGTTCTGAATTTTTTAAAATTTTTTGCCAAGCATGAATTTCGGTTAAAAATATGTTGAGATGGAACTGATAATGGGATGATGGCAACAGGGTGAAATTTGTTAGTTCGAGACTGTTTCTTTCATTTGCACTGTTCGTGTTCGCCCAATTAAAATTGCAGTTCTGAATTTTTTTAAATTTTTTGCCAAGCATGAATTTCGGTTAAAATATGTTGAGATGGAACTGATAATGGGATGATGGCAACAGGGTGAAATTTGTTAGTTCTAGACTGTTTCTTTCATTTGCACTGTTCGTGTTCGTCCAATTAAAATTGCAGTTCTGAATTTTTTTAAATTTTTTGCCAAGCATGAATTTCGGTTAAAAATATGTTGAGATGGAACTGATAATGGGATGATGGTAAGAGAATGAAATTTGTTAGTTCTAGACTGTTTCTTTCATTTGCACTGTTCGTGTTCGTACAATTAAAATTGCAGTTCTTCATTTTTTTAAATTTTTTGCCAAGCATGAATTTCGGTTAAAATATGTTGAGATGGAACTGATAATGGGATGATGGCAACAGGGTGAAATTTGTTAGTTCTAGACTGTTTCTTTCATTTGCACTGTTCGTGTTCGTCCAATTTAAATTGCAGTTCTGAATTTTTTTAAATTTTTTGCCAAGCATGAATTTCGGTTAAAAATATGTTGAGATGGGACTGATAATGGGATGATGGTAAGAGGATGAAGTTTGTCAGTTCGAGACTGTTTCTTTCATTGTGTCATTTGCAATGTTCGTGTTCGGACAATTTTTTATTATTTCTCGCCAAGCATGGGTTTCGGTTAAAAATATGTTGAGATGGGACTGATAATGGGATGATGGCAAGAAGATGAAATTTGTTAGTTCGAGACTGTTTCTTTCATTTGCACTGTTCGTGTTCGTACAATTAAAATTGCAGTTCTTAATTTTTTATTATTTCTCGCCAAGCATGGGTTTCGGTTAAAAATATGTTGAGATGGGACTGATAAAGGGATGATGGCAAGAGGATGAAATTGGTTAGTTCGAGACTATTTCTTTCATTAGTTCGTGTTCCCAAAATCGCAACTCCCAAAATATTTTGTTCAACAAGGCTTGGGGCTTTTGAACTGTTTGTTCAGCATTTTACTTACTAGACTAGAAAATTTATGTAAACCTGCTTGAGAAAATTCTTCTCACAGTAACTTTTTAGACCCACCTCCGAAATTTCCAAATCCAACTGTTTGAAACAATTTAATTACAATGAGGCCTCGAGGTATGATTTTAAGACGAAACTTGTTAATTTCAAACTTATTTTTTCGTACTTTTTTTTCATTAAATTCTCATAACTTATTTGAAATTATATCCAACAAATGTTAATCCGTCTAAAACCGAGCGAACATGAAACTTTTTTTAAAAAGCTAATTAAAAAACTTGAGATCAGTCATTAGCTTAACTAACTTTTTTAAAACTTTTGGGAAATAATTTTTAATGGACTTTGCTATCAGATGTGAATGTCAATGTAGGCGATTAGTAAAGCCAGTAGACTTACAAACGAAGGGTTTGAGTTAAATTTAAGCAAGGGTGGGTTAAAGTTATGCGCAAAAAAAATGTTCAAAAGAATTTTTGCTTTTTTTACTTTTTTAAAGTAATTATAAATACGAAAATGCTTGCTTTTTTTTACCAAGAATTTATTAAATTGTTAATGGCGCGAGAGTTGGGAAGGAGGAGAAACACGGATAACGTTTAATAAATTAAATTTATTAGTATAAGTTTTAAATCCTTATTCAAATTTGTTACATGATTTTAATAACCACATTTGCAAATCTAATAGCATATTGATATCCATAGGCAACATGATGGGAGAAAATTAAATCAAACTTGAGGATTAAGTGAGGAAGGGTTACATTATATTTCATTTGAGTAGCTTAAAATTTAACGGACCTGGAATTAAGCAAATAAATCTTTTATTTGTCTTTTAATATTAGTCTCAATTGTTTGAATTTGAGGTTTGTTAAATTAACAAAATGTTTACAACCTTTTTTTTTTTAATTTCTGCATTGGTATGTTTGTTAATCCAACGCTTGCTTTGAGTTGATTTAGGCTTTTGTAATAGTTTTAAAGAATCTCCAAGCAGATCTCCCTAACCACTGGTACTTGGAGAATGAACTCCAGCGTTCTGAAGGTCTGGGTTGGGATTATTCGGGTCAGATTGAATCTTTCGTAACAAAATTTGCTTCGAACCACTTCTGCTTGAAGAATAAACTCCAGAGTTCTGAACTTAGGTCTGGGCCTTATCCGGTCACGTTGGGCCAGTTAAGGCATATGAGTATGTCTTATTTGGGTTTCTTCTTGTTCGTCCAGAGAATTTTTGCTTTTTCTTGAACAAACCCAAGTTTCTTTAAGATTGTGGTATAATTGGAAATGAGTTTTCTCTTCATGAACCCGCTACTGATTGTGAAGCTCAGTAAAACTATTTCTCTAGCAATTAATTATTTCTAAACAAATTTTTCTTTTCTTATACGTGCATTTTATTCTCTTTATTGCTCCTCTTATAAGCAACAATTGAAAAATCGTTTTTCTAATTTGAATTGTTGGTTATTTTAAACGATAACCGCCAAGCGTTTTGTTTTGACTGTTTCTGATTGAATAAGTAGATGTTTTTATTTTAAGTTGTTTACAAAGGAGCCATTTAATGTGTAAATTAAACAAAACTCTTTTACTGCTATTTATAATATTGTATAGTAATTTTAGCTCAAAAATTCCCTTAGATTAAGCGTAGTCGATCATACCAAAAAGTTTCGGAAACAACGTTATGCTAAGGCCGATCGATTCTGATTATCTTGGAAATTTTTGACTTTTCCATAATCTAAGGAGTGTGCTTAAGAACTTTTGTTCAGAAAAGTTTTTTTTAAATCTATTTGGTTTTTGAATGACGGAGAGGTAAAAATTACCTTGAAATGACCCGTTGCATGATTGTAGTATAATATTACTTTTCGCCCCATTTTCCGATTTCCTTGGAACTTTTGACTTTTCCATAATCTAAGGAGTGTGCTTAAGAACTTTTGTTCAGAAAAGTTTTTTAAATCTATTTGGTTTTTGAATGACGAAGAGGTAAAACTTACCTTAAAATGATCCGTTACATGATTGTAGTATAATATTACTAGCGCCCTATTTTCCGATTTCCTTGGAACTTTTGACTTTTCCATAATCTAAGGAGTGTGCTTAAGAACTTTTGTTCAGAAAAGTTTTTTAAATCTATTTGGTTTTTGAATGACGAAGAGGTAAAACTTACCTTAAAATGATCCGTTACATGATTGTAGTATAATATTACTAGCGCCCTATTTTCCGATTTCCTTGGAACTTTTGACTTTTCCATAATCTAAGGAGTGTGCTTAAGAACTTTTGTTCAGAAAAGTTTTTTAAATCTATTTGGTTTTTGAATGACGAAGAGGTAAAACTTACCTTAAAATGATCCGTTACATGATTGTAGTATAATATTACTAGCGCCCTATTTTCCGATTTCCTTGGAACTTTTGACTTTTCCATAATCTAAGGAGTGTGCTTAAGAACTTTTGTTCAGAAAAGTTTTTTAAATCTATTTGGTTTTTGAATGACGAAGAGGTAAAACTTACCTTAAAATGATCCGTTACATGATTGTAGTATAATATTACTAGCGCCCTATTTTCAGATTTTCTTGGAGATTTTTGACTTTTCCATAATCTAAGGAGTATGCTTAAGAACTTTTGTTCAGAAAAGTTTTTTTAAATCTATTTGGTTTTTGAATGACGAAGACGTAAAACTTACCTTAAAATGACCCGTTGCATGATTGTAGTATAATATTACTAGCGCCCCATTTTCAGATTTTCTTGGAAATTTTTGACTTTTCCATAATCTAAGGAGTGTGCTTAAGAACTTTTGTTCAGAAAAGTTTTTTTAAATGTATTTGGTTTTTGAATGACGGAAAGGTAAAACTTACCTTGAAATGACCCGTTGCATGATTGTAGTATAATATTACTAGCTCCCCATTTTCCGATTTTCTTGGAAATTTTTGACTTTTCCATAATCTAAGGAGTGTGCTTAAGAACTTTTGTTCAGAAAAGTTTTTTTAAATCTATTTGGTTTTTGAATGACGAAGAGGTAAAACTTACCTTAAAATGACCCGTTACATGATTGTAGTATAAATATTACTAGCGCCCCATTTTCAAATTTTCTTGGAAATTTTTGACTTTTCCATAATCTAAGGAGTCTGTTTAAGAACTTTTATTCAGAAAAGTTTTTTTAAATGTATTTGGTTTTTGAATGACGAAGAGGTAAAACTTACCTTGAAATGACCCGTTGCATGATTGTAGTATAATATTACTAGAGCCCCATTTTCCGATTTTCTTTAAAATTTTTGACTTTTCCATAATCTAAGGAGCGTGCTTAAGAACTTTTGTTCAGAAAAGTTTTTTTAAACCTATTTGGTTTTTGAATTACGGAGATGGAAAGTTTACCTTAAAATGACCCGTTCCATGACTCTAGTCTAATATTACTAGCGCCCTCATTTTCCGATTTTCTTGGTAATTTTTGACTTTTCCATAATCTAAGAAGTGTTCTTAACAACCCTTGTTTATAAAACTTTTTAAAATTCTAATGGGTTTTTGAATGACGACGAGGATTTGATGAGGATTTGTTTTGACAATATTCATTTAATTTAAAGGAAATTCCGAGAAATTCGAAGCTTTTCTTCGTCTTTTATTGATTCTTAGCCCAGTACTGTGCCAATAGGTTAATAATTATTTAAAAGTCAACTTTTTCTTCTCTTACCAAATCAAATGTACCGTAGGTTCTGCTAATGGTAGTTTACGTAACTCAGTGGGGTTAGTTTAAACAAATCCCACCTCGTGCATTTCCCATTCAAATCACAATTCGCAAAATTTCTATAGAAAATTATAAATTAAAATTCAACCGATATTGATGAAGTGTTCAATTGATTCATTAATTATCTCTCTCTGCTTTTGAAAATCACGTCGAGAGAGACCCCTCTTTTCCAATTCCTACCTTCCGCACTATCAAAATCAATCTTAACACATTGTTTAAGCGTCGATTTCCTTGTTGCTCGTTTGTGTTAACCCTCACCTACCTGAATTTTAATAAAGCTCATCGAGCATCCAGCCACACCCAATATGTCATTAATAATTATTATAATTTATAACGTCTCTGTATATTTAACCATTATTGATTTATTCTTCGTAATAAATAATTTATCTACTTGAATATCCCTTCGAATAATAAATATTTAATTGGAGCATTTTTAAATTTAGTGTCGCTACATTAGGACGAGCATTGTTTGGATATAAAAGATTATGGTTGTAAGGGTAAAATTTTTACCCGATATAATAATTAAAACCCTTAGGAAACGCAAAAAAGGGACAAATTAATAAAGTTTCGCTTTGCATCCTGCTGATACTGTTTTATAATTAATAATTTCAAATGTTAACTCGATGTATGTTTCCTGTGAACCTATGTCCTTTATTTAACTAATAATTTACTGTTTATTCTCGACACTAATTGTTAAATTTATGCCTCTTCATTATTTAGATAATTTAATTTACTATCCTTTGTTACGAAACAATACTTAGTACGATTACATTAATGTGTAAAATTGATTGTTGTTTTACAATTCGAGTCTTCTACTTCATCATTGAATTTTTCAGTTATACGAGGCTTCAGTTAAATTAGGTCATTTCCAACACCGAGTTTGTATTTACTAAAGGCTCGAAGAACATATTGTTTGCCCGAAGGAGATGTTTGTTTATCTCGTTTTATTGACTTCCCAAAAACGTGTAAACAAATTCAAAATAATCGCTCCATATCTTTGTAAGAGAACAAATAAACACAAATTATGACGTCATAGACCACGCCCTCTTTACTACTCACGCGGGCTCGGAAGAAGACAAGACAGCTCGCTAGATAGGTTGTGAGCGAGCTCAGGTAAGCAGGAAGTAAGGCAGTGTCGATTAAGTCGAAGCACGAGTAGCGTAGAGTGAAAAAAACATTAAATTGGCTTCCACTCGCTTCCATTAAAGGGCGCTATTGATAAAAGATTGTAAAAGAAGAAAATAAGGTTGGAAATAAGATTCAATTTTTCGGTCCCCTGTCCGCTTTCATTTAGAATATTTTAATTAATTTAACTTATTAAGAAAAGTAAGAAGCACTTTAGAAGAGGGTATCGAAATGGTGTCCATTAGAGAAACCAACAAAATTGAGTTTAAAAAGGATTTAAAAGAAGCACTTTGTATTTTATTTTTAAACAGAGTTTTAGTAAATAGACCATTTTCAAAGCCAACTTAAGATCAATTTTACGTTAAAGTATTTTTTGATTGTAGTTAATTATAAAGAATTGTAAAATTTTAAAAATTAATTTGGTTTTTCATCTGTGTAAGCTGGATATGATTAATTTTAATAATGAGAGTATCAAATGACGTGCTCAATCAAGTATATCATTGATGATGAAATGTTACATACAATACACATACATATACATAAACTTTTAATGAATTTTGTTGATTTCCGAGTTGTCCCAATACACTAATGACATAGAAATCCAATACTTGCTTGCGTGTATTACAATAATGATCTATCAAAATTCATACCCCACACAAACTCGATGCACTAGCCGCCAGATTGGGGCGACGGTAGGCATCCTAGTCACCCGCTATAATACAAAGTGTTCCGAAATGCACAGACGACGCTTAACCACAGATTCCTGGAATCCAAATTTGACGCTCTAGCTTTAAGAACGACTCTCTTCTGAAGGAGAACACACCGAAATAATATAACGAACACCTGTATTCTTTATAACATTTTGTAACCTCATTCTTGTAGCACTTCAGTTCATGTTCAATCCTCTCGAATTTTTTAAAAAATATTCCTAGATCCATTCCTGGAGCGGATTTATCGAGATTATCTCGATCGACGTTCGTAAGAGCTAGAAAGGAAAAAAAGAAGGAGAAAAAAAAAGATAGTAATATAGTGAAGGTATGTGATCTTTGAACTTAAAAACATTTCCACAACATTCAGTAGAGAGAAACCCTAGTGAAACAATTTAAAACGAAACTGGAGTAACACATAAATTAAGGAATTAGCACCGAACACAACGTCGAAGTAAAGTAATCTCGTTTTATAGCGTAATTCAGTGAAATGGTAAATTAAGAAACCTCTAAATCTAGGGAAGGTTACACTTTACTAATTACTATGAATTTGTTATAGATGTGTGTTTGACAAATAATAATTAATTTAATATATTATGAAATTGAATTTGATTAATTATTTAATTAATTCGTTAAAATACGTCTTGGTTTATAGAAGATGAAATTTACGTTTTAGAAGCGAATTCGATTTGATACAATTTTGTGCACTGGAGAAAAAGGGGAAGAGTTTTTCTCTTGTTAAATTAAAGACGAGTAAAATAGTTAAGATGGTAAAAATAAAAATTGTGAGGGAAAACGCGGGGAAAATTAAGAAATTCAAATAGAAACCCTTTTTTACATTTCTCGTTGCAAGATTGCAGTAGAACCTTACTAGCTAGTAGCTACCCCATTTTTGAATTTTCTGGGCAATTTTTAACTTTTTTATGATCTAAGAAGTGTGCTTATGAACTTTTATGAAGAAAAGTTTTTTTTATTCCACTTGGTATTTGATTGACAGAGAAGGAAAACGTAGCTTAAAATGACCCGTTGCCCGTTGCATGATTCTAGTATAATATTACTAGCGCATCCATTTTCCGAGTTTCTTGCAAATTTTTGACTTTTCTATGATCTAAGAAGTGTGCTTATGAACTTTTATGAAGAAAAGTTTTTTTATTCCACTTGGTATTTGATTGACAGAGAAGGAAAACGTAGCTTAAAATGACCCGTTGTATGATTCTAGTATAATATTACTAGCGCCTCCATTTTCCGAGTTTCTTGCAAATTTTTGACTTTTCTATGATCTAAGAAGTGTGCTTATGAACTTTTGTTCATAAAAGTTTTTTAATTTCTGTATGGTTTTTGAATGATACATAGAGAAGGAAAACTTAGCTTAAAATGACCCGTAGCATGATTCTAGTATAATATTACTAGCGCCGTCATTTTCCGATTTTCTTGAAAATGTTTGACTTTTCTATCATCTAAGAAGTGTGTTTATGAACTTTTGTTCAGAAAAGTTTTGAATTTTCTATTTGGTTTTTGAATGACGGAGAGGAAAAGCTTACCTTAAAATGACCAGTTGCATGATTCTAGTATAACATTACTACCGCTTCCATTTTCCGATTTTCTTGGAAATTTTTGACTTTTCCATAATCTAAGAAGTGTGTTTAAGAACTTTTGTTCAGAAAAGTTTTTTAAAATCTATTTGGTTTTTGAATGATAAGAGAAGGAAAATTTAGCTTAAAGCGACCCGTTGCATGATTCTAGTATAATATTACTGGCGCCCCCCATTTTCTGATTTTCTTTGAAATTTTTGGCTTTTCTACGATCTAAAAAGTGCGTTTATGAACTTTTGTTCAGAAAAGTTTTTAAAATTCTATTTGGTTTTTGAATGACGGAGAGAGAAACTGAGAACTGACCTTAAAATGACCCGTTGTATAATTTCAGTATAATATTACTAACCAACCTATTTTCCGATTTTTTTGAAAATTTTTGACTTTTCTATGATCTAAGAAGTGTGTTTATGAACTTTTGTTCAGAAAAGTTTTAAAAATTCTATTTGGTTTTTGAATGACGGAGAAGGAAAGCTTAGCTTAAAATGACCAGTTGCATGATTCTAGTATAACATTACTACCGCTTTCATTTTCCGATTTTCTTGAAAATTTTTGACTTTTCCATAATCTAAGAAGTGTGTTTAAGAACTTTTGTTCAGAAAAGTTTTTTAAAATCTATTTGGTTTTTGAATGATAAGAGAAGGAAAATTTAGCTTAAAACGACCCGTTGCATGATTCTAGTATAATATTACTGGCGCCCCCCATTTTCTGATTTTCTTGGAAATTTTTGGCTTTTCTACGATCTAAAAAGTGCGTTTATTATGAACTTTTGTTCAGAAAAGTTTTTAAAATTCTATTTGGTTTTTGAATGACGGAGAGAGAAACTGAGAACTGACCTTAAAATGACCCGTTGTATAATTTCAGTATAATATTACTAACCAACCTATTTTCCGATTTTTTTGAAAATTTTTGACTTTTCTATGATCTAAGAAGTGTGTTTATGAACTTTTGTTCAGAAAAGTTTTAAAAATTCTATTTGGTTTTTGAATGACGGAGAAGGAAAGCTTAGCTTAAAATGACCAGTTGCATGATTCTAGTATAACATTACTACCGCTTTCATTTTCCGATTTTCTTGGAAATTTTTGACTTTTTCATAATCTAAGAAGTGTGTTTATGAACTTTTGTTCAGAAAAGTTTTGAATTTTCTATTTGGTTTTTGAATGATGGAGAGGAAAAGCTTACCTTAAAATGACCAGTTGCATGATTCTAGTATAACATTACTACCGCTTCCATTTTCCGATTTTCTTGGAAATTTTTGACTTTTCTATAATCTAAGAAGTGTGTTTAAAAACTTTTGTTCAGAAAAGTTTTTTAAAATCTATTTGGTTTTTGAATGACGGAGAGGTAAAACTTACCTTGAAATGACCAGTGGCATGATTCTAGTATAACATTACTACCGCTTCCATTTTCCGATTTTCTTGGAAATTTTTGACTTTTTCATAATCTAAGAAGTGTGTTTAAGAACTTTTGTTCAGAAAAGTTTTTTAAAATCTATTTGGTTTTTGAATGATGGAGAAGGAAAACTTAGCTTAAAACGACCCGTTGCATGATCTAGTATAATATTACTACCGCCCCCATTTTCCGATTTTCTTGAAAATTTTTGACTTTTCTATGATTTAAGAAGTGTACATAAGAACATTTGTTTAGAAAAGTTTTTTAACCTCTAATTGGTTTTTGAATGACAGAGAGGGAAAACTTACATTAAAATGACCCCTTGTATGTTTGCAGTATAATATTACCGAGATTACTAACCAACCTATTTTCCGATTTTCATGGAAATTTTTGACTTTTCTATAACCTAAGAATTGTGCTTATGAACTTTTGTTAAGCAAAACTTAGGAAATTCGTAATGTATTTTGAATGACTTACCTTGAGATGATCCATTGTAAGGTTTCAGTATAAAATTGCTAGCCAACCGATTTTCCGATTTTCATGAAATTTTTTGACTTTTTTATGATCTATGCTTAGTTAACTGTTTTTAGACAAGTTTTTTAAATTCTTTTGGGTTTTGGAATAACGGAGAAGAAAAACTTACCTTAATGACCCAACCCGTTGCATGATTCCATTTAATATTGCTGGCCAACCCATTTCCCGATTTTCTTGCAAACCGTTCACTTTTCAATGATATAAAAAGTGTGCTTGTGAACTTTTGTTTAGTAAATGATTTTGAATTCTATTTAACGTCATAAATAATTTTTAATTTAGCTCTGATGCTATAGAACGTATCGAAGACCGAACGCTAATCTGAACACCCTGTATATTAAACAAAACACTATATTATTGCAAATAAAATACAAACGAGTTCCAGTTCCATTATTTAATTTATTCTATCTTGGAGTAAATAGCTAAATCCCACTAAACGCTCACAAAATGATTTTCTTTTGTAATATAAAACTTAAGACTAGAAAATAAAAAAAAGTAAAATGCTTATAGTAAATAAGATTTAGTAATTTCATTTTCTCAAATAGGTATACACACCTACTACTATAAACTAAATTTAAAATAATTGAAATTTTAATTAAAAGACTTGGAGAGAGAAAAAGAACAGTTTTTGATCTCGAAATGTTGCAGGTCTTTTTTCTTTAATTTTATTTGATTTATTTAGAAAAAAAAGTGCGCTTCAAGTTTACTTGAAGATTTTAATTAAAAGTACTACTTGATTTTGTTTAAATTATACTTCAAAAACAACATTTAAGAGAATTAATCCCATTTATTGTTACGAAAGCTATAAATCTAAATTACTTACTTAAATGTTTAATTTATTGGTTAACCAAATTAAGTTTAAAAGCTTTGATTTCGTTTTGTTGTATAATCTCATCATTTTTATAAATAGTAAAGGTGAAATCATATAAAATACGAAACTTAAGTGTTGTGTGAGTTTCAATTAAATCAAAGTTTAAGTTGTACTTTATTGCAGTGTAAACGTTAAAAATAGAAAAATGAGAATCAGTCTTTGTTAGTGTGGGAAAAGTCTAGTACTTCGTTTAATCAGAAGTGGGATACTTCTCTAATTCCTACTGTGCTTGTTGGCACTGATCGTATACTCACAACTCGCTGCTCCTCCCATCAATGCAAACAACAACTTATAGAACAGGCATAAAGAAGGGCATACCGATAAACGAGCAGGCAGGACCTACACCGACATACAGACAGACGGCTCTAGCTTACATAACCTGGACCTCTAAGAGCTTGGAAATTATTGTGACAAATCTGGTAACTTATTTTAACCGTAAGCTCGGACTTAACATTTTTGATTCAAAGGCTATATGATTAATATATGAAACAAGTGGCGTTTCTATAAATTTCAACCGTGACAAGGCGGATAATCAACGTAATACAACGTAAATCTCTTAAATTTATGGATATAAGTTTTTTAAAGAAAGGTATTGAATAAAGAATATAAGTAGAGTGCTTGTCGTCTAATTATAGTTTTACGGCCATATTAGAAGCAGGATTTAATCCAAGAAAGGTAAACACACGCCCTACTAATTTAGGTAATCCGGATTTAAACTGTACGAGCTTAAACATTTCATAGCTTCTCTCTACTTCTCCTCTTCTTCTCCTTCTACGTATTATTATAGTATTACAAAATAACATAATGATATGCAAGACTATTTTACATGTTTAGTACAAAAATTATTGGCTTGCTTAATTTTCTTATCAGTAAACGCGCATATGGTAATTTTCAGCAGTGCCTAGAGGTCTCATCTTATAAGAAAATAATTCCGGCGCTTCCCGAACGTATTCGCAGGTAAATTACCAATGAAATTAGACAGTTAAATACCCCTTCTACGATTTTAAACGGATTTGAACGAGTGTCACCTTTACGATTATTTTCTTATAACATGAGACCCTTAACACGACCTGTACCTATGTATGAGTAAGAGTGTAGGTATAGTTGATTCTGTATGGGATGAAAAAGTTGACTTTTAAATATTTGTTAACCAATCAGCACCCAACTGGTTCTGGTTGCACCAGGGCTCCACCTATGTATTCTAAGTCTTATTTTTGGCGGTGATTAGAACAGAGAAGAACTTTCATTTTTTTTAACCAAAGGATATGATGTGTTATCCGCTATTTATTTAAGTTATTAACGACTTGTATGACCCTCAGATAATTTATAAGACAAATATTCGTATGATGCATCATGTGCATCGTAACCTCGGTTTAGTGTGTACTCTTTGGTAAATATTTGTTTCCACATAAATTTTACCTCTTTCTTCTAAATATTATGTAGTGTAGATGTATTTATGTGCTCTTTATTTGTACAATTTTGAATCATGATGATAAATTATATCAATAGAAATAACTCGTTTATGGATTTCTTATCATAACTAATACTCTTGAAGTATTTGTGGGTGTAAATATTTTTCTTATGAGTGTGTGTGAAAATGCGTAATAAAAGTTTATTTGATTATTAATATATTTTTTCTTTTCTAGGTAAGAGTTTTTCCCTATAATTCTATAAAATTGATTGGAAGTATAATTTTGGTAAGTTTTTTGATGTAAATAGTAATTTAAATGTTTATTAATGATAAAAAACGCGTAATAGGGTCATGGGTAAAATAAATAATTTTTTTTAAAAAGAGATTACGATAGAATTTAATGGATTTATATGTTATTTAAAGTCTTTGAAGTTATACAAAAATGCGAAAATTGGTTTTCTCGAGAGCTTTTCTCAATTTTCAAATAATTTTTTTAGTTTATGGCTTTAGAAGGCAATTATGACTACACAGTAAAAAAAATATACTCTAAATTCACTCTAAATTAACACTACGCGGAGTCCATGGAGGTCCACTCTATTAGAGTACAAAATTGAGTGGTATTGGTAGAGTGAAGTGTAGAGTACTTTTTACTCCATAATATTGCTCTAGGTTAGAGTACAAAAATACTCGAATAGTGTTGATTTAGAGTAAACCTTAGAGTAGTTTTTACTCTCTTGCAGTGTCATCATCACTTAGTACTGAGTGATACTGCCTCTAGGTTAGAGTACAAAAATGCTCTAATTGTGCTGCTTTAGAGTAATCTTTAGAGTACTTTATACCCTGTTGCAGTGTCATATTCACTTACCATTGAGTGAAACTACCTCTAGGTTAGAGTATAAAAATACTCGAATAGTGCTGATTTAGAGTAATCTTTAGAGTACTTTTTACTCTGTTGCAGTGTCACATTCACTTACCACTGAGTGACACTGCCTCTAGGTTAGAGGACAAATACACTCACAGAGTGTTCATTTAAAATTTTGGTATACGAAATAAAAACATCAATAATTCTTATAAAATAGTATATTGAACGTAAATTTTAAATTAACGTAAATTAACGTAAATTAACTTAAATAAACGTAAATTATAAGCTTAGGGTTTTTAGCCCTTAAGGGAGTTTAACTATGAGCTATGTAAGAAACGTAAAGTAATACTTAGGAACTAAATAAAAATTAACACTACAACACGTCTGTGTTAACTCGTATGGTTCTTTATATAAAAGTAAGCAAAAGTCAATAACATTTAATTCATCACCACATTTAACTTTATAAGCCTGAATATTAGTCACAAATTCCAAAGTTATCCATTTTCTCGTTACGAAATATATCTGATCTTCACTTATAACAATGTTAATGATCTGCTCAAATTGTGGCATATTAGTAACGTTATTCATAGAAGTGCAAAGCATAAATTGTTTTTTATATGTGTACCCATATTTAACCCAATTAGTTACTACAATTTGCAAATATTCTGGAAGATCAGTAACATTCTTAACAAATACGTCTCGATATATGTAATTTTTAAATGCTGTTATAGATTGAGGGCCAAATTGGGGGACAACTTCGTATTTTTCATTCGAAGCGATTTGTTGATAGCGATTTGCTAAAGTCTTCGCAACATTTTTAAAATTTTTAAATCTATATGACATATCCTTTAAAGCGCCGTGTTTGCCTTCATATCGCATTGCCCACAGCGATATTAATGGACCCATTCGCCTAATAACCTCTGGATAGTGGGTAATGAAATGAAGTTTGGCGGTTAAAGTACAATCGAATAATTCTTGTAATTTTTTATGGTGATTACAAATGAGGTCTTCCAAATGTCCGATCATATCTTTGGAAATTCTAGGTGCAAATACTACTTGCATTATTTCTAACAAGAGGGTTATAACTTCCCACTTAGGCTGCATAGCCACTGTAAGTTTATCATGTATTATAGATGGTAAAAATCTTGCTAGGCACCAAGACTGGGCTGCTCTCTGATTTAAATTGCCTTTCTCTAGTGTAATTGGACTTGGTTTAGATGGTTGGTTTAGGCTACCATAATTAAAAAATTTTAATCTTTCGTTTAGTTGCGCGAGAGTGATAACTTTGCTTTTAATTATATAACAAAGAAACAGTTTAAGTTCAAAATGTATCGCCCCTTCAAGTATATCGTGCATAATATCTACACTTACTGCATCACATAGTTTAAAATAGTGCAAGTTATTTAAAACGCTACGACTTTTAATTCCAAATACATGATTGTTTTCTGCATCTGCTGCTTGTAAGCTATGATCTTCGTACGAAACACTTGACCGCCAAGTCTCTGTAGAATCCGTACATTGAGTTTTTAAAAGTTGTTTATTATTTAAACAAATTCTACAAAAATAATTTGCTTGAAAGCTTAGTACCATTCCATGTAAAGCGTTAGCTGCCAAATTGTCGTGAGATAGTGAAGCTATACTACCAAAAACTGGTTCATCAAACCCTTCTACGATAATTCCTGTTGTTTCCAAAATTTGAATATCTTTCACTATTGGTTCCAAAATAGTATTCAATGATATTGTTTGACACGATGAATCGATTAGATCACATGTATAAAACAACGCCAGTAAGTGTATGTTTCTTAAGGTTGAATGATATATTGCTGGTACATTTTTAATGGTAAAATACAATGCACCTAGTTTACTGGTTCCTGCTTTACTGCCAATCGGATTTGTCACCTCAAAATCGTCGTAATAGATTTGTAAATTGACATAGTATTTTTTAGATTTGTATAAAATGTTATTCTCAACATAAGAGCCTACTTTAATGATACTGGCGTCCCTTTCACGATTTCTTATATCGATATGATTTTTTAAGAATGATGCATTTCTATTTAACAAAAATTTTAAAGATTCCAAAATTGGAATATATTGAAAGGTACGTGAAATATGTTTCTCAATTGTTACATTTAATTGTCTATTCACAATATTATCACTTCTTACACCTATAACGATCTCTCTTGGTAAAACTATGTCAAAATTCATAATTTGATTACGCTTATAAATGGATGAAAATTTATTTAATTCACTTTTAAATTTGTCTTCTTGGTGAGTAAGATATTTATTGATATCTACATAATTGCTACCATCTTTTAAAATATTAAAAACATTGTGAATGAATTCGTTACTATAATTCATTAGTGACTGGGTTTTGGTGTGTGGTAAAGATAGTGATGAGATTTGTGAAAAGAACATCTTACAAGTTTCTGTAATAACGGTATCTCCATTAATATTCTGATTTTCAATATCTGTAGTTTCGTTCTCATTAGATTCAATATTATTAACACTGTTAAAAGGGAAGTCCTCGGAAGAATTCATTTCTATTGGCAAATCACTGTGGTCAAAAGATGAGCAGCTATGTTGATTAGTAATATTATATTGAGGAGTTGTATTAGTATTAGTGATATTATTACTATTAGATAACTCATTTGGAATATTGTCACTACGCAAATGTTTTTTTAAATGTTTACGAAGGCCATTGAATGTGGAAAATACATTTAAACAATTTTTTATGCAACATTTCAAACTTAATTTTTTGTGTTCCAATAATCCATGAATTAGTCTTAAATGTCGAATCATTAACGTAACATCTTTAAAAGACTTGGAACAAATAAAACAATGTAACATTTCGAATAGCAAATATAAAGTTCCAAAATATTAAAATATATGTCTAATCAAACTTTTATAAAAAAAACAGCAATTATGTATTACTGTAAAAACTAAAAAGTACGTCATCTAAACATTTCCTAATATAAAAGTATAAAACCAACAGTAACAACAAAATGTAAAAGTTAAAACTTAAGTGTAATTTTGTATCCTACTCCTTAATTCACACATTTTAGGAGTATAAGTTACTCTGTCCTTGTGCAAATTGAAATAAAAAGCTTGGATAAATTCCCAAAAATATTTTAACGTACCGTCGTATTCAGTATTTAGAACCCAATGACTCATGAAGAGATCTTCAAAAGCTTTCCCTGATGTACATAGTTGTGGACATTCTATGGACTTCCCGTCCACTAGAATATTATATTGCGTAATTGCTTTTTTGTTAGTTCCTTGCGCAAGCAACAGTGGTTGGAGAGATTTTCTTTCTTCAATTACTTCTTGAATGGGTATGTTTACCTAAAATATTTGGTTACTTTTATTGGTTCTTGGTATTTACAACGTTCGTGCTTACTGGTTTAAAAACTATTAATTTTTCCTCTTCTACTGCACCTCTTGTACGGAGCATGTGTAAAATAGCTAGTAGGGCTCGAGTAGTTTTATCCCAGTCTACAAGAAATTTAATGCAGATAAGAAATATTAACCAGATTACTAAAAAGTAGAGCACTTACTAGGAATGTCGCTCGAATCGTTTAAAATTTCTGGATCAGCATTTTTTGTACTT
This sequence comes from Malthinus seriepunctatus, assembly GCA_963924605.1. Classification (NCBI taxonomy): domain Eukaryota; kingdom Metazoa; phylum Arthropoda; class Insecta; order Coleoptera; family Cantharidae; genus Malthinus; species Malthinus seriepunctatus. The sequence continues at coordinate 42,318,068 of OZ004603.1, forward strand.
AATTTGTATGCATTTAAAATTTTATCCGCATCTTTTACAATTGATTCCGAAAAATTTGGAAAATTTGTATCTTTGTCTTCGTATAGTAACCAGAAATCTTCTTCAATCTGAAATACAGATAAAATTAAGTTATGAAATATCTGAATTTACCACCGAACTAGTTTCAGCCAGCAGTAGCCGATTACATAACAAGTCACACGAATGGCAAATTTAATATTGATAACTATTACAATGAAGGATAAACAGCGACTGTAAGTAGGTGTACAACGAAGTTAGAAGTACTTCGAAAAGTATTAGAAATATATAAATTAATTATGCTATTTGAAAGTAAACACTAAAATGGAAGTAGTAGTAGGTACACAATTTTAGGTCGCAGTTGATCTCATACAAAATTAATGTATATCAACTTACTAAACCAGGGGTATCTTGAAATCGTGGAAACTCATGGAGAATTTCATTTTTTAAAGTTTTTCTATATTTATAGGTGAATTTCATTTGGGTTGATATCGCTTCCCGATCCCTTTGAGGACATGCATTTTTAAGGAATTGAATTGCCTCCCTTACAGCATTTGTTAAAACTACCTTTTGGATTTCAGTTGATTTTTTTAGTGTCACATCAGTTTCTGAGAAGTTTTCACCTTTTTTCTTTCGTCTTTTTATTAACTGCTCCTCTTCCTCACTTCTAACATTTTTTGCCATAGTTTTAAATTGCCACGCTATGTACCCTTCTCCTCCACGTTTGTTTCTATAAAAGGCGTCCTATAAAACATTCAACATTTAGTATCTTATGCAGATATTTAGAACTGAGAGTCTTACGTGGCCTGTATCTCCTACATTATCCTTCAAATTTGGAAACAACTCAATTATGGATCGTGCCAAATTTATTTTCTGTATTTCAGGACATTTTATGGTATATCTTGTTCTTAATAAGTTGCAAGTTATTTTTACTAACTTTTGTCTTAAGGTGTTGCTTAGCAACCCTTCTTTATCATAAAATGTAAAAATATCTTTTCCCCCTTCATTGCAAATTATGTTTTTCCATTCCTAGGAAAGTAATCAATTATAAAAATTGATTGAATTGCGAATGGGTGTAAAAAACCAGAAGTAGAGAACACTTACTGCATTGCTTATTATGGAAGAGCTTGATGGCTTTGCAGGCACAGTATTGTTTGTAGGAAATTCTTCGAGACCTTCCATTATTATATCGGTATTATCAGATATTACAGATATCGTCGAAATACTATCACCATCACCAGACATGTGAACTTTTAGAATATATAATGTTAATGGATTATCTTTATTAGTGTTACGTGATGTAACGTAATCAGATAGCACGTCCTCCTCAATGATGGTACCATCACCCTCACAGAAACGAAAATCATGCTCTAGAAGTTCTGGAAATTTGTTTCTAGCTATAAAAGTAACGAATAATTGTGCAAATAATTAATCGCAATCTGCTGGCTGACAATTTAATAAATTGAACAATTTTTAAAATCCAATCATAATATATACAGTCGAACTTCGATACCTCAAATTTTTGTTAAGTCGAACAAAATTGGTTGATAGCAGCATCAAGAATTAAATTTAATTTTAATTTAAGTCTTGATAGAGTTTTGTGGAAAGTGGTGGTTCGACTGTATTATTTTATAAAAATAACACAGCAAAATAAATTGGCAAGTTTTATACTCACCAATATTAACAATGTCGTCATATGTAAAAGTTGATTCTAGTTTTACAACTTTTGAAATATGAATATGTTTTAACTTCAGAAACTGCATGACTTACGTGATGAGATACAGCTCCTACAAAATTAAAAACGAAACTTTACATGTGTACATACATACATACATACATACATACATACATACATACATACATACATACATACATACACATACGTACAACGTACATACAACAAATAACATGTGTACTTGTATGGACATTTATAATTTTCGACATTTTCGTAGTTTCTTTTGTGTAGGTACAGTGTACAGTCCAACTTGGATAACTCGAACTAGGAAACTCGAAATCTGTTATATCCTCACAGTACCAAGGCACGGTCGAATTCCCACTTTAATTTTTTTCAATTTTAAATTGTTTAAAAGTAGATAATTTCGAAAGTGAAAGTAATAAACAATCTTTTTTAAAGTATTTTTCTATTTTTATAATAAATATTCCACTAATTACCGCTGTACTTATATAAATAAAAAAATATGTTTCTTATTTTGCCATGGTACTGTGGGGATATAACAGGAAAGATCCTAACGAAATTGGTTGGCAACAGCACCAAGAATTAAAATTAAATATAATTTGATAACCCGAAGTCTTGATAACGTTTTTTTGTGGCAAGTTAACGTTCGAGTTAACGAAGTTCGACTGTACCTGTACCTACATAATTGCAAGTCTTAATTTTTAAAATATTTATACCAAAGTCTAATGAATTAAAAACGATTTTCGTAATTAAAAAAATACAAGGACTTTTGTCTGGGGAAGCCCCCAGTTTTATACGCTGCGTCGGTATATTAAATTTCAATAGAGACTTTAGATTTATTTGCATTTCAAGTTTGTTTTTGTGTTGTTCATGTTAAAAAAATATAATTCAAGAATTAAAAAAAAATTAAAAAACAATTTATTATAAAACTTCAACATGATCTTTTATTGCATCATAAGTTGATTTTTTTAGGACGAGAACCAATCTTCTATTTTTTCATTATTTTATTATTTCTGCTAACAATATTTAAACATTTACCTACTCTACATAATAATAAAGCTAGCTGTAGTAGGTACTTACTTACCTAAATTTTTAAATATTCCAAGATTCCAACTTTGCACGTGCCACACACAACACAACTGTAAACTACTGTATAATGGCGGCGTGGCTTTTTTACATTAGTACATGCGTAGAAACAAAAAACAAAATGATTAGATATACTATAATAGAGTAGCCGTCACTCCGTATCACTCTAGAAGTAGACTAAGGCGAGTTGAATTCACTCTAAATAGTAATTTTTCCTCTAATTGAGTAAAATTTACATTTCTATAGAGAGATATTGTACAAAATTACTCTAATCGAGTTAAAACTTCGGTAGAGTGAAAAAATGAGTGGATTTCACTCGTAAATTTTCACTCTACGTTTCTCCCTCTAGCTTAGAGATAAAGTACTCGGTTAAAATTTTTTACTGTGTACAAGATTCAATGTATTACAAAAATTTTCTATTTAATATTTTCTAAATTTAATTTCGACTTTTTGATAACATCTTTTTGTTTATAATTTTAATTAATATTTGTATGGCGTTTTGCAACAATGAGCTAACCCACAAGAGTGTAGTTTTCCACAAATTAATAAAACAATAAATACTGTAATAAATTGACGAAAAAATCTTTTTGTAATAGATAGTATCACGATCACCAAATGCTGGTTAAATTAATTTTGCTTATTGTAAAAGACTTCACAAAAGGATAAATGACATTTTAAAATGAAAAAGTCAAAATAGTGGGGTTAGATCATTGTTGCAAAACGCCATCCATTTATACAAGATGAGTCTTCCAGCGTTTAGTTTCAAATACAGCGTTCGTTTATACAGACTCATTCTTAGTTCGCCTAGGTTTTCTTCTAAGTCTTCCTCACATCGACGCTAGGCGTCGCGACCATAAATATTTTCTTTTCTTAAGGGGACTGTTTTCTTTGCACAAAATTACTCAGTCGGCTTGTCTAATTTCGAGTACCAAACGAGGAACTTTCTATCGTGCACTTTTCTTAATTTTTACAACTTTTCTAGATTATGTTATGTTACTTTATGTTAATATGTTACATTATGTTATTTTGTACGATGAAAAATAACGACTAAAACTTAGTTCATTAGAAGATAAAATAAAATAAAATTATTTATTAAATTAATGTACGTTTAAGTCGTTATTTTTCATTATAAAAAGTAACATAAAGTAACATAGTAACATAACGTAACATAACATATCCTAGAAGAGTTGTGTAAATTAATATAAGTACAAGACAGATAGTTCTCGTTTGTTATCCGAATTAAGACAAGGCAGTTGGGTAATTTACTGCAAAATTTCTTTTTAGGAGTTCAAAAGAGCTATTAAACGATACTAAACTCGACATTTTATCACATCGATGCTAGGCGTCGCGACGTTCGACTTTTCACTTTCTTATGGGGACTTATTGTTGTCTTTGCACAAAATTACTCAGTCGGCTTGTCTAATTTCGAGTACCAAACGAGAACTTTCTATCTTGTACGTTTCTTAATTTTTACAACTTTTCTAGAATATGTTATGTTACGTTAAGTTAATATGTTACATTATGTTATTTTTTACGATGAAAAATAACGACTAAAACTTAGTTCATTAGAAGATAAAATATAATAAAATTATTTATTAAATTAATGTAAGTTCAAGTCGTTATTTTTCATTATAAAAATTAACATAAAGTAACATAGTAACATAACGTAACATAACATACCCTAGAAGAGTTGTGTAAATTAATATAAGTACAAGATAGAAAGTTCTCGTTTGTTATCCGAATTAAGACAAGGCAGTCGAGTAATTATCCGAAAAATATTTTTTAGGAGTTCAAAAGAGTTATTAAACGATACTAAACTCGACATTTTATCACATTGATGCTAGGCGTCGCGACGTTCGACTTTTCACTTTATTATGGGGACTTATTGTTGTCTTTGCAGAAAATTACTCAATTGGCTCGTCTAATTTCGAGTACCAAACGAGAACTTTCTATCTTGTACGTTTCTTAATTTATACAACTTTTCTAGGATATGTTAAGTTATGCTATGTTAATATGTTACATTATGTTATTTTGTACGATGAAAAATAACGACTAAAACTTAAGTTTATTAGAATATAAAACAAAATCAAATTATTATTTATTAAATTAATAAATAAAGTTTTTGTCGTTATTTTTCATTATAAAAAATAACATAAAGTAACATAGTAACATAACGTAACATAACATACCCTAGAAGAGTTGTGTAAACTAGTATTAGTTTAAGATAAAAGGTTCTCGTTCGTTATTCGAATTTAGACAAGGCAACTGAGTAATTTTCTTGCGAAAAAAGCAATAGGTCCCCATAAGAAAGTAAAAAGTTGAACGTCGCGACGCCTGGCGTCGATATGATAAAATGTCGAGTTTGGTATCAATTGATAACTCTTTTAACGTCCTAAAGAATTTCCGGAGAAACTTTTTTCGAAAGTAAACCATTTTCAAACTACAGTCGGAAAACTCAATTGCCAATTACAGTAGTTTAGTTAAACAGTAGAACCTCTCTTAGAACGGTTCGATGTGCTTGAATTACTTAACTCTTTTTTACATTTCGTCTACCTTATCGTACGTAATAATAAAATATTTAAATTGTCCACTTTAAAGAGTCTCGAAAACTACGTCCACCCAACTGCTATAATAACGTATCGAACCACCAACCGTGACAATATTTTCATTCCTTCGATTACAACAAACACTTAACATAATTTTAACAGTTCATAAATTTGAATATTTTATTAAAATAATTTTTGTTTCGAGCAACATCCTGAATTTTTTATTTAATAATAAAAATTTAAATTAATTAGAGGCCACCTTTATTGTAGTAAAATTTTAAAATTGAAAAAAAGGTACAAAAATGTCATTTTTGATGTAATAAACGTATAATAAAAAAAAATTTAAATTGTTTCCTTGATAATAAACTGCTATAAAAAGAAATATTAAATAAAAAGACATAAAAAACAAGAATGTTCGTGTAAACGTTAATTTAAATTAGAATTGTAATTTTTATCGCTGTAGTAAAGTTCTTGTAGTTTTTTACTTCTTATTACAAGTTTTATAAATATTCGCAATACAGGGTGGTTCCTCAGGAAATATAAAAAATTTTCAAATTGCTGAAGACTTTTACTGTAAAACGAACGGTTGAGGTGTTAGAGGTAAAAGTTTGACGAAAACTGTGAGGTAAATTTTTTTTCCATAATATTGAAAATTTTTGCGGGCGTATATCTCGAAAACTATAAGGAATAGAGAAAAAACGAATAAGAACAATCTTGTAGCTAATTTGATAAGCTTTCATTTTGCTCAGAATAGTTTTTCTCCAGGACCCACTATTTTCGAGATATAAGAGAAAAAACCCAAAAACAGGACTTTCCCACCCCCATCCTTCCTTCCGTAGCCATAATAGCTTGAATCGGGGACTTTTAGTATTTTTACCTCCTAACTGCTTTAAACACATTCCTGAAGTAAAAATTCCACTTTCTTTAATGTCCTCTATTGGTCTCCTGTGACATCTTCGTTGGCTAAACTCTAATTATATGGCGATCTCTAATCTTAGCCTTCCGTTTTTAAATGGGATAGTTTTTAACCGAAATATTAATCAGTGATCACAGGTCTTATGGAAGTTAGTTAAGAGTTAAGTGAAAAATCGAAAAATGAGAATCAGTCTTTGTTATACAGTGTGGGAAAATTCATTTAGTTCATTCAGAAGTGGGATACTTTTCTAATTCCTACTGTGCTGACACTGATCGTATACTCGCAACTCTTAACTCGCTGCCCCTCTCAACCGTGCAAAAAACAACAGCCTAAATATCGATCACAGGTCAAGCCTTCTCAAACAACCCAATTTCTGTTTATAATCCTTCTTATTGAAGTTGTGGAAGCAACAAAGCGAGTTGCGTGGATTTCATGAAACTGAATCCATTTAACTATCGCTCAACACCTTGGTAGGGTTATTAGGTCCTAAGTAAATAATTGGATCTAAGACTGTTACTATAATAACGCACGCAATACGTCATCGATTTGGTCTTATAATGAGAGAAGGGGAGAGGTCATTCTTTTACCACAAGTCGATTGGAAAAAAAGAGGTATCAAATTTCGCTCTCGTTGAAAATCCAAACTACTCGTAACCGTTCATTCGTAACAACCACTGATTAATAAAATGGAAATTAACATCAAAACTTATTAACTTAATAGATGTTTAAACCCCTATCAGCGAAGCACGAATTTTCGGTATAAATTATCGTTTATAGATGATAAATTTAAAAAATGCAAATGAATAGGTGTAATTGGTTTGTAATTTGAAATTAATAATTAATTATATCGAGTTACAAAGAGAAACGTTATGTACAAATAGAGAGCTCATCTTCTTTGGACCATGTAATATATAACAGAAGCAAGTAGCAGAAGCGAATCATGTATATAAGCACGAAATGTCATATTTGCTCGAGTACACTTAAACAAAGATAATCCAACAAAAGGGCCATTGTTAGACGCATTTATGTCAATATGGGTTATTACTATTGTTATTATTCACTACCGTGTGTCTCTCGGTCCCTTAGAAAACAGTTTAGATGATGTCCTTCGGTTAGGAGGGCGATCGCCCCGCTTTAATACACACCAAAATCCTCTTTCACTCTATATATATTTATAGAAGACCATTGCGGTTAATAGTTTAGTTTGATCAATCTTCGGACACGATTATACTCGTATACCTAACAGGATTAAGTTTGCGCACATTTTCAATGCGAAATAAGATTAAGTTTGAATTAAATGACAAATAATATAACATTTAGTTACTTGTATAGGGGTTTTAACGTTATTTAGAAAAAGAGGAAAACAATTTTTTTTTCGCCATTTTCAATCAACAAATTTCCGCTTATTAGATTTTGCCCGGGTTTACTTTTAATTAAATTATATTCTTTTGCTCCCTTTTTTTATATTGCATATTTTCGTTTGAAATTTTTCTACTCTATTAAACGTATCAAGTTGGCTTAATTGGAGAGCTATTAATTAAGAAAATTGAAGCCGGCAAATGGTAGCGTGTGGAAATGATTATTTTTCTATCTCAAGTATTTTCAGTATGTGGAAATTATAGTTATTTTCGTAAATCATCATGGAGTAAGTAAAAACGTTATGCAACCAACGTTGCACCCAGTAGGTAAAATTATTAATCAGTAGCGCGTCCTTGATTTGATGACTTGCTTTATGCGTTTAAGTCCAGCCAACGAACGCCCAAAAAAAGGACATGGAAGAAGGTGGAATTTTTTTCTTCACGAATGTGTTTGTGAGTACTGTGAGGAGGTAAAAATACTCAAAGTCCTCGGTCTTAGCTATATGGTTAAAGGTGGAACGGGGGAGGGCTCACATTAAAACAGTAAAGGAAATATAATGCTGAACAACTTTTTTTATGAAAACTTTCACTGTAAAACGAAGGGCTGAAGTGCTGAAGGGCAAAAGTTTGACGAATACGTTTTTTTTCATACATTAACGATTTTTGCGGGCGGATATGTCGAAAACTATAAGGATTAGAGTAAAAATGGATAGGAATAATCTTGTAGGAAATTTGATAAGCTTTAATTTTGCTCCGAACATTTTTTCCCTAGGACCCACCGTTTTTGAGATATTTGCAAAAACCCCATAAATGTGACTTTTGCACCCTCCTCCCCCCTAGTCATTATAGCTAGGACCGAGAACTTATATCCTCTATAACCCCTTCGTGAGATTTCTAGGAGCAAGAAGCGTCTTAGGCCCCCTAATCTTTAACGCCTGTAAATCAAAAACTATTGAACTGTTTTTGATGAAATTAGGCTCATGGGTCCTTCCCACACCATAGCAAGATCAATCATTTTCAGAATATAAAGAAATAATTCTTAAAATAAACAAAAAATACATAATATTTTTGTTGAGGTTAGGTTATGATAGGTTAGGTTCGGTTAAATTTATTAATAAAGAATCAACTTAAACTTACTTCGAGTATACATAAAAGCTTGGGTTGCAAAGGCGTTTGATCCCGTTAGTAGGTAATCCGAGGCTTTGGACGGGGTATGTTAGGAATCTACTTTACCGACATTACAGTTTTCCCGCCATTTTTTACCGGCATTACAGATTTGAATTACCGACATCGGCGGCCATTTTGGATGCGTAACCTGTCAAAATAGCAAAGTTCCACACTTGTCGTAGTTTGACACGAATTCGCTAGGTGGCGCCATAGGTCAAAATGGCCGAAATGACAGGTTACGCCCTAAACATGGCCGCCAACGCCCACAAAATGGCCACATTTGACAGGTTACGCCCACAAAATGGCCGCCAAGCATCCAAAATGACCGCCGATGTCGGTAATTCAAATCTGTAATGCCGGTAAAAAAAATGGCGGGAAAACTGTAATGTCGGTAACAGAAACTGTAATGCCGGTAACATGTCGGTAAAGTAGATTCCTAACTTACCCCGTCCAAACCCTCGGATTACCTACTCCCGTTGGCATTTAGACATTATAGCTCTTCATCGAACAACTCTTATTTCATTTTGAAAATTTTCCAGGACCGGCACCATGATTTTTATAAAATAAAAATTTCAAAAATGCTAAAATTGAGACGATTCTTCCTTCAGTGTATTTTTAGTATTCTTCCAGATAGGTTTAAACTTGGGCTTGTACTTAAACATAAATGTTGCCAATTGCCCACCTGGCCAGTCCAACCCTGACTTTTATAGGAGCAATATTTGCTTAAATTGTGGATTAACCAAGGGATTTTCTTAAAATCACAGCTCCGACCCTATTTTTATTATTTATTATTTTCGAGTAATCGTAGCTTTTGATCGAACAACGCTTGTTTCATTTATAAAATTTTTTCAGGGCCGGCGTTATGTTTTTTTTGAAAGTTTTAAAATCCTGTAAATGGCGATGCTTTTTCCTCTAGTCTATCTGTACTGTTTTTCCATAGCGTAGCTGTAAACTTGAACTTATTTACAAATAAATGTTGGCAATGGCCAACCTGGCCAGTCCGACCCTGACCTTGATAGAAGCAATATTTGCTTAAATTGTGATTAACCAAGGGATTTTCTTAAAATTACAACGCCGATCGTATTTTTAATTTTTTGGTTATGTAAGACATCGTAACTCTTGATCGAACGACACTTTTTTTTCAATTGTTCCAGGACTGGCTTTATGATTTTTTAAAGTTCAAATTTCAAAAATCATAAAATTGAGAAGCGTCTTCCTTTAACGTTTATCTACTGTATATGTTTTAGTGTTCTTTCACTTTTAACTGTCTCCCGATCATTTTAACTTCGTACTGTTGTACTTCTTTTATTATTCATGCATCAGCCGTTACTATAAAGCTCTCGATTAACTAATATCGAAATTAAACTTGACACGAATTTTTCGATTTGTTCTTCAGCAAAACGTCAAATTAATAATCAATTCTGGGCTAGGATCCTGTAACTATTAGCGTAGCGTAGCGATGCTATGAGCTACTTGCTCTTTACCCTGCTCCTAGCAATTTCTAAATTTCTAAAGGAAAGGTGGAGAGTTACAGGATCCCAGCCCAGCTTGATCAAGACCGTATTAATTTAATGTTTGAATTGAACATCTTATAAATCCTTCTACCTGGACCTTAACTTAAGAGGACCAATCGTTAATAAACACAGTCGAATAAATTAATATTGTAGATTCGTAACGCTTTTTGGATCAATTCAAAAACCATTACGGGGTTACATTACGACAGTTGGTTTTATGCATTAAAAAATCACACAAATGTATCAGATACAATCTTTTTATTGTAGGAACTATAATTATAGCTTACATCAAAGACAATCGCCGCTAAAGCTTTATGAATATTTAATAAATGTTAATCGATAAAAAAATGAGTAATATGCACGGATACGGAAATTTAAGTTTATAAGTTTTTTTTTTCTCCGCTAAATAAATAATTTACTTAATAATTTACAAGTGGGGGTTGATTTAAAAAGGGTCAAAAGTCAAATGATAATGGTGATAACTGGGGAAACAATGTAAAATGTAAGTTTTGGAGCTGTAATGGAAAAAGGCTTTATGAACGATATCGCAGAAGAAAAATTTAAAACAGAGAGCTCTTGTACGTGATCGGAAAACAAAAGTAGCTCGATAAGATTAATCTGTCAATAATTCGAGTTGATGATGCTCGATTTGACGTTTTGGAGATCAACACATTTGTATTGTGGGGTTCAAAAATTTGAATAAAACATTTTATTGTAACGATTTCTTTCATATTGCTAGTTACAATATCTGTATTACAAACACAGCAATGACTAATGTTCCCAAATATCAGTCTAGTGACATATTGCGTGAATATTAAAACCAACAACGTAGTAGGCGGGACAATATTGTGACAGAATGATTTATTCGAGTGAACCCCCTTTATGCATTTATATATTGACACTTTTATATATATTAGAATATATATTTGCGTATTCATTACATAACCACGAGAAAAACATCCAAAAGAAATGAAAAAACGTAAGGAAAGGAGGCGCTTCTTTTATTATTACTATTATTTAGATGTTGAGATTGTTTCTCGTATGTAAACAGCACACGATTTCTAAACAATATGAAAAATTAAAAAAAAGGGTTTGTTAAATATTAAAAGTTGAAAGGATGGTTAGGAATCGTCCTCGGCAGGTGCCTCAGGGTAGCATTGTTGGTCCCGTCTTCTTTCTTCGCATTCGAGTTGTGTGATTCTCTTGATCCCTTATCTACAGGTATATTGTCCATGTTTTGTCTTATCTTCTGTACTATTATATGTTTCTATTTCTAGGGTTTTAGGTTTGATTTTTTAATTTAACTATCTTTAATATCTACGTTTCAATTAGATGAGTAAAATTACGTCGGTTTTTAATAGATAACTTGGCGTAACAGTAATCAAACTATGCGCTAAATATGCCCTAAAATAAATTTAAAATCAATTTTGGCCTATAAGGCAAAAAAGTCATCCCTTTACACATTAAAAATGATTACTTCAGTTGTCACTTTAACAATAATATTGAAAGATATTAAAACGAAAGTAAAATATTAAAACAAATATTCTAATTTTCTACAATACTTTAAATTATGAGTTAGTACAGTCTTGCACTAACAAGGCGATATCATCTTCATTTACAAATTTTGGATTTATCATCATCGTGAATTTTTTTCATTGGTAGCTGAGATACGGATGCAAGAGTTTATCCAGCCCATCAACGTACAGATAAGTGGAAACTGTTACGAGAGTGGTTTATGTTTGGTTATTTGGGATTTTTTAATTTAACGTTTTAAAGTTTATGCGATTATTGATATTTTGATAATTATTGCTGATTATTGTTTATTATTGCTGCGGAAGTTGCATTTAACTTTTACGGATTATTTAGTGTGGACCGAAAGATCGATTTATTGCTTATGTTAATATACGTTATTCAATTTAGTTTTCTTGTATTTGTGTCTACATTCTCAGTTTGTAGAGGATGTGAGCTAAACTGTGTGGCGCCCTTATCTTTTATCTTATTCCCACGCCTTCTCCGGCTGCTGGCGAGCGTACATTGATCCTGTTGTGTTGTTAAATTGTGTGCCACACTGTCTTAACCAACTCATTTCGATTGAAAATAATTATTAACGAGCGTACAAAAATCATCCCTTAAAGACAAATTGCAAAGCTTAGAAAATTAAATGCGATAAACCACAACATTTTACAACTTCCTGCCTCAATTGGAGCGTTTTTTATTTATTTCATTTGAAATAATTTTTAAGTAATTACGTTTTTCATCAGCGTGTGTAAAAATTATGGCTACTACTATCACAAACATCCTCCCTTTTTTTCCATTCAATTTTCTGATAATTTCAGTATGAAATTTAATGGCGCATATAACGTTTAACATGAAATTGAGCTTTTCACGGTGCAATAAAGCTGACAAACCATATTCAATTTACTCGTAATTTCTTTTAATATTTTTTTTTGTTTAAACTTCCATACGACAAATCTCGACTTTTAAATAAAAAAAACTAAAACATTTCGGCTCCCAAAAAATCCTGATTTATAAAAGAGTTAAGACCTCTCTATTTCTTTCTTTTCAAATTGAACATCCTTCTATAAATTTATTGGGGGCTTTTAATTCAAAGAACGTATAAATGGACTGTTGCGACTACAAATCCTTTTCAAGTACGTGTTTCCGTATTGGTTCTTGTAAAGTTTAAAAAAAGAGGAGGTTTAATCGGAAATTCTACACCAAACAAAAGTTAACGAATTTGTTTAAATTTGAGTAATTTTTAAGTGAAGAGAAATTCGAGTCTTGCACCATCGACTTAAACCTTAAAGAGCGATTTTATATTCAAATTATTTAATGCAATAAAACATCCCTTGTTTAATGTATGATAATGAGAGAGAAAGTGGAACTTTTAAGGGTCACCGCTCTTATCGATTGGATGGGAAAAAAGAGTCGTTTTGGTTTCGAGTTGCGCTTTTTTGGATTACCTTATTTCAATAAAATATCGTTCAAGTTTTAATTGGAATTTATTGAAATATGTTAAGGGCAATTAGAGTTGGGTGCGGTTCCTCGAGCGTCGTTAATAAAAAAAATTGGGCGTTGCTGCTACATCAGTCAACTTGATACTCTTGAAGGAAATAGAAACCCCCTCCTTTTTGGCTGTAACTTAATACAAACATAATTTAAGGTACTCAAAAATGTAAATAAATAAGTTTATAAATATGCATTTAATAAAAGATGGGTGAGTTTAGGGAAAATGACGTTGAAAAAGGATAAATAAGTTAAAATATTGTGGGTAATGTAATATCTTACAACTGTTGGTAATATAAAACGAGCGAACGAAAGCACCAAAACGCCAACTGCAAGAAAGTTCGTGTAGTCTGCAACTTACAAATAAACTCAGATCTCACTTCAGCTAATATCCAAGATACTCTCTACCGGAACAAATTGGATTTTCCTAGTCGACATTACTGTTGGTAGCACATCTCCAAACAGAGCTAACTCGATATTTTACTTTTAAAACAATTTTCGAAAAAACTTACTAACCTATTATCCTTTTTACTCGCGCATCTTTTTCCCCAACAAATAACCTCAAATTTTTTTGTATAAAATAACCGCCCCCTTAAACTTTAATATCGCCAAATTGATGCAATTGAAAACCATAAATCGTCTAAAATTGGAAGAGATAGACAAGCCAATTTAAAACCTCCATGTTAATATATATCATTTTCGTATATAAGGGGGAAAAATTTTGTGCCACGTACCGATGACAATGTCAATTCATGCTTGAAAAGGCTTATATAAAATGTAACCGATAAAAATACTTACTTTAGCTTGTCGCTTCGCCTATATACGCGAGCGTTTTATATACGAAATACTGTTGTACTATATTGAAAGTCACTTTAAAACGTCTCTAAATAAGACGCACATTTAAATGTCTACTGAAATAAAATAAATGGTCTCTTTTAACTTTAATTACATTATAAAATAATGCTTTAAAATCGTATTTAAAGTTGTATCGATTGTACAAACGAAAATCGACCTTAAAATCTACTTATAAAGGTTTATTTACCTATGAGTTTCAATAACTCAATAGTTGAACAACTTGCACGTAATGTGAGCTAACAAACAACAGTCAGAAAGTGTTGATTACTAAATAAATCTATTCCCTTACAAGTTACAAACGATCCTTAAAACGCGTTTTAAACCTCCAAAACAGATTTGAAACAAGTTTTGACTGTGACTCAGTTGAAGATGCTTCATAGGCTCACCGCGGATTCAGAGTCGTGAAAACAAATCTTAGAAAAGACAATAGGTATTTTAGGGGGTCAAAAGAGCTATCAAACGATACCAAACTCGACATTTTATCACATCGACGACAGGCGTCGCGACGTCCAACTTTACTATAAAGTAACATAACGTAACATAACATACCCTAGAAAAGATGTGCAAATTAAGAAAAGTACAAGATAGAAACATGAAAACTCCAGACAATACAATAGGTATTTTAGGAGGTCAAAAGAGCTATCAAATGATACCAAACTCGACATTTTATCACATTTCAAAAACAATAGGTTTCCGCAAGAAAATAAATAGTTGAACGTCGCGACGCCTAGCTCCGCTGTGATAAAATGTCGAGTTTGGTATCGTTTCATAGCTCTTTTGACCTTCTAATAATTTTTTACTGAGATTTTTCTTTATAAAAGAACTAAATTGGCAATTTTCAGTGTTGTGCGTTATCTCGGTAACCATTTTGAATTTTGTAATTTTCTAAATGAATTTTTCCTCATCAAAATATGCAACTTTTCACTAATTTAACCAATCTAGTTTTTACCTACCATAGATTTACAAATTTCCAAGTTTTAATTTCTTTGCTACCAACAATCAGGGTTCAAACAACCCTTCAGGTTCCCTTCTATAGATAGTCAGGTTCTTTCAGTATTGACCTTTTACATTCAATTCGAATTCCCCAACTGACTTCGAGGTCCCCGCACGAAGGATATACTTTTACTGTTTCCATTAGACGTTTGCAACCTCATATAGAGCTTCCTAGACTATACTGTGCACCTCATAGACTAGAAATATTTACCAAACCAGGACTGGGATTCTGTAGTTATTAGCGTATTACTACGCTGCGCTAAGCTACCTATCCTTAACCCTTCTCCTATCAATTTCTAAAAGTTTATTGGAGAGGAATAGAGAGCAAGTAGTTTAGCGTAGGGTATCAATACGCTAATAATTACACGATCCCAGTTCAGGGCCTGTTACCCCCCCCCCTCAATTGATAGATTCAGAATCTCTTAAGCTAACAGCAGGTAACTCCCCAATATCACAGCCAGCCCAGCCCGACTTCCGGTTTTAAGATGCAACCTTTTGGAGACTAATCCCCCCCCCCCTGTTTTATTTTTTGTACACTAAAAGCAAACTCCTTCGCATATCTGTATTATTTGGAGGGGGGTCATCAGGATTAGTGAAGCTTTCAGTTTTATTCGCCTATTTTACTTATTATACAGGACGAATCAAAAATATTTGCACTTGCCGAAACTGTCATTTTTGAATTTTTCAAGCACACTGTATATAATTATAAAAAGTAATTTCGCTTTGTATATTTAACACTTGTAGAAAAAAATGTATATTTTTTAGGTTAATTTTTATTCCATTTGCATTTTACAAAGTTTAAGTAAGTACTTGATGTCATACTTTACAACTTAATTAATTACTTTGTGAATTTAAATTAGCAAGAATAATTTTATGTGTAAAAGAGTACATTTTTAATGTTTCCAGATTTATTTAAATAATCGTACATGGTGTCCCAAAAGTATAAAACGAATTCAAACCTCATTAACCATTTGTTGGATTTCAAAAATATTTGTGATGTAACTACCCCCTCCCCCCCCCATCGCTCAGTTTAACACGTGTTTCTTGTGCAGCACTCACGTGCCTATTGGCCCATGTTATTCTGACCTTAGTGTATTTGGTACTCCGCGACGTTTTTGTTACAGCGGTGCTCCTAAGTAGTGAACCATTAAGACCTCTTCCACAACGTACCTAAGACTTATTTATGGAGATATTGAATTTTTTTTTTACTTTTGGGACACCATGTACGATTATGTATATAATGGTGTATAAAATTAAAAACGCGCTTATTAAAAATTAAAATGCGAACAACAAAGTTGTCTTGGCGTTTAAAAAATTGTAATGATTAAAGACAAAAGAGACAAAGTTTTTGAACAAAGCAAATAATTAACCGTTTGTTTACTTAAATGGTAAAAATAATTTATACCATCCCTTCGTTTTAATATTTCGTATTTAGCGATTATAATAGTCATCAAGTTTACCGACAGTTTTGTTCTATTGATGGCAATTTAAAACGTTCACCGAGAGCAATATTCTATTGTACTTCAACTCAATCAGTAGTAGAGGAAGCTCATTTTAGTGATCTCTTTTATGAGGAAGAATAACAATTAATTATAGTTTATTACGAAATACATAAAATAAACCAATGAAATTATATTATTTAATTAAATTTGCTGTATAGAGTGGATCTTTAAGGGGTTTAATTTCACAAAAGATATAAAAGTTTTTGTTTATTATGCAGATTGTGGGATTTTGTTAATTGTTAAAAAAGCAAATGATCTTGGGCTTTAATTAAATATTTTTTGGTAACGAAATAACTGATTAGCTTGATAATAATAATAATAATAATAATAATAAATGCTTTATTCACCATTACGAATATATAAAGAAATAACAAAAAAAAATAATATTATCTACACTGCAATGGCGAACCACAGGGCGTTAGTTCAAATAGTCATCCGAAGATGACCCTTGTTCTACCACTAACCCCCTGAACAAAAGTAAAATAGAATAATGTTAGCATTGCCCAACCTAA
Organism: Malthinus seriepunctatus; assembly: GCA_963924605.1. Taxonomy (NCBI): domain Eukaryota; kingdom Metazoa; phylum Arthropoda; class Insecta; order Coleoptera; family Cantharidae; genus Malthinus; species Malthinus seriepunctatus. The sequence goes on from OZ004603.1 coordinate 42,335,233, forward strand.
CCCAAAACTAATTCTGTCATTGACTCCTCACAATACTCAAATCCAAGAAGAATATCTAACAATACACAATATCGCACAAATTAAATCAAAAAACAATAAATTTAACATTGCATGTGCTGATTGCTAAGCAAATACTGCTTATAAGTACGCCTGAACAAACCGACAGATCGCTGCTTATAAATATTTGGTATACCATTATAAATTTTTGCAATTTGGTAACTGAATCCTCTTTCAAACAACGCCGTTCTATGGATTGGTGGCGTGATCAATCCCCTAAACCTCAAATTTAACGTGTGAACATCCGTACGAAACCTGATCCTATCGAACAAGTACGGCGGTCCTCGTTCAAGAATTATTTTGTGACAGAAAGTTGCAAAATGTAGTCGACGTCTACTGTGCATATTAAGCCAGCCAACATGCGATAGCTTGTGAGAAATTCTGGCGTACTTCTTGATTCCAAATATAAGCCTCAAACACGAGTTCTGTACTCTTTGTATTCTCATTGAGCAGTCCCGAGTAATGGAAGAACCATAAATCTGTGAGCAGTATGAGAAGTGTGAAAGCACTAATGTGTCACACAGCAAAGTCTTAACTTGTACACTCATCGAATGTCGATGCGGAAAAATTAACTTTAAGTTACTATACGCTTTTTTTATATAGTTAGTTACCTGAGTCCCATATCTCAGCCCACTATCCATGACTAAACCCAGGTTCCTGGCCTCTTCAACAATAGGAATGTTGTCGTTGTTAATTTTAAAGTTTGCAGAAGCGCGCACTGCGGACAGATTTTTTGAATTGCCGAACAATAGGATGTTAGATTTAGAAGCATTTACTACAAGTGAGTGGCTATTAGCCAACGCGTGAATGTTCTTCAGGTCATTGTTAATATCCTTTATTGCTTTATCAGAGTCATTTAAGTAAAAAGAGTGATATAATTGAGTGTCATCTGCAAACATATGAACTGTACATGTACGAATATATTTACAAAAACTTGAAGTATAGATAGTGAATAATTGAGGGCCAAGTATGGATCCTTGCGGTACCCCAGTTGTTATAGATTTGAATTGCGAAAACCTCTGACCGAGTTCAACTCTCTGAAATCTATCCCGGAGATAATCCTCCAAGAGAGCCAGAGCGGATGATCCAAAACCAATATAATTTAATATTGCCATGAGCACATCATGATTAATTGTATCAAACGCCCTGCTAAAGTCGAGCAGAGCCAGAACTGTAACTTTGCCAGAGTCGCATGCTTCTATTATATCATCCGTTATTAAGGTTAAAGCACTTGTACAGCTATACCCGGTACGGAAGCCTGACTGCGAATCCGGCAGAATATCGTTTCTGTCTAAAAATTCTTTTATTTGCAGATGTAACACTTTTTCTAAAATCTTTGAGAAAACGGGCAATAAACTAATTGGCCTTATATCCTTAAAGTCGGCTACATTACTTTTCTTAGGTAATGGAATTATGGAAGCTTTTTTCCAGAGTTTAGGGAATTTACCCTCTAATATACAATAGTTAATGACATGAGTTAAATATGGCAGAATGACGGGGCAGCAAAATTTAATTATTTCGATATTTATACCATCATGTCCCTGAGATTTGCTTTTAATGCCATTAATGATTTTTGATATGGTAGAAATATCCACTGCTTCGAGTTCAAGCTCCTCAGGACCTCTGAGTAACTTATTGGTGTTGTAATAACCTAATAAATTAGTGTTATCAGCATGCGTTATAGGTACACTATTGATAAAATAATCATTGATTAACTCAGGACTACTCAAATGAGCCGGTAAGTCACCGCTACCGCCCTTAGGTTTACTGAGTCCAAGTGACTTGAGGTCGCGCCATAAGGCCTTGGAATCTTTGTTAGTGGATATAAAACTAAAGTAAGCCCGCCTTTCCCTCGCGATCGCCTGGGTGGTCAGATTTCTGAGAGACTTGTAGTAGTTCCAATGCGCAAGAGCACCGGTGCGCTTAAATTTATTGTACGCATTATTCCTTAGGTTCATCATCAATTTAATATTATCAGTGATCCAAGGCATCTTTTTATGTGTAATTTTAACGGTTTTTAATGGAGCATGCAAATTAAAAATGTCTAAGATAGCGCGGTTAAGAAATTCTACTTTTGAGTCTATATCATTCAAGAAAAATATATTTTGCCATGGAACTGTGCGCAAGTGATTGTGGAAGTCCTCAATATTAAAGTCTCTGAAACACCTTATAGTTTTATAAGTTACATTGTTTTTTGTTGGAATTTTGAGCTCGCAAAAAATTGACTCGTGATCCGAGATTTTAAAATCTGCCAAACCGGAGCTACTTACAAGTGCATCATCGGAAACCAAAATTATGTCTAACAGGGTTTGCGTGTCTGAGGTAACTCGTGTGGGGGAATCGATGATTTGATGTAAGTTGACGGATTCCACCATTGAGGTAAAATACAGACCATCATTGCCCCGTGCCAATAAGTTTATATTTATGTCCCCGAGACAGCAGATAAAGTCATGCACAGTAGACACAAAAGCACACGATTTCTCTAATTCATCACAAAAGAATTTGTATGAAGTAGAAGGCGGCCTATAGACAACTCCAACCGCTACGGAGACTTTATTTATATTGAAAGACAGCCAAACCTGCTCGATATTGTCACTTGTCTCAATAATTGTACATTTGTAAGTATTTTTCAGATAGATTGCCACACCACCACCCACCCGTTCACGTCGATCACATCTCAAGACGGAGTATCCGTTAATTCGAATATGATCATCTAAAATAGAAGCGTTCAACCATGTTTCAGTCACCAAAAGGCAATCAAGATCTGATTCAATAATATAATCACCAATTAAGCTAAGTTTAGGCAACAACGATCTGGCGTTAACATGGACCACCTTGAAAAATCTTTCCATTAGCTAATTACCTATATGCGGGTGCAATCAAATCAAGGAGGAAAGATGACAATTTTGTAATAAACATAAAATTAGATCATACGAAAGTCGCTAACAATCAGCACCATGCGATATACTTTTACTATAATAATAAATGATAATAAATGTACAATTTAACAAATTCAAATAATTCAATAAATTCACCTTGTATTATCGAAAACTTAAGTGATAGTGCATATATTCAAACAACAGACAAATAATATAATATATCAATTGCACGTGATTAAAATAATTATAATATTACTTAATAGAAGTACCGTGGAAGTACCCAAAGATTAACTTATATCAAAACCAGCAAACAGGTAAATAACACAAAGTAATCAATCAACAGTTACCAAAGAATAAATAAAAATGTGTAGGTAGACAAATTCAAAATTTAAAAACAAAAAAAAAATAACTTTTCCTTGCCACACAAATAATTCAAAACAAAGTTTCGCTTCTAAAGCCGGGACCGAACTCACAAAGCCGACTCGTCAAGCTCGCCCCCGCAACCCAACAAATAAAAATATAAGTACCACTAGACAGACAAGTCAGACAAACTGCCACTATTCATTGGTTCAATTAATTTAGACAACCCTTCACTATCAGTTATTTTATGAACACGATCACCCATTCTGACGCATATTCTGCCGTGCATAGTCCAAACGTTTTTGTTTGAGAACTTCTCCATAGCAACTTTCAACAATTGTGCACGTTTCCTGGTTAGATCTTCCGCAATAACTATCTTACTGCCCTTTAATTTACGCTTATTATCAAAAATTTTTTGCCTAACACTACGCTGGACGAGTTTAACTATAATTGGCGGACTTTTTACCTTATCCTTCACAAATAATCTATGACTTACATCAATGGCGTTAGGAGGGAGATCCACACCAATCTTTTTACAGACGGTAGTCACTAGATTGTCGGTGACTTCATTTTTTTCAATGGGAACTCCGTATATTCTCAAACAATTGCTTCTTGAATATTGCTCAAGCGCATCCACACCGGAATCCATCATCGCTTCAGCTCGCAACAATCGCACTTCCATATCTTTAACCTTTTGCTCCAATTTTTTAATTGTTTCACCAAATTGAGTCTGTATTGCTTTCTCGATAATGTCGGCAACCTTGGAGCTAAAGGTATTTGAATTTATAATTCTATCAGCGATCTTCACGGCGAGGTCGTCCATATCTATATCCATCTTTTTTGTTGATCTTGTATCCATATTAATTTTTCACTTAGCTGGCACTTATTTAAACTCAAAATATATCCACTAATACACCAACTCAGCGGGAGCTAACCAACACACGTCTACTCTCTACGAAACATTTACTTCGAATCCGAATCATCAGTTATTCTTTGGGTTTTCTCTTGAAGACTCTAAAACGGCCATCACAAGTGTGGTGGACCGTTGTGTTCACGTATGGGTCATAAATGGACGATTGCTGGACTTCATTCTTTGGGTTTTCACTTGAACGCTCTAAAACGACCATCACAAGTGTGTTGTACCGTTGTGTTCACGTATGGGGCATAAATGGACGATTGCTGGACGTCATTCTTTGGGTTTTCACTTGAACGCTCTAAAACGGCCATCACAAGTGTGGTGGACCGTTGTGTTCACGTATGGGGCATAAATGGACGATTGCTGGACGTCATTCTTTGGGTTTTCACTTGAACGCTCTAAAACGGCCATCACAAGTGTGTTGTACCGGTGTGTTCACGTATGGGGCATAAATGAACGATTGCTGGACTTCATTCTTTGGGTTTTCACTTGAACGCTCTAAAACGACCATCACAAGTGTGTTGTACCGTTGTGTTCACGTATGGGGCATAAATGGACGATTGCTGGACGTCATTCTTTGGGTTTTCACTTGAACGCTCTAAAACGGCCATCACAAGTGTGTTGTACCGTTGTGTTCACGTATGGGGCATAAATGGACGATTGCTGGACTTCATTCTTTGGGTTTTCACTTGAACGCTCTAAAACGACCATCACAAGTGTGTTGTACCGTTGTGTTCACGTATGGGGCATAAATGGACGATTGCTGGACGTCATTCTTTGGGTTTTCACTTGAACGCTCTAAAACGGCCATCACAAGTGTGTTGTACCGGTGTGTTCACGTATGGGGCATAAATGAACGATTGCTGGACCTCATTCTTTGAGTTTTCTCTTGAAGACTCTAAAACGGCCATCACAAAAGTGTGGTGGACCGTTGTGTTCACGTGTGGGGCATAAATGAACGATTGCTTGACTTCATTCTTTGGGTTTTCACTTGAACGCTCTAAAACGACCATCACAAGTGTGTTGTACCGTTGTGTTCACGTATGGGGCATAAATGGACGATTGCTGGACTTCATTCTTTGGGTTTTCACTTGAACGCTCTAAAACGACCATCACAAGTGTGTTGTACCGTTGTGTTCACGTATGGGTCATAAATGGACGATTGCTGGACTTCATTCTTTGGGTTTTCACTTGAACGCTCTAAAACGACCATCACAAGTGTGTTGTACCGTTGTGTTCACGTATGGGGCATAAATGGACGATTGCTGGACGTCATTCTTTGGGTTTTCACTTGAACGCTCTAAAACGGCCATCACAAGTGTGTTGTACCGGTGTGTTCACGTATGGGGCATAAATGAACGATTGCTGGACCTCATTCTTTGAGTTTTCTCTTGAAGACTCTAAAACGGCCATCACAAAAGTGTGGTGGACCGTTGTGTTCACGTGTGGGGCATAAATGAACGATTGCTTGACTTCATTCTTTGGGTTTTCACTTGAACGCTCTAAAACGGCCATCACAAGTGTGTTGTACCGGTGTGTTCACGTATGGGGCATAAATGAACGATTGCTGGACCTCATTCTTTGAGTTTTCTCTTGAAGACTCTAAAACGGCCATCACAAAAGTGTGGTGGACCGTTGTGTTCACGTGTGGGGCATAAATGAACGATTGCTGGACTTCATTCTTTGGGTTTTCACTTGAACGCTCTAAAACGGCCATCACAAGTGTGTTGTACCGTTGTGTTCACGTATGGGGCATAAATGAACGATTGCTGGACCTCATTCTTTGAGTTTTCTCTTGAAGACTCTAAAACGGCCATCACAAGTGTGGTGGACCGTTGTGTTCAAGTGTGGGGCATAAATGAACGATTGCTGGACCTCATTCTTTGAGTTTTCTCTTGAAGACTCTAAAACGGCCATCACAAGTGTGGTGGACCGTTGTGTTCAAGTGTGGGGCATAAATGAACGATTGCTGGACTTCATTCTTTGGGTTTTCACTTGAACGCTCTAAAACGGCCATCACAAGTGTGTTGTACCGTTGTGTTCACGTATGGGGCATAAATGAACGATTGCTGGACCTCATTCTTTGAGTTTTCTCTTGAAGACTCTAAAACGGCCATCACAAGTGTGGTGGACCGTTGTGTTCAAGTGTGGGGCATAAATGAACGATTGCTGGACCTCATTCTTTGAGTTTTCTCTTGAAGACTCTAAAACGGCCATCACAAAAGTGTGGTGGACCGTTGTGTTCACGTGTGGGGCATAAATGAACGATTGCTGGACTTCATTCTTTGGGTTTTCACTTGAACGCTCTAAAACGGCCATCACAAGTGTGTTGTACCGTTGTGTTCACGTATGGGGCATAAATGAACGATTGCTGGACCTCATTCTTTGAGTTTTCTCTTGAAGACTCTAAAACGGCCATCACAAGTGTGGTGGACCGTTGTGTTCAAGTGTGGGGCATAAATGAACGATTGCTGGACCTCATTCTTTGAGTTTTCTCTTGAAGACTCTAAAACGGCCATCACAAGTGTGGTGGACCGTTGTGTTCACGTGTGGGGCATAAATGGACGATTGCTGGACGGTATTCTTTGAAAATAGTTATTATCTATACTTCAACTTACGAATCTGCACTTTAAAATGGTCCGTTGTTGGACGTCTTTCTTCGGGACGTCTTTTTAAAAACCCTGTGGCAACGCCTCATCGCAAAGATGTTCAAAGTGGGTCGTTTTTGACGACACACTGTATGATATACAATAGAGGTTCCAAAACTGAGTTCTGAGGCACATTCCTTGCCAACCCCCGAGCACCCCACACCACCCTCTCAACATCTAGTCTTAAAGCGACTATATACATCCTCTCACTCGAACATACAATTACTATAGAATTTATTTGAATATTAGCTGCCTTTGACGTGAACGAAACAACAATTTATTGTTGAGAAAATTTATCCTCGTGTTATTATCGATTAATAAAAGGGGTAGAGAAATTCCACTAGAAAATAATTTTATATAAGAAGCCTCAACTTAGAAATCACTTTTGTATTATTAGGGGATTGTGAATTTCGAAAGCTCCCTCTCGACTAAAATTCAAGAAATTTCCCAGGTGTTTACGGTTCCAATTAATAAACTTAATTACCAATTTGTCATTGTTTGATTGATTGTTTTTACTCATCGGTTAAAATTGAGTTAATTAAAATAGTATAATATTAGGTATAATAAATATATTATTATTATTATTGATATATGAGGGGCTTTTAAATTCAATTGTTAGAATAAGCATCAGGTGTAGAAACAAGAGCTCATATTAAAATTAGACGAAGTAGTTAGTAATTAATTAAGAATAATGAATCAAAACAATGGATTGCCAAGATTATTAATTATTTACCGTAATTTACTCCGGTCTAATTTTAGTAATTGACATTTTCGTATTAATTATTCATAGAAATTGATTAGTAATTAATAATAAATTCAAAACTCTTTTGTGGTAGATATTTTCACGTCCATTTATAATTTTTTTATCGTTATGAGGACCCTTCATTCAAAACTAAACGCAGTGTGCTTATTGTGGTTGATTAAGACCCGTTTGCACTACTTCTCCGTAAATTTAACTTAACTTGTAGTTAAGGCTTAATATTTGCTGTGCGTTATATCCATATTAAAGGAAAAATTGTCACGAAACACAAATTTTGGTTATAGTTAAAGTTGGTGGTGCAAACGGGCATAAGTCGCTAAAATTAAGCATGTTTAAAGAGGGGTTCACAGATTACAATCAGAGATACAATCCAGCAATCATATTGCGCTAAATATTGAGGTCAGCGTATTCTCCTATCTGTCGCGGATACGCTATTCGTGCCCTACTGTACTCTATAAGAGTGGGGGCACAGTCGCTGATATGTGAACGATGCTTTAGAAGAGCTTTAGTATTACTTTTCGAACACCGTGTATAAACTAAAAAACAGCAATTTATTTATAATAAAAAATAAAAAAGTGGTTGTTAGAGCTATTAGATTCAATAATATTGCCAACAAAATTCAATATGTTGATACCGATCGAGTTTTCGAGTGAGGCAATAACATTTGATCTATCTTTATAAGTTGTATTATCTTCTCTCCTTACTATTGGTCATTACTATCAAGATTGTCTTCCCAACAATGCCCCGGCATTTGTAAATTCACATCCGCGTCGAACAAATGCATTCCTAGACATAGTTATATGTGAAAATCGATGGTACTTATGCTATAGTCGATCAGACGTGCACAAGCTTGCTGAATACAAATTTATATTAAAAAAAAAGATGAGAAAAAAAATGTAAAATTTTATTCAACTAAAACGTTTATACAGAGTGAGACGAATTGCGTTCCTTATTTTGGTCGATGAAATTTTGACCAAGTCGTTCAAACCTTTAATTACAAACGAAACATCAAAAAGTTATTTTTACCGTAAATTGTTTGAAGTGTTTTAGGGCCGGTTTCACAGTGTCGGTTTAAGTTCTTTATTATTTGGGTCGACCGATGAAATTTTGAGAAAGCCGTTCAAACCTTTAAATTACAAACGACTCACACAAATGAAAGATCGAAAAGTTATGTTTACCGTAAATTTTTTTAAGTGTTTTAGGCCCAGTTTGACAGTATCGGTTTAGGTTCCTTATTTGAGTCGATGAAATTTTGATAAAGTCGTTCAAACCTTTAATTACAAACGATTCACACAAACAAAACATCAAAAAGTGATTTTTTTAACGTAAATTGTTTTGAGTATCTTAGGGCCGATTTCACAGTGTTAAAGTACGGTTTCTAAGGCCGGTTTGACAGTGTCGGATTAACCCTACAGTAAATACGTGAAAAATAATCCCACTGGTGCATACGTCAGGCCTGTCAGACCCCTAGTTTAATAGCCATTTCCCTCAAAGTTTGATAATTTTTTAAAAACTTTTTATATGGAAATTATCAAAAATAAAACAGCGTAGGCCTGTCAGGCCCGACGTATGCTCTGAAGGGTTAAGCTATGTTTTAAAGTCGAAGCTAACGTGTTTGAATACTATGAAACCGACAGAGTGAGCTTAGCTTTCGAGTTTAAACTAGTGCTGTGAAACTCGGCCTTTAAAAATTTCATCAAATTTATTTATTACTCTCCTGTCGCCTTTCCTGTCGCCTATGACCTGTTCAATATCGCCTGTGTGATCGTATGAATAAATAAACAATTATTATTATTATTATTATTATTTGCATGTAAAATATTAACAAAAATCAAAGAAATGCATGTCTGAGCAGAAAATGTTGAAAAATACAATTTGTTGGGAGAAAACAAATAAAATGAAATGGTTTGGTGTGGTGTATCTGTAGTGAAAACTACTGTTGGGAATAAAATGTAATCAACTAGTGAAACCATTTTCTCTAGAGAAATAGGCTAGAAGAAAATGAAAACTTAATTACACTTAAAAGACAACTTCAAGACGCCAATAAATAATATAAATAAACATTTATTATCTACACAGGGTGATAACAGTTTATTATACTATGGCATGTTTAAATTATGTTCAGTGGCGTACATATAAACTAAAAAGAGAAAGAAATGGAAGATGTACAAAAGAAACAGCAACATACGACATCAATAAACATTTAGAAATTCGCAAAAAAAATTACGTTGGCCGTTGCCAACTTCAATTGATAAAATTCCCATTTTTAACGCGCGCCAAATTCAAAATGGCTACAGTGTGACCACCTGGTAGTTCTTAGTTTTGTTTTTACTCTTTGTGTTGTCGACCACTCGGTGCACTATGGAACGCTTTCTTTGTGCTAAGTGGGCAAACTTTCATAGAAGCCATCTTGGATGTAGACCATATTCTTTAACCCCCCCCCCCCTCGCTTTTTCCTCTTTAGAGTAACCGGGACCACTTTCGCATTGTTTCGGTAATTGTAATTCTGGACCTGTTTCTACGCTGCTGTCTCCTTTTTATCATATTGACATCAGGACCGGACTGGTTTCATTTGGTCTCGTGGGCAACAACTGCAATTTGGCACTTGCGCCTTCCAGACCCCCTAGGAAGGTCACTAATGTCTTACTTAAAATAAACAAAAAATTAAAATTCTTATTTTTGTGTTTATACGAGGTTATGTTATGTTATGCTATGCTATGTTATGTTGTGTTATGTTGAGTTATGTTATGTTGTGTTATGTTATGTTGATTTATGTTATGTTGAGTTATGTTCTGTTGATTTATGTTATGTTAAATTATGTTATCTTATGCTATGTTGTGTTATGTTGACTTATGTTATGTTGTGTTATGTTATGTTGACTTATGTTATGTTGTGTTATGTTATGTTGAGTTATGTTATGTTGATTTATGTTATGTTAAATTATGTTATGTTAAATTATGTTATCTTATGCTATGTTGTGTTATTTGACTTATGCTATGTTGTGTTATGTTGTGTTATATTGTGTTATGTTATGTTGACTTATGTTATGTTGTGTTATGTTATGTTGAGTTATGTTATGTTGAGTTATGTTATGTTGAGTTATGTTATGTTGTGTTATGTTAGGTTTATTGGTAAATGATAAATTTGAACTTATACACAAGTGTGCCTCCCAAAAGCGATTGGTCCCGTAGAGGAAATTGACCTCGTGCAAACCTTGGGGATGGTGTTATGAACGATAATATGACCTTCGGTGTAATTTTGATGAACTCCAAAGGACTATTTATAAAGTCATCAATAAATACAGATTATAGTCACCCTTAAAGAAAGATTTTATTTATACGTATAAAAAGAAAGTATCACTTTGTTATAAAATTGCGTCTCTTATATTACATAATGCACAAAAAATATCAAACAGAAAATGTTTTTCCTTTAAAAAATTTTTTTGTCGTAAAAGTAGTTCAAAAGAATTGGAAATTAGGTCGAAATTGATAAAATGAACATATCGGAATTCGTATAAAATTTCAATTTGGAAGAGGACTATGTGTATAAATATATATTTGTGTGTTATTTGAGCTAAAAGAAAAAACAAAACGAGACAAAGCTCGAGAGAAAAGGTTTAATTAAATTTGTTGGTGGTTGGGTTTTTTTCGGCGGTTGTTTGGGGGTAGTTTATAAAATGCATTTTAAAGTTTTGCGGGAGTTAACTTGTCTTCATTTCATAGCTTCGCGTTGAGTTACAGATTATGAAGAAATTAATATTTATGTTGTTGGTAGACTTTTCTCCTCCTAGTTGTAACAAACTAGTCGTGAAGTTTCTTTATGCGAAAACTTGCTTTTCTTATTTTATTCTTATTAAAGATGCTTTTATTTGTTAATTTGTTAAGAAACTATGCTGTTTGTGGTTGATGGTAGTTATAAATGTTACTTGGCGTCAACATTGACTTCGTAGAGACAATTAGCTAAGCTGTTTTAATTAAAACCCCTTTACTTAATGGTTTTAATGTAATAATAAATCCTCTTGTTGAGAGATCTAATGCAACGGTTATGGGGTTTCTTTTTAAATAATAATAATAATAAGCTTTATTTTGTTTACTAAAGCGTATTAAAATGATGTTTTTGAGAGAAAGTTACAGCAGCTCGAATGGTTGAACAATTGATCCATTTAAGCTCGTGCCAAATGCTTTTAGAGATCATTATGTGATTCTATTATACATCTGATACGTACAAAGATCGCACCCAATAATATGCCATCATTTTTTAAACACTACATTTTCTTAAAGAAAATATTATTACTGCAGTTTAAGTGCCAAGTAACTTTTTATAAATTTAAACTTCAAAATTACGCATTAACCGATCACTTATTTAATGACGATGACTTTTGGAGCGATTGATATAATACCTATAGCTCTGTAGTTGATTCGGTTATAGTTGAAGAACGCCTAGACACGTATGAGAAGCTTACAGATTCTTTACAGACTTTTTACAGGCTTGTAAACTTACAAACAGGCCTACACGCTCGTCACAGGCTTACAGACAATAAACAGGCGGGTAAGCTTACTAACAAGGTCACAAGCGCACTCACAGGCTTACAGAATCCTTACAGACCTTTAACAGGCTTGTAAGCTTACAATTAGGCTTACAGACTTACAGAATCATCTTACGCTTACAGACTTTCAACAGGCTTGTTACAAGCTTGCTAAAAGGCTTATAGGATCTTCACAGACTATAGACTTTTACAAGCCTTGTAATCGTACAAATTGATTTACACAACATTTACAGGCTTCCAGACTTTTTACAGGCTGGTAAAAGCTTGCTAACTTAGCTTACGAACAGGCTTACAGATTCTTCACAACTTAAAGACTTTTAAAAGGCTTGTAAGCTTACAAACAGGCTTACAGACTTTTAACAGGATGGTAAACTTACAAACAAGCTTACAGAATCTTCACGGGCTTACAGACTTTTTACAGGCTTGTAAGCTTACAAACTGGTCTACACAGTCTTCACAGGTTTCCAGTCTTTTTACAGGCTTGTAAGCTTATGAATTGGTTTACGCAATCGTCACAGGCTTCTAGACTTTTCACAGGCTTCTGAGCTTACAAACTGGTCTACATAATCTTCAAAGGGTTACAGGCCGTTTACAGGCTTGTAAGTTTAGAAACAGGCTTACACACGTTTTACAGGCTTGTAAAATTTCAAACAGACTTACAGAATCTTTACATGCGTACAGACTTTTAACAGGCTGTTATGCTTGCCAACAGGTCAACAAGCTTACCAACAGGCTTATAGAATCTTCATAGGCTTACAGACTGGTGCAGGTTGGACTCAGATTCAGGGGCAAACATATTTATAGGTAAACCCAAGGATGAATCGATAGACTTATGAGTAGACTGACGTAGTTCATATAGCTTAGAGACAGACAGACGATAGACAGAGACGCTTACAGGTTGGTCTACATGAGAGTTAAAGGTCTGCTAAATGAAGGCAGAGACGTAGACCAACTAGTAGCTCAACAGATTGGCAGTGGGCGCATTCAGACTACAGAACAGTTCCTAACAGCTGATCGTTCGCTTATTCATTCTTACGTGCTGAAAAAGACAGAAAATGGATTATGAGCGATTGATCAGCTGATGGGAATTCTTCTGTATTGTGAATGCGCCCAATGGGTGCAATTACCCTGTGTTAATGCATGAGAAACTAAAATTAGAACCAATAAAAATTATTTGCATATTTCGAGTTAACAACCCCCTAATTTTTTTAATAAAAAAAAAGAAAATTTATAAATAACATAGAAAAATTATTCAGCTATCATGAGATTTAATCTATATTCGTGACAAACAATGGTTGTTAATCAAGTTAGCAACACATTTCAAACTTTACTAATTCACAAAGACGGTTATTAGGCGGTATAGAAAACGCAATATGTACAATTTTCATAACCAGAACAATTTCATTTAATCCCGAAACCTTCATTAGTAAGTTTAAACTTGTAGAGGGAGAGTGTATGCGAAAAGATGAAAACATTAACGTACATCATAAACAAAGTTTTCCTCAGCTTTTCCAAAAAAACAAGAGAGAGAGAGACGGAAAAAATAAAATTTTTAATGAGAATTTAATTTTCTTGATTAAAACCATCCCATCCTATAGGTATAATATTATTATTCAATTACAATTATTCAATTTTTTTACACACCGTGTTCATTAATGATTGGTCCTGGCAAGTTTGGTTGCATATCCGCAAGAACTTTTAACGTTGACTAAAAATAAAAATCTCTAATGTGTTAAATACCAACAACGAAGTTTGGGTTGCATAACAAGAAAAACTCATTTCAATTTTTAATGAACACACTGTACATGGTGGTTTAGATTGATCGTCAGTATAGGGTATCTCAGTTAATATAAGAGTTACGAGAAAACTAATAATGCGTTCTTATTTTACTTTTTCAAGACAACGTCAATGGTAAAAACAAAAATCTGATACCTTCTTGTGTTTTTGATTTGAGTACAATGTACAGGGTGATTCAAATTGCTCGTCAGTATAGGGTATCTCAGTTAATACACGATTTAGGAGAAAACTAACAACACGTTTTTTATGTACTTTTTCAAGACAACTTCAGTGGTGAAATCAAAAATCTGATACCTTCTTTTGTTTTTGAGTTGAGTACAATGTACAGGGTGGTTCAAATTGCTCGTCAGTATAGCGTATCTCAGTTAATATAAGAGTTAAGAGAAAACTAATAACACGTTTTTTATGTACTTTTTTCAAGACAACTTCAGTGGTGAAATCAAAAATCTGATACCTTCTTTTGTTTTTGAGTTGAGTACAATGTACAGGGTGGTTCAAATTGCTCGTCAGTACAGGGTATTTCAGTTAATATAAGAGTTACGAGAAAACTAATAACACGTTTTTTATGTACTTTTTTCAAGACCACTTCAGTGGCGAAATCAAAAATCTAATACCTTCTTTTGATTTTAGGTTGAGTACAATGTACAGGGTGGTTCAAATTGCTCGTCAGTACAGGGTATTTGAGTTATAGCTCAAAATTTAATTTTTGTTCGTTTTAATTTTGATCGACATCTCCTTTATTTCTCACAATTTCTTAAAACTGTAAGGACATTCTTAAGACCCTTTTTAACGTAGATTCCAGTGGCGTAATCAAAATATTTTTTTATTGAATTTTGGGTGGTTTTCGCTGGCTTTTCAGCTCTTCCTTGCCGATACGAATACTGTGGCTCCGTGTAGTTGGATTCTTAGCGACAAATAATAAATTCCAGCGCTTGGATGATAACGATAATTAAAACTCGTTATGTTTTTATAGTGAAATAAACAAACTGACAACAAAATTAACTGCACCGCGCAAAGATTAATTATATAATAACACAATTTATAAATGTTTGAAAGTGCGCTTGATACTGTATAAATGTAAATTCAAAACTTTTATGATTAAAAAAGTTTTAGTAACTAAAATTTCAGGTGACACACAAAAAAGGTTGTGTAGAGAGAGAGAGAGGTGAGCGAGAAGGGAAAAAAAGGAGAAAGAGGTACGAGGCGAGTTTGACCGTATGAATGAATTCAATGTATAATTCAAAAGCTTATATTACGAAAAGGAAAAGCTTAATAATGAAGAAAGGTGTTTTAATTGACTTTAACTCACACAAATTTACATGTTACAAGTACTCATAAATTACATTTTATCTTGCAATTGCTTTTGTATTTTTTTGCCTCCTCTCGTAATGGTGATTTCTGTGGCGAATTTAATATTGTTGCCAATTTCGAAAGTTGAGGTTTGCCAAAACGCTTTAAAATTTAAACCGTGCTATAATGGAATAGACCACCCGGTTATATTATAGTTTTGTAAACCTCTAAAACTACCCCGGTTCTCTTCGGTCGTAATCTATAGAGGAAGTTTTGCACGTGTATTCGTAAAATGTGCAGTAGAATATGATGAGGGAAGTCATAAGTGGTTATAGTAGTTGCGTAAGGGCGGATACTACCGATTCTCTTTACTTTCCCAATCCTTACCCTACATAGGACTTTACCCCACATTTATATATACGGTCACGTGCCACAGTCTATGCGTCATTACGCAGCTTATAAATCTATAGCCATTTGCATATGTAACAAAACTACACCTAAGTGCACTATTCTTATTATTTTCAAACACTCCATTTAACGTATGCGTCAAAAAGCAAAAATTGGGAAAAAATTTATGGGAAAAAAATGTATCGATTATTGATGATCTCATCCTCTTTTATTACTTTTACTATGTGAAGGGTAAGTAAGGTATAGTTTGTTAATGATACGGTTCTTATGTTTGTTCTATCTGTTTTTACCCTCAATATGTTCGAGAGGAAAAACTATTAAACGGTATTAACCACGAAATATAACAACTAAAATAGATTTAAGGGCGTAAAAAGAGAATTACGTTGCAAACATTTTTAGAAAATAAAGAATTAAGGGTTAAAAAAGGATTTTTTAGCTAAAGAAGGAACCTATAGGGGTTAAATAATTTTCTTTTAGGGTAGGAAAAGATTTATTATTATAAAAGTTGAAAGTTAAGAGAACGCGCGGACGGTTTGTTCTTGTAAATAAAAATCGTCACAGTATAGCAGTAAAAGTAATTTAAGAATCGAATCGCAAGAAATAATTGGGAGATTTCCCAATTTTTGGGGAAGTAGGAAAAAGGGTGACTGCGAAGCATCAAAGCGTAAAAGACATAAATTGCAGTCTAAAGTGATCAATATTGTTCAATTGTGGCGCTAATTTTATTGATTTCGTCGTTTATAGCTTGGTCCTTCGGGCCGGATGTTGTGAAATTACGTCCCTTTTTTCGTTATACGACTGTCAAATTTTAGATTAGATATATTTCATAGAGACATATGAAATACACCTTATTAGATATAGATATTGGAATCTATTGTGTGGTCCTTCGAGCCGTATACTAACCTAATGTTAAAATCCTAAGCCTACTCCACACACACAGGCTTGTCTTCGCTCCTTATTGTACCTGCACAAGCCAAACCGTAGCGTGTGGACATCGTTCAGTCGGCCTGCACAGGTTAAACCGTAGGGTCTGGACATAATTCAAGTGACCGGTTGGCCTGTGCACTGTGCAGGCAGCCTGCATAATCCAAACCGCAAGGTATAAGCCTATGCGTGTGGCGCGGCCTTTATAGGTAACAGAGTTGTCTAGAGTGAATTTGCGTTACGATAGCATTTAATTTGCGTCGTTTTCTGCATCAGTTCTTGATTTTTTTAAGTCATAGACTTGGTCCTTCGAACCGATTATTACTATTATTAACTCTACACTACGCGATTTACCTATCACCCTATCATCGTTTAATATTTGCTGCTTAGGCTTAGTCCACCTCATTAGTGCTGGGTCTACATTTGAGTTTCTCGAATACACTTGAATTAGAATCTATTGTGTGGTCCTTCGAGCCGGATACTAACTTATTATTAAAATTTTATATGTAACAGAGTTGTCTAGAGTGGATTTGTGTTACGATGGCATTTAATTTGCGTCGTTTTCTGCATCAGTTCTTGATTTTTTTAAATCATAGACTTGGTCCTTCGAACCGATCATTACTATTATTAACTCTACACTACGCGATTTACCTATCAACCTATCATCGTTTAATATTTGCTGCTTAGACTTAGTCCACCTCATTAGTTCTGGGTCTACATTTGAGTTTCTCGAATACACTTGAATTAGAATTTACCTATTGTGTGGTCCTACGAGCCGGATACTAACTTATTATTAAAATTTTATAGGTAACAGAGTTGTCTAGAGTGGATTTGTGTTACGATGGCATTTAATTTGCGTCGTTTCTGCATCAGTTCTTGATTTTTTTAAATCATAGACTTGGTCCTTCGAACCGATCATTACTATTATTAACTCGACACTACGCGAGTAGATATGCAAAGCGGATTCTAACCCACTTTTAATCGAAACCGCGGATTAATTTAATTGAAATTGAATTAAATCTTAATTCCGCGAATCGCGATTTAATTTCAGATTTCGCGGTTTTAATTCGCGATTTATTTTGAATTAAATCACAATTTCGCGAATCGCGGATTTAATTTTATATTTCGCGGTTTTAATTCGCGGTTTATCGATCTCAATGATTTTAATCCGCGCTTTTCAAATTAATTAATTAATTTGTATCGCGCTTTTATTTTCGCGGTTTTTTTAAAGAAAAAAATTCTGGTGCATGCCAGGCCTCGAAGACCATACCTCTGGTCGCTAAACCAACGCCTTAACCACAGGGCTACCGAGACTGTGTTCATTAAGAGGTTTAAGTTGTTTCTTTACTTTCGCCTTGTGTTTGAAATTTTGGAATTGAGATGGAATGGTGATCTATTTTGAATTAAATAAATAATTATTTTGAATTGAAATGTTTAATTAAAGGTATTTTAATTAAATTGCGATTAAATTAAATCGTAAAACTTTTTGAATGTAAAATTTAAAAAGTTTCTTTTTACATTGCGTGATTTAGAAATCACATAATTATGAACTATGTAACTAATTACATTGAATCATGTTAAAATTAGGAATTTAGATTTCGCGAATTTATTTGATTTAATTAAATTTTGTACTTTTATGAAAATTGTAAAATTCCTATGATTCATAGAACAAAAATATGAATGTTTATCATTTAAAATAGATCACCATTCCATCTCAATTCCAAAGATTCCATGTGTAGAAAGTATGCTATATAATTAGGGGGTATAATTACCATGAGTAATCGGGGTATGTAACTAATTACATTGAATCATGTTAAAATTAGGAATTTAGATTTCGCGAATTTAAGTTAAATACCATATAATTAGCTTTCAAAAATATTTCTGCAATGAGTACCCCTTGGGTATAATTACCAGAAGTTCGCGTTTTCTAAAACATGCCACTACCAGTTAAAATTAGCTCATCACGTGGTTTTCTAAATGTAATAAATAGTTGTAATAGAAATTTCGCGAGTATTTTATATCAGCACATCAACAATCAGTATCTTTCGTACAATAGAAAAGAATTTATTTTGGAATTTATTATTCGAAAGCAAAATTTTCTACAGTGCATATACTAATGATTGAAATTACGTCACTCTTGAGAAAGTGAATATTTTCGTTTTCTAAAATTTAACTTGCAAGGTAACTAGTTCATCACGTGGTTTTTTTTAAATGAAATAAATACTCACAACATCGATTAGGGGTTCACATTCAAAGTTGTGATTGAAAATCAACACTATTACAGTCACCAAGCAGCAGATCAGATTTTCGAAGAACTTGTAAGTATAAATTGTTTTTAAAATTTAATTGTTTTCTATTTATTTATTTTTTGTCTTTTTGTCTTTGTTATAGGTAATAAAATGGATTTGAAAAAGTTAAATACAGAAATAAAAGCGGCAGGAAATAATTTCAAACCATCACGGAAACTGCAGGATTTGGAGCAAGGGGCTAAATATCCGATCGAAAGCATGAAAATCATACAAGCAAAATTTGGACGTGTTGTAGTGATAACATGCGAGGACTTTTGCACGTTCTTACCCGGAAAATACACCGAAATCTTGGAGCCTGAAATACCCAAATGTCAACCTTGGGCAAACTCTGTTATGTTTACTGGGATGCAGACGTACCAGTCATCCGTTTTCAAACCGTCACCTACATTTGAAATTGTAAAAAACACAACATAATACGACTATAATAATGATAATAATGTTTCGCTTTGATATTTTAATTAATAAAATAAAATAAATATGCAAATTGTTTTAATCAATCATCAGTTTATAAATGTTAACCTTTGGAGTAGGTTGTAGAGTAGGAGGAGGTGTTTTAAACTCTGCAATAGATAAATTACCTTTTGAATTACATTTAAAAAACTACGAATTTTGCGGACCCGGTACAAAGCTAGAAGAGAGGTTGAAGAGAGGAGATCGAGGAATTAATAAATTAGATCAAGCGTGTCGTGAACACGATATAAGTTATTCGAAAAATCCTTCGTTAAAAGAGAGGCATATAGCAGATCAAATTTTAGAGAATAAAGCTTGGGAAAGAGTGAAATCAAAAGGCGTTAAATTTAAAGAAAAATTAGACGCTTGGCTTGTAACTAGTGCAATGAAAGCAAAAAGAAAACTCGGGATGGGGGTTTTCAAGAATTCAAGCAAGATACCATTTAAAAAAGGAGTGCTAAATCATGTTAAAAAAAGTTTAACAAAAATGAATATTTCTGATGAGGCGGATATTGGTTACATTTTAGAAGTCGATTTGGAGTATCCCCAGCATATACATGATCTTCATAAAGATTTACCGTTTTGCCCTGAACACGTAAAACCTTGTGATATTCCCTCATCATCCTCAACATCTAAATTTCCCAAATTAATGACAACCCTTTACAATAAAAAAAATTACGTTATTCATTATAGAAATTTAAAGCAGGCTATTTTGAATGGTGTAATTTTAACTAAAATCCATCGCATACTTCAATTTAAACAAGCCCCCTTTTTAAAAGCATACATAGAACTAAATACATTATTACGTGCTCAGGCCACAACCACATTCGAGAAGAACTTGTATAAGTTGTTAATTAACGCAATCTTCGGCAAAATGATGGAAAATTTGAGAAAGCATCGTAACGTCAAACTTGTCAATAAATGGGAAGGACGTTACGGCGCTAAAAATTTAATTGCAAGTCCAAATTTTGATGGCAGATGCATTTTTTCTGAAAATCTCATGGCTATCGAGTTAAAAAAAACTGAAATCATATTAAATAAACCTATTTATGCGGGGATGGCCATATTGGACATATCCAAAGTTTGCATGTATGATTTCCATTACTCATACATGCTTAAGAAATTTCCACAAGAAAAATGTAAATTATTGTATATGGATACAGATTCGTTTATTTATGATCTTAAGTGCGATGATGTATACGAGGAAATCATAAAAGCAGACTTGGATATGTACGATACGAGTGATTATCCGCTTGATAATAGATGGAACATTCCCCGCGTAAATAAGAAAATAGCAGGGCTGATGAAAGATGAATTAAATTCTAAAATAATGACACATTTTATCGGTTTAAGAGCAAAAATGTATACTTATAAATATGCTGATGAAGGAGAAGAAGATAAATGTGTTAAAAAAGCTAAAGGTGTTGTAACTAGCATCGTACGAAATAAAATCACCTTTGACGATTATTTAGAATGTTTACAGGATCAAAACGTAGAAAAGTTTGTAACTCAAAGAACGATACGTTCGTATGCACATGAGGTTTATTCCATCGAGCAACATAAAAAGGGGCTTAGCTCTTATGACGATAAACGTCATTTAATCGCTAATTCTACAGATACGCTTCCTCACGGACATTACTCCATTGAATCTGCAATCTGAATCGGATGCATTTTTAAGTTATTGTAATTATAATAATAATATCATAACATTTATGGAATTCTTTAACTTGAATAAATTATGTGTACTAAAAGTATGTAATTAGCTTTAAGGAACGTTAATTTGAATATTTATGACTCACTAGTTTTGAAATTTATAATATGCATAAATAAATTGAGTGAAAGTCAAATAATAATTAGCTTTAAGGAATGTTAAAATAGAAACACATTTTATTATTATTATTTAAATCATTTATTTGAAAAAATAAACTAAACAAAATATTACAATATTTTATATTTATAATTAAAATTCTCCAACACCTTAGTACCGTGATAATCCAACATCTCGTTCATACATTTATTACACGATAAATATTGTGAATCATCATCAACATCATCGCTGATACATAAATTTTTGATAATACTTAAAGCTTCATCATCATCACCATCATTAGATGTATAAGATGATGATGATGATTTTAATAATAATTCTGAAGCACTTTTTAATGTTTTATCATAATAATTTTGAATATGCAGTTCACTTAACTTACAAATTTCACTATTTACATACGATTCGATTGAAATAATTTCAAGCACATCACAATGATCAAATTTAAAATTGACACCACCAGTTTTTTTAACGCTTAATGAAATGTTTTTAGAGTTTTCGATTAATTCAATGGATGTATCCAACCAAAATGATGCGTAAAACTGTTTTAAAGTTGATGTTGTTTTGATATCGTCGTCAGATTCGAAATACCAAGTTTTCAAGTGTTTTAAAATTTGTATAAATTCTAGCCATTCACTTTTACACATGGAGATTCGTTCATTATGTTTAACAATATGAATAGCGGGCTCCAAATCCATAACAAAACTTATACCGCACTTTATTGTAAAATCATTTAACAACGATTCAAATTTCACTTCCAATAACAAAATTGGTTCAAGTTGAAGAGATTTTTCATAACGTTCAATTATTGCATTTAATTGTTCATCAGCAGCAGCCTCAACTATGTCACAGCAGGACAACATTATCATAACACGTTTGATTTAGATATCCAACTATTATGTGATTTATCGAACCCCAACCATCGGACATAAACTTGATCCCCACGCTTTTTTAAAACTTGTTCAACAAGATATACATCTGGATATCTAGTTTTTTGCAATTCTTCATTATAGAAAGAACCACTTATAGGTGTACCATTCAAATCATTCAAACAGTATGTAACAGGTATGGTATTTTTAATTGAGTTAATTTTAAACACCTCTGTGGTCCAATTTGGTGTATAACCCTTCTGGAATACATGCTTAACCTTACTTATTCTAACAAAGTCGTTAACAAAAAACTTTCTAGGTGAATATGATAATTTTGCATTAGCAGCAGCTTCCTTATTGTTTAAACGCTTTAAAACATAAAGTTCATTCTTTTTAGTAACATCTTTAGGTTTCATATTAATTGTGGAGTGTTTAGTACGATTATATTTTGCGACAATTTCAGGTAGAACATCGAACCATTTATATGATCCGTTCAAACTGAAATACTTAAACAGCTGTTCTTTTAAAGTTCGAATAACTCGCTCGGCCATAGACGCTTTAGTTGAATTAAACGAATTATAATGATTAACGTTATATTTCTTCATTAATTGCTTGAATTTTGCATTAAAGAACTCCCCACCTTGATCAGTTTGTAGATTACGAGGACTCGATGTTTCATTGAATATTGATTCAAAAGCTTTCGCAACTTCTTGGGCATTTTTGGTTTTGAGGGGGCGTGCCCACACAAATTTAGAAAAGCAATTAATAACAATCAATGCATACTTAAAATTTTTATTGTATCTTGCATACTTATCTAATTGTGCAAGATCAGCTTGAAATAGATCACGTAATCCTTTAATAATTGTGGAACGTCTTTTAAAATTTTTACGAATCGGTTTATGTAGCTCCTTAACGAGTTGAATCTTTTCAAATGAATGTTTCATTGTTTAATATAATTAATAATAATAATGATTTCAGAGCTTTTATACTCAATGCGTACACTTATAGTTTTTTAAGTAAGAAAGGTATACTCGTGATAGGTGATGATAATAACGGCAGAACAGATGATGCTACTGATGCTGATGCTGGTTCTGCTGCTGCTGTTGGTTCTGTGTGTTTAGTTTCTAGAACTCTGTTTTTAAAAGTGATATACTCATTAAAAAATCTAGTATAATTAGTTTCATTTGAACTAGCACGATCACGAGTCTCTTCAATAATTTCCTCCAATTTCCATATTTCTTCGATAAGTTCTTGAACCCGTTCATTGAAATAATTAATGCTGTTTTGTAAAGTAGATATAAGCTTCACATTTGCTTGATTTATAACATCTACATAATTTTTGGTTGCAACATCATTATCGTGAATGGGGTGCTTAACGTTACAAATTTTTAAATTTTCAACATCTATGTCACCATCCATCGTATATTTAAATTGATTATTAGAACGAAAATTTGTTAATAAAGAACTCTTTGCAGAGCTACGCAATGATCTACCAAACTTATCGAGAGGCATTCTGTGTAAAAACTAACAAACAATCAGTAGAATTACTCAATATATAATGTGTGTCTAAGATTTTTTTTTTTTTCACGTATAACACCTGCCTCTTTTAATTCGTTAATAATTGAAACGATTTCGTTGTCATGTGAGGTATTACCTGCACCTTGAGATGCTTTTAATAAACGTAATCTATCCACAAGTTCATTAACATCGTCCCAGTAAATATATTCAATAGGTTTAGAGTTATATCGCAGCTTCGTCAATGATCCACCCTTGCTTTTATTAGATGATAAAGTTCTCTTGGGAGTTCGCATAATGATTAATGGTCTTATTATGTCCATATATTTGTTTAAACGAGTACTCCTTATCTTATTTCTCGAATTATAATTTACTCTATGCACATTAGTCAATTCTAAAATATTTCTATACGCTTGTAAATCTTTATCTGTATATTGAAAAGGTTTTTTTTTAAATATGAGCTCATAAAGACCACGTGTACCATTAAAGGTAAAATTGTCTATAATAAAGTCATTGGATTCGTTAAATTCAATCACGTTAGCTCCTAATTTCCAGTTCTTCTCATCAGAATCATATTTCACTCCATATGTATAATCAAAATCTTTTTTAGTATCAGCTATAAAAGCCTTAAGGTATTCACGTGTGAGGGGAGCGTATGATTGCAAATATTCTTCTTCAAACGAGTGCTTTTCACTAGGAACGACATCCTCAACGGTGTATTCAGATTTGTGTGTAGATGGCGTTATGGGTGTTGACGATAATGTATGTTTCTTGATTTTAGGACTAGAGAGCGTTGTAGGTGTTACATCTTCAGGTTCTTGAGATGAAGATGGTGACGATGGTGACGATGCTGACGATGATGATGATGATGATGATTGTGGTGATGGTGATGGCAAAGAAGATGGTTTGAATTTTGTTGGAGATGGTTGCTTGGTGATAAGCGATTTATTGATATTATTTAGTGGATCAATTATAGGTTTGAATAATTTGTTTAAAGCAACATCGCTTTCGGACCTACCCAACTTGAGAGCTAAATACTTTTTTCTAATTCTTTTAGTTAATTCGTGTATGCGTTTTTTAACGTTAATGTCACTATTCGTTGAAGCCATAGTTATTACTGTTTGAAACACTTGTATTCTTAAACTTTTATATATTTATCAAACCCTTTACGATATCGACCATCATTTAGAGGAAAATCTTTAACTATAACTAAACATCCGTAATTTTCATTCCAACACCGTGCGCAAAGTAATTTGAATTCCTCATAACCCATATCGGGTGAAACATGTTCATTAAATGCATGTTTTAAATTTGTGTCATCCTGTTTGAATAAAACAATTATGTTACAGTTGTCACGTATTAATTGCTTGGGAATTTTCGAATATGACTGGCATAAATAGATCACATCAACATCTTTGTGTCTACCAAACGAGAAATATTCACGTATTTTATTTTGTTTTTCGCAAACAATATCGTCAAAAATAAAAATGGAATTGATGTTAGCGTCAGTCGGGTTGATTACATCATCATTATTGCTATATGCAAAATAACCCATACCCTCGACATCTTCCAAAACGGATTTTAACAATTCATATTTAGGCTGGAACAACGATTTTGAATAAATATAAATATTTTCAAATCTCGCGCCATTAGGATCGAACAAAAGACTTAATAATAGGTTAGTTTTGCCACATCCACTTGATCCGCATAGAATTGCTCTAATTGAATTAGGTAGTAAATCACCATGCTTGCTCGGTTTATTAGATAATGATCCACTAAAAATATCAAAGTTAATTATTGGGAGAGCGTTCTGTTGTTGGGTAAACTGCATCTCGAAAGTAAACTAAAGGGTAATTAAATAATCATTTATTTATATATTGTTTTTCAAACGATCTACAAGGGTTACAATTATATGAGCTAATTGAAGAACACCGTCAATTATTTTTTCAACATTTTTAGAATTACAATTGACGCATTTCACAGACTTGTCTGAACTTGCACCGCTACTACTGCTGCTGCTGCTATTAGTAATCTCGCTGCAACATTTTGATGTTG
Organism: Malthinus seriepunctatus; assembly: GCA_963924605.1. Lineage (NCBI taxonomy): Eukaryota > Metazoa > Arthropoda > Insecta > Coleoptera > Cantharidae > Malthinus > Malthinus seriepunctatus. The sequence continues at coordinate 42,360,841 of OZ004603.1, forward strand.
AACCTTCTTCTTCTTCTTCTTCAACCTCATCACCATAACCAAACCTTTTCTCTAATCGCATCTTGCGAAGACAGAAGCAATTGTCTGGTCCATTTGTAGTAGTGACAACTGACCATGGGCAATTTGAATAATGAGCTCCGTGTTCAGAATTCCAATTAATTTTACTATTCTTTTTAATACTCTTAAAGATTACATCTTCATTCTTAGCATCAGTCATAATTATTGTGTTTAATGCTAACAGCTCGTAATGAAAGCAAAGTATGAACTGAGTAATAAATCGCTGATAATTGATTAAATATTGTCAAATACTTATGCGTCATGCTTATGTGTCGCACTCCTAATTATATCATGTAAAAGAAAAAAACTGGTATTTTTAAAAGGAATTTTTTTATTAATTATTTAGTTTACATATTTTTAAAAGAAATTGTATTACATATTTTATACATAATTATTATTGAACATATCCCATTAATAAATCACATATTCACGAGTATAAAATTTTACAGTTTTCACGCGCACAAATAACTTCACATGTGGGTGTTGCTAGCGTATGATTTAAGCACTCGGTTGGACATGTTTTGTCAAACTTTGGCGATGTAGGTGTAAAATCTTCTAAATTAATAATCGTTACCATTGCAGCTGTTGCATTATTCTTGTTTAGAATTGTTCGTAAAAATTGATGTTTTAAATGTCCTTTTACGTAAATAACATCAACCTTGTTTTGCACGATGTCTCTGTTCAAGATTTCATCAATTAAGCCATACCGGATGTGCCCACTGTTGTAATCAATCTTGTGGTGAAATTGCTCCAAATATTTCACCTCTTTTTGCTTTTCGACACTCAAGTTTTCATATGGAAACGGTGGTTGCAGAAGATATGTATTTTTAACATTGCAATCGTATATGCATATTTCTTTTGCAATAAATTCTTTGCAACAAAAACCTTGAATATCGATCACCACAAACTTCATTATTAATACTATGTATTATTGATTCACTTAAACTACTCTAGTTTCTTTATCGATGCCTATTTATATGCGCAACTTTTATGATAACTTGCGCACAAGTTCGCTAAGTGGGAGTTGCTCCATTAATGTATCGTGGATTATTACGCAATATGCCCTTGTATTAGCAGAGAATCCACGTGTTGATTCGATGGACACTTTCACATCTACAGTGCTTGCCTTAAGGGCATCGGCTCTTAGCGAACAATCGATTACAAATAATGCGCGTGTTTTAAATTCCTCATAATTTAACAACGATTGTTTAAATAATGAATAATTAGATTTGAAACTTTGATAAAACTGTGAATAATTATAATGAATTTCGCTATAATTTCCCTTATCAAAATCAACGATCATGCGTTCTGTAGGGAAGTATGAACCGTTTAACATAACACGTATATCGGATGCGCTAATATTATCAAAATGTGTTGAATTTGCAATTGCGTTACCACGCTTATTTTCTTGAAATGCAATAATTACATAACGTGGACTCTCAACTGCAACACACGTTTTCACAGACCAAATTTCTTTTGTAGCTCCTATAGTTAATTGTGGCAACTCGTGATAATCCCATTTTCTAAATGGAAACACTATGGATCGATCCTTTTTAATGACTTCCAATAAACTCATCTTTAATACATCATTAGGAGTAACAATGCTTGCTCTCAACGAAATATTTTCAATCACAAGTCGACCCTGTTCTGCTGCTCCAGTCTTTATAATTGCATCATTATCATTACGTGCTCGTACAAGTTTAATTGTTTGTTTACCGAAAAACGCATACGTGTAATCGGTAAAAATGCCAAATAAATGTTTTAAAGGTATGCGAAAAACAAAACTCTTATCAGATCCGTAAACTTGCGGTTTATTAGGAAAAGTCCACCCGGCGATATTTAAATGGTTCGAGTCGTTTTTGTTGTAACAAAGGTATCCCCTTATTGTGCTGACGATTCCTGGTTCCCGAACAGTTTCAATTTCGTGACCCATTAACTCATAACTAATCGAGTCAAACAAAAAGGCGCCTGCATTATTTACCAAAGATGTGTTATCTGCAACACCACCTTCAATTTTACCTTCCACAATTAGAGCAGCTTCATGCATTAAAATCCACGAATCCGCTTGATTTATGGTTATTTCAATTAGGTCGTTATTATTGAAGGATTTGACATATGGGTGATAGGTTCGAGTTTCAAATTTTTGAATAATTTCATCATACTGCGGTTGTTGAAAAATATCAAATACGTTGCTTAACGACATTGTAGCCCAATAATTCTAGAAACAGTTGATTTTCTTTAGACAAATTTAGACCACCTCTAGAGATTCTGTTGTTGTTTGACTTTGTTGAACGTATACCACGAACTGACTTGGGATGTTGCGTGTGTGTAATTTTATAGTAATTTTTATCCTTTTGAGGGAGATTATTAAATACAACTAACCCCATTTATTGTTATTAATATAACTTTTTCAGCTCTAAGCGTATAATAACAGTTTCACCTCGAAAATTGACGGCTTTGAAATTTTGATCTAGTACGGTTAATGTTATATTTGAAATGCTTCTTTTGTTTGCTAAAGGAAGATAAACGTGATTTCTAGGTACCTCGTCTATCGCAAATCCAGGGTCGACTGCGATCGCAAATTCGTATATCGTGTGAGAAGGTTTGTTATTATAGAACGCTCCTGTTGTTATATTGCAATTAATCTGAATGGTTCTAACCTTAATTATATCTACTGGCAGATCCGATTCGTGTAATTTATTTACTTCTAGAACGCGATCCTTTGAAAATCCCAATAATCCGCAAATGCTATTCTCAGATTTAAAATTTATTTCGAAAATTTCGCTAAAAATTTCGCATTTGAGCGTATTAAGATTTGGTTTTAAAGAAAAATACTTTTCATGATCTTCCGTTCGTATATTTTTAGGAATAAGTTGCTGGCTTATATATTTTTCGATATCTGATATTTCATAAGACCCTGTAGGTAATTTAATTTCGATATTTTCCAACTTGGACTTGTTAACACAATTAAATGTATTTCCGCTTTCTTCGATATTTGGAATGCTGTTATACGAATGAAAACCAATCAACGCTATTCCGTATTCTGATTCTTCATCTAGTTGAATGGGGTTTATGAAATCAATCGAAAGTTGATGATTACAGCTTTTTAATGTAAAAATATATGACATAATATGTCGAGTTACACACTTATACTAAGTAATTTTATATTCATTACATGTTTTTATACAGATATTCTAAACATAGATGTCCACAGTTTATTTGATTATAATTTTGATAACTTTCATTGTTGTAAAATATCGATACATTTTTACCCATATAGCGGTAGAGCTCTAATGGGGGTTTTAGACATCCAAATGAATCAAAGTAATTAACTTCATTATTTTTCTTAATAAAACAACACCAATGAGTCCCGCTATTTTTATAGGAATCGAGGTTAATCAATCCACATTCATATTTATTAGGTTTAGTTGTAGGTAAAGTGTCGCGCATATAAACACCCTTAAAATGAGGTATTTTTAAAATTTTAGCATATTTAATTAAATCACTACCCCAAAGCGCCCTCTTTGGTAACTTTATTGGAAATTTTTTTTTTTTAAAAATAAGCCATATCCGCGAGCATTCTTCCTTAGATATAAACCTGACCCCTTTTTCCCAATTTCTTCCAATGCCTTGTGGTGTCGTTTGTCTTCGTCCATTTTCTTCGCAGCATTTTTAGCGTCAATTGCTGTTTTAGCCACAGAGCTAGCTCCGCCTATCAATGCACCAATAGCGCTTAAGCCTGCAAATATTGGTAGTAATGGTAACACCCCTCCTTGTTTATTTGCTTCAAAGGGTAAAATTCTGGGTGTGCGAATATTTTTACGACCACCCGCTTTCTTGACAGCAACCCTTGCAGCTTTAAGAGCAACTAAAGATGCCTTTTTCAATATTTTATGATTTGAAAAGTCGCAGTTGGATTTATTCATTTTTGTTAAACTTTTTTTAACATGATTTAGCACTCCTTTTTTAAATGGTATCTTGCTTGAATTCTTGAAAACCCCCATCCCGAGTTTTCTTTTTGCTTTCATTGCACTAGTTACAAGCCAAGCGTCTAATTTTTCTTTAAATTTAACGCCTTTTGATTTCACTCTTTCCCAAGCTTTATTCTCTAAAATTTGATCTGCTATATGCCTCTCTTTTAACGAAGGATTTTTCGAATAACTTATATCGTGTTCACGACACGCTTGATCTAATTTATTAATTCCTCGATCTCCTCTCTTCAACCTCTCTTCTAGCTTTGTACCGGGTCCGCAAAATTCGTAGTTTTTTAAATGTAATTCAAAAGGTAATTTATCTATTGCAGAGTTTAAAACACCTCCTCCTACTCTACAACCTACTCCAAAGGTTAACATTTATAAACTGATGATTGATTAAAACAATTTGCATATTTATTTTATTTTATTAATTAAAATATCAAAGCGAAACATTATTATCATTATTATAGTCGTATTATGTTGTGTTTTTTACAATTTCAAATGTAGGTGACGGTTTGAAAACGGATGACTGGTACGTCTGCATCCCAGTAAACATAACAGAGTTTGCCCAAGGTTGACATTTGGGTATTTCAGGCTCCAAGATTTCGGTGTATTTTCCGGGTAAGAACGTGCAAAAGTCCTCGCATGTTATCACTACAACACGTCCAAATTTTGCTTGTATGATTTTCATGCTTTCGATCGGATATTTAGCCCCTTGCTCCAAATCCTGCAGTTTCCGTGATGGTTTGAAATTATTTCCTGCCGCTTTTATTTCTGTATTTAACTTTTTCAAATCCATTTTATTACCTATAACAAAGACAAAAAGACAAAAAATAAATAAATAGAAAACAATTAAATTTTAAAAACAATTTATACTTACAAGTTCTTCGAAAATCTGATCTGCTGCTTGGTGACTGTAATAGTGTTGATTTTCAATCACAACTTTGAATGTGAACCCCTAATCGATGTTGTGAGTATTTATTTCATTTAAAAAAAACCACGTGATGAACTAGTTACCTTGCAAGTTAAATTTTAGAAAACGAAAATATTCACTTTCTCAAGAGTGACGTAATTTCAATCATTAGTATATGCACTGTAGAAAATTTTGCTTTCGAATAATAAATTCCAAAATAAATTCTTTTCTATTGTACGAAAGATACTGATTGTTGATGTGCTGATATAAAATACTCGCGAAATTTCTATTACAACTATTTATTACATTTAGAAAACCACGTGATGAGCTAATTTTAACTGGTAGTGGCATGTTTTAGAAAACGCGAACTTCTGGTAATTATACCCAAGGGGTACTCATTGCAGAAATATTTTTGAAAGCTAATTATATGGTATTTAACTTAAATTCGCGAAATCTAAATTCCTAATTTTAACATGATTCAATGTAATTAGTTACATACCCCGATTACTCATGGTAATTATACCCCCTAATTATATAGCATACTTTCTACACATGGAATCTTTGGAATTGAGATGGAATGGTGATCTATTTTAAATGATAAACATTCATATTTTTGTTCTATGAATCATAGGAATTTTACAATTTTCATAAAAGTACAAAATTTAATTAAATCAAATAAATTCGCGAAATCTAAATTCCTAATTTTAACATGATTCAATGTAATTAGTTACATAGTTCATAATTATGTGATTTCTAAATCACGCAATGTAAAAAGAAACTTTTTAAATTTTACATTCAAAAAGTTTTACGATTTAATTTAATCGCAATTTAATTAAAATACCTTTAATTAAACATTTCAATTCAAAATAATTATTTATTTAATTCAAAATAGATCACCATTCCATCTCAATTCCAAAATTTCAAACACAAGGCGAAAGTAAAGAAACAACTTAAACCTCTTAATGAACACAGTCTCGGTAGCCCTGTGGTTAAGGCGTTGGTTTAGCGACCAGAGGTATGGTCTTCGAGGCCTGGCATGCACCAGAATTTTTTTCTTTAAAAAAACCGCGAAAATAAAAGCGCGATACAAATTAATTAATTAATTTGAAAAGCGCGGATTAAAATCATTGAGATCGATAAACCGCGAATTAAAACCGCGAAATATAAAATTAAATCCGCGATTCGCGAAATTGTGATTTAATTCAAAATAAATCGCGAATTAAAACCGCGAAATCTGAAATTAAATCGCGATTCGCGGAATTAAGATTTAATTCAATTTCAATTAAATTAATCCGCGGTTTCGATTAAAAGTGGGTTAGAATCCGCTTTGCATATCTACTTACGCGATTTACCCTCGGATTTACCTATCATCGTTATTTAATATTTGCTGCTTAGGCTTAGTTCACCTCATTAGAGTGGATTTGTGTTACGATGGCATTTAATTTGCGTCGTTTCTGCATCAGTTCATGATTCTTTTAAATCGTAGGTTTGGTCCTTCGAACCAATCATTGCTATTATAAATCTACACTACGCGATTTACCTATTATCGTTTAATATTTGCTGCTTAGGCTTAGTCCACCTCATTAGTTCTAGGTCTACCTTTGAGTTTCTCGAATACACTTAGATTAGAATTTATTGCGTGGTCCTTCGAGCCGGATATTAACTATATCTTGAAGTCTTATAGGTAATTGAGTTGTCTAGAGTGAATTTGTGTTACGATATTATTTAATTTGCGCCTTTTCTACGTCAATTCTCTACTATTTTAAACCCTAGATTTGGTCCTTCGAGCCGAATTTTTTTTTGTAAAACATTCGAATACGAATTTATAAGTTATGTTTTATTCATTAGGTAGATTGTTGATTTAATTTACTGTTAAATTGACCTTTTCCGGTCTCTCTACATAATCATACAAAGCGATCAGAACGATCAATAACTTATCTCTGTATTTATGAAAATATATAATTTAAATTCAGTTATGATATGAAATTTCAACATAAGACCCAAACTTCTACCGTAGGCAAACAAAAACAAACGTAATATTCCGAAGGCAGCAATCAATTTTCCAATACTCGCCGCCCAATGGACCCCAACACAAAAGCAAACATCAAATTTCCATTCACAATGTAATACGTACAGATTTTACTCTATAGACATCGAGAGAACAATAAATACAAAGTAAAAAAACAAAAGAAAATGCAAAATTTGTGTTTAACATCCCTTATATTTTTCTAGGGGTTATATTAAGCTGGCCGTGTGCGAGTGGAAAATGAAAAAAAAATTGTAAGACAAAAAAGAAGCTGCAGCGGCCTTTTTCTTTTGTATCGAACAGCTTTAAAGATGGTTAGAAACGGTTTTTTTTATCTATCGGTCAGTAAACGATGACTCGGGCAAATCTCCCTAAAGACACTCTCCGTTGTAGTATTTGAGGTTTCGTACATTGGTAGATAAGTTTTGATAAGCGTTACGAGATTTAAGGGAGTTAAAGTGGTTGTTTTCAAACGATTTTACTTTGTTTCCTTTTTACCTCAACATTTTCGCTATTAATTTTATTTTTTTTACTCTTGCTACTGTACTGTTTATGTAATAATAATAATAAAGTTCGATTAAAGGATAGAAAAGAGACTTTTTTATGTAAAAAGCTTTTGTAATAATAAACAAAAGGAATGGATGAAATCGCCATTGTATTTCCCTTAATAACACGTTACCAATTTGTTTCTAAAAGGTATTTTGATCATTAACTTTTAATAGTTTGATTGAAATTTACCGATAAAATGTCAATTTATTTTATTTGTGATAGTGCGGTCGACTTTATTTATTTATTTTATTTAAATTCAACCTTTCAATAAATAAGAGTTATTAAAGCTCCTTTTCTTTAATCAAAATTTTATGCTCATAATTTATTTCATTCCACGTTTTACTTATTTTTTTACCTTTTCATGCATTTTGAAAAAGTTTTTTGACTTTTTGAACCCCCTGAGTCCAAAATTGCAAAACAGTATGTCCATCACCCCCTCGTAAATGAAAAACTGCAAAACTAACTTTGATGTTTAGTTTGAGCCACTTGAATAGCGTCCTGGAAAAAACACTGACATGGCCATAACAGGATATTTTCGATAAGACAGTTAGTTCCATTGTTTCATTTCCGATTAAATCGGAAGTCACTATATAAAGTGTTTGGTGTCATAAGATAGGTAATTTTAGGAGCTTTCAAAATATTTAAAAACATACAGGGTGTTTCATTTGAATTAAGAAAGTTGGTTCCATTTCCGGTTAAACCAGAAGTCAAAGTATGGAATGTTCGGTATCATCGGATAGCTAATTTCACGACCTTTCAATCTGTTTAGAAATATACAGGGTGTCCCTTAATAAATTTCATATTTTTCTTATTTCCGCTTAACCGGAAGCGGTTTGTTAATTAAAAATAGTGTCAAATAATAGCTCTTCATGGGATTACTGTATGTGTCAGTTTTCAAATTTTCATTTTAATTACAAAAGAAATAACCGATTTTTGAAATTTGACTTTTTAAAAATTCATAACTCCGGTCCTGCTAGGCAGAAGTAAATAAAATATGCGGCGTTCGATAGAGAACTACGATGTCTATAACATATGCAAAAATGAAAAGGACTGCTGTAACCGATTTTAAGAAAATCCATTTAAAAATTTTAACTAACTTTGGTTCGTTCAAAGGAGGCAAATTTGAAACAATTTTAAAAACAGATTAGGTTGTGACGAAAGCCTTATATTTTGGGTTTACAATGCCGTTTTGAGATTTTCATAATAATAATTCTCTGCTAAGTTATATGGAAAATATTACGATATAACGGGCAATCGTTATATCGGCCGCCATTTTGAATTTAAAAATTTGAAAAAATATGCATTTAATTTTAGCACTAACTTATTGCCACATTGAAATACCCACTAGTGTAGTAAAAGCCACAGGAAAAATTGCGCCATACCTTTCTACTACCTGAAATCTGCTATCGCAACTTTGCGATAACCCCAAACTTTTACATAAGAATTCTTTCAGAGTCGATTTTAAGGAGAAGAGATGCGCGCTTAATTTAATGGTTAGTTTGAATCAATTGAATAGCGCTCCTGGAAAAAACCCTGACATGGCCATAACAAGATATTTTCGATAAGACAGTTAGTTCCATTGTTTCATTTCCGATTAAATCGGTAGTCACTATATAAAGTGTTTGGTGTCATAAGGTAGGTAATTTTAGGAGCTTTCAAAATATTTAAAAATATACAGGGCGTTTCATTTGAATTAAGAAAGTTGGTTCCATTTCCATGACCTTTCAATCTGTTTAGAAATATACAGGGTGTCCCTTAATAAATTTCATATTTTTCTTATTTTCGCTTAACCGGAAGCGGTTTGTTAACCAAAAATGATGTCAAATAATAGCTCTTCATGGGATTACTGTATGTGTCAGTTTTCAAATTTTCATTTTAATTACAAAAGAAATGGCCGCTTTTTGAAATTTGACTTTTTAAAAATTCATAACTCCGGTTCTGCTAGGCAGAAGTAAATAAAATATGCGGCGTTCGATAGAGAACTACGATGTCTATAACATATGCAAAAATGAAAAGGACCGCTGTAACCGATTTTAAGAAAATCCATTTAAAAATTTTAGCTAACTTTGGTTCGTTCAAAGGAGGCAAATTTGAAACAATTTTAAAAACAGATTAGGTTGTGACGAAAGCCTTATATTTTGGGTTTACAATGCCGTTTTGAGATTTTCATAATAATAATTCTCTGCTAAGTTATATGGAAAATATTACGATATAACGGGCAATCGTTATATCGGCCGCCATTTTGAATTTAAAAATTTGAAAAAATATGCATTTAATTTTAGCACTAACTTATTGCCACATTGAAATACCCACTAGTGTAGTAAAAGCCACAGGAAAAATTGCGCCATACCTTTCTACTACCTGAAATCTGCTATCGCACCTTTGCGATAACCCCAAACTTTTACATAAGCATTCTTTAAGAGTTGATTTTAAAGGAACAGATGCGCGTTTAATTTATTTATTTTTAAATATGTAAGATAAGTATGAAAATATTATAGGATAGCTAATTTCACGACCTTTCAGTCTGTTTAGAAATATACAGGGTGTCCCTTAATAAATTTCATAATTTGTTAACCAAAAATGGTGTCAAATAATAGCTCTTCATGGGATTACTGTATGTGTCAGTTTTCAAATTTTCATTTTAATTACAAAAGAAATGGCCGCTTTTTGAAATTTGACTTTTTAAAAATTCATAACTCCGGTCATGTTAGGCAGAAGTAAATAAAATATGCGGCGTTCGATAGAGAACTACGATGTCTATAACATACCAAAAAATGAAAAGGACCGCTGTAACCGATTTTAAGAAACTCCATTTAAAAATTTTAGCCAACTTTGGTTCTTTCAAGGGAGGCAATTTCGTAACAAATTAAAAAATTGATTAGGTTGTGACGAAAGCCTTATATTGTGGCTATACAGTGCCGTTTTGAGATTTTCATAATAATAATTCTCTGCTAAGTTATATTGGAAAAACCACGAAATGGGGCAATCGTTATATCGGCCGCCATTTTGAATTTAAAAATTTGAAAAAATATATGCATTTAATTTTGGCATCAACTTATTGCCACGTTGATATACGTACTACTGTAGTAAGCCACAGCAAAGATAAGGCCGTACCTTTCTACTCTATGAAATCTGCTATCGCACCTTTGCGATAACCACCAACTTTTACATAAGCATTCTTTAAGAGTTGATTTTAAAGGAACAGAGGCGCGTTTAATTTTTTTTTTAAATATGTAAGATAAGTTTGAACATGGCCGTCATTTTTCAAAATAGCGGCTCTAGCACAATTTTAGTTTTTTTGGGTCTTTCAGTTAATCCTTTGGTTTCAAAGAATTTTTCAAATAACTTTAATACGTTGATTGCACTAAAATACTATTTTAAGATAGTTTAAAAACTGCCGAGTAATCAAAAAGGATTAACTTGTTGGAAAATTTACGACAAACTTAAAGATTAAAAAGTTAAAAGTCTTTTTGAAGTTGTTGACAGAAAGAAAAATTTCTTTTAGATTTGATTTAGTTAATAATAACTTTTGATTTGTTAAAAGATGGTTTATGTCAAAATATTTGCATGTTTTCAACATCAATTTTAAACTTGAAAAGTTTCCTATTTTTATTTATAAGTTTTTTTTTAAATGGCGATGCTCTCCTAGTTCTACACAGTTAACAAAGCACGCTATGAGGCGTTGTGTGGAATTAACGGACTCGCACTCAACTCAAACATCTGCATCAAACTCTAGGGTTCGAATCAAACTTTCGTACTTATAATTAATTAGGGCGTTGTAGCCCTAAGGCTTATTTTGCTTATCCTCGTAGCCGATAAAAGTCCATAGCTAATACATAATAATATTCATCTTGTGCAGTCCAGGGTATCTCAATGCTGAGCTCTGCCATTCTTACAGTCTCAAATTCGACTAAATCCTATTGCCCGTAACTAGCGCCCTCTAGCGAATTTTACAAAAGTACGGGTTTGTACTTATGTTAATTCACTTAGTTAGGTCGCTTACCAAATCTTATTAAAATCGGTCCAGAAGTTTCTAAAATATTCGCAAAATAGTATTTTTTTGGGAGGGGTGGCTTTCAGAGGCTACAACGCCTCTTGTAGAGGGATTCTTATCTTTCAATTAAGAAAAACTTTGAGGGTTGAAATTAAAAAAAACTTTCTATACGCTAGAAACGTAATGCACATTTAACAACATTAAGAAAAAAATTAATTGACTATTCTTCTACAAATAAACAAAAACCAAAAAAATTGAGTGAAAGGAGTAGAAGTTCAATCTGATTTTCAATTGTTTTCTTTCATTTAACCTTATACTCTTATAAAGGATTTAAGATTCCTCTTGTATTACAATCCTATTGATTTTTGCCATTTCAAAGAAGAGGACGAGGACTTGAATTGCTTATATTTCACATTTTGTTTTAGTATAAAAATTTTTTTTTCTTTATGGGGCGGGGGACAAAAACAAAAGAATTCAATTACGAATTATTTATTTATTAACTGTTTTATCTATGAATAATTATACTAAATTTTTTAATTATTAAAGTACTAGGTGAAATTCATATCTTTTAATTATTAAAGTTTTTTAATATCATAAAATTTTTAATTTAGTAGTTTAGGTCTTCGTGATGATGATTAATGCTCACTACGATTACAATCGAGAAGTTTTAAAATATTCTAATTAAAACGCATCGGGCATTTTATTAATATTTACGTGCTAGGATTTTAAAAATTACCAATATATCTCTAATAACTGCAGCTAAGGGTGCTTAGTTTTTAAAACAGTTGAAACGCCTTAATAGTACAGTCAGCTAAGGTTTCACTCTTAAAAATTTACACATGTCACTGAAAATTTTGAGTTAGCCAGTGTTGAGAGTGTAGAAAACAATTTTTTATCACCCCCAGGGATGTGCATCATGGGGATATTATGTGCCTTAAACATTTGAAGAACTAGTAACTCGGCACGTAATATGAATATCGAAATTATGTATGAGCCATTTGATAGAGCAGGAAATTTTGAACAATTTTCGTATCTATGAAATTTTCTGTAGCGGCAATACTTTTCCTGAAAAACGCTGTTACCGTTTTTTGCCTTAGCTAACTGTACTATTAGCTAGTAGGATCGCTAAACGTGAACCCGCCATTATTATGAAGGTAATGTGGCAAGCACCATTTTCCCGTTGTTGATTAATGGCATCTTTTGTCAATTTTGTGACTCACGGGAAAAAAACCAAGCTGCCAAATCAGCCTTCGTCGTCCCTGAAATACCCTGAAAATTTACTTTCATAACATTTTTATTACTTAAGCGAGTGTAAGGACTTTTGGAAAGCTCGTCCAAGACGATAACGAATTTTCACTTGATTTCCAAAAATTTTCTCTAGTTAATATCAGTTACTATGTTCGATTGTTTTGTGGAAGTTTATTCAATTGTTTTTTTCCTTTTTTGAAATAAGCACTCTATTTTTATTCCATGTTCTAAATATCTTCAAATAACAGTTGATTAGGTTTTTTTGTGACTCATAAAAGGTTTTTTGTTAACGTATCGATTTGCATTTAAAAAAGTTCCAATAACAGTTTATTAATGTTCATTTGTTTTCAGGAAAATGCTACGTGTTTTTGTCTGAAAAACATGTTTGTTTTATCACAGTACATTTTTAACTAAAAAATCTTGTATATCTGAAGTTTTTTTAATTTGAGGAAAAAAAATATTTAATGTTATTTATTTACGTGAAAATTCCTTTTCATTTGTTTAAGAAAACCGATTTTCCTCTTTTCTTTTCGGAGGGATTTTTGTTGTCGCGATGTTTAATCAGTGCTGAATCTAAGATTTTTGCAAAATCAAATATTTCTTTAAATGTATTAGTTCTTACTAATGGCAAACGTTTTATTCTGTAAAAATTTCCAGGACCGGAGTTATGATTTTTTGAATGTCAAAATTTTAAAAATATGTTATTTCTTGTGTAATAAAAATTCAAAATTGAAAATTGGTAAATGTATCAGTGCAATGAATATCTATTATTTCACACTATTTTCGGTTAACAAAACGCTTCCGGTTAAACCGGAAATTACAAAAATATCAGAAGTTTTTGGAAACATCCTGTATATTTTTTAATATTTTGCAAGCTCGTACAATTAGCTGTTACACGATACCAAAAACTTTAGATTTTGACTTCCGGTTTAACCGGAAATGAGTCCATGTTTTTTAGATTTTAAGTGCTTTCGACTCTAGTGGTTCTTTTTCTTGTTTTATGATCGCTCCATACTATGCTGTATTTTTATCATTTTTCATCCTTATATCAGAAGAGTATCCTATCCTGTGAAGTACTTTGATGAGTACTTTGTTTTTCAGCCCTTCTCCTTTTTCAGTCTTTGTACAATAAATCAGCCCAATATGAGGACATAAAAATAAATGTTGACTTTATAAAGCTCTTAAGGTATTTTACAGGTAGCACTTGTTGAGAAGATTTAAATATCAAAGGGGCCTTTGGTTTGAGCTTGTTTAAACCAAACCTGTTACAGCATACTGTGTGTAATAAAGAAGATATTGAGACGTCTTTGTGTTTTCATAATGACATAATGAGAATGCCAACAAGTAGCAAAACGATGACAAACTATGTATTCGTACATACGCATAATAACGACTAATTAAACATTACAATAACATCTTTTAAGGCTTAAACAATTAACAATCTTCGAATTAATTTTAATACTTTAATAGAAGATGGCATTTCCTCTCTTTTGGCTCTCTTGAACCAAACAAAAGGAATTTATATTACGATTATTAAATTAAGTAATTTATTGTTGTTGTTTATAATTGAAAGTGTAATTATTTTAACTATTTTTATGTTGTTGTAGATCAGGAACAAGTAGGCCTGAATGATCAATAAGTGGATTCGTCTGTTACTAAAGATGTCCGGACAACTTCTTGGGTCTTTGCCCCGTATAGGAGCTATCACAATAATTATTTTGACCTCAATCACATCATCATACGGTAAGTTACTTGCATGACTTTTTTGGCTCATTTTACAGGGCGTTTCATGAAAGCTGAAATGCGAAAAAAAACACCCTGTATGTAATGTGCCATTCTTTTTAACTACTCTAGTGAATAAACAAGAGACAAGTTATTGGGATGTTATTTCATCAACCCCTCGACATCAAATTGCTAGTTTTTTCCCCCTTATTTTTACGTCAACCCCCACAAATACACATTCAACTTGAGTTATGTAATTTTCCTTCACGGTATTTATAAGATGAAATTGGAATTATTGAAGTGTATTTTTTAATTTTTTACCTAACCTCCTCCTATAGTAACTACGCTCGAATTATTTAATAAAATAAAAATTTTAAAAGAAAGTTCTACTTATAATGAAATATTGTTGTTATTACTTGAAATAAAGTCTTTCATTATTTACCCAAATGGCCAACATAGATCTTGTTAGTAATAAAACCTGTCTCGAAATGGGTTGCAACTTAAAATTTATATAAATGTTTGCTGCGACATTGAAATTCTGCACAATTGCAGCTATTCCCGACAATTAATTTTATCAAAAACCATTAAAATTAAATTTATTATTGTCAATAACTTTTTTAAGTAACATTTGCCCTCTTTTTGTAACGTTAAAACCCAAAATAAAGTTAATTATTTCGTTATAAATTTAATTTTGCGGTTCGCGTCTCGACTAATAAAAAGGAATCGCTTTTACCGACATTTAAAATAGAATTCACATAATGTACGTTCATGACAATTTCTTTATTTGTTCTTATTTGTGCTTGCTAGCATTCTTTAGCTTATCTAAAATAGAGGGGGTGGAGCAGAAGACCCCCTACTGATTATCCAGCTACGCTGAATGCTCGCTTTAAAGTCACTCGATGCGCGATTAAACGTCTATTTGGATGTGATATAATTGGTAGTCTGTTACACAATTAAACTCGATTTGGGACGCGGGGGGGGGATTATCAAATTTAAGCTCATTTTAATTGTCTTTTTATTTTAAAAAGAAGAAAATTAAGGCAAAAGCATTTTTTTTTATTTGTCTGTATTGTTTCAGTTTGTACTGTACATTAGAGTTTATCCAAAATAGAAAGAGACTTGAGGCGGGGCTTCATACCCCCTACCGATTAGCCAGCTTCCTATGAGTGCTCGCTTTAAGGTCACATGGTGCACTTCGCACTAATAACGTCCACGTCTATTCGGACGAGATGTAATTGGTTGTCTGTTACAAAATTAAGCTCTTAAGGGGGGGGGGAGTAATTATAAAATTTAAGCTCATTTTAAAAGTCCTTAAAAAAAGAAAATTAAGGCAAAGGTCTATTTCTTTATTTGTCGGTTTTGTTTCAGTTTGCACTGTACGCTAGAGTTTGTCCAAAATAGAAAGGGACTTGAGGCGGGGTTTCATACCCCCTACAGAGTAGTTAGCTTCCTATGAGTGCACGCTTTAAAGTCACATGATGCATTTTCTACCAATAACGTTTATAATAGTCTACGTCTATTTGGACTAGACATGTATAATATTTTAAGGTGAGGAGCGGTGTGGATAAGTTCCCGCCGGTTTGACCACGCCCCTTTAATAATTTAATACGTTGACTAAATACCAATACCAATTTAGGTATGTGCGCATCCCCTCATCTCGTAGAAAAATAAGGCAAAGGTCTATTTCTTTATTTGTCTGTATTGTTTCAGTTTGTACTGTACATTAGAGTTTATTCAAAATAGAAAGATACTTCAGGCGGGGCTTCATACCCCCTACCGATTAGCCAGCCTTAAGAAAAAGAAAATTAAGGCAATTTCTTTATTTGTCGGTATTGTTTCAGTTTGCACTGCACGCTAGAGTTTGTCCAAAATAAAAAAGGACTTGAGGCGGAGCTTCATACCCCCTACAGATTATAGTCAGCTCCCTATGAGTGCACGCTTTAAAGTCACATGATGCATTTTCTACCAATAACGTTTATAATAGTCCACGTCTATTTGGACGAGACAGGTACAATATTTCAAGGTGAGGAGCGGTATGAATAAATTCGCGCAGGTTTGGCCACGCCCCTTTAATAATTTAATACGTTGACTAAATACCAATACCAATTTTGGTATCTGCGTATCCCCTCATCTCGTAGAAAAATAAGGCAAAGGTCTATTTCTTTATTTGTCGGTATTATTTCAGTTTGCACTGCACACTAGAGTTAGTCCAAAATAGAAAGAGACTTGAGGCGGGGCTTCACACGGCTACCGATTAGCCGGCTTCCTATGATTGCTCGCTATAAAGTCACATGATGCGCTTCACACCAATAATGTTTATGATAGTCCATGTCTATTTGCTCGAGATATAATTGATTAACCTCTTGGGGGGGGGAGTAATTATGTTTGTTGTAAATACCTAATTGCAACGACACGGATTTCAGTGACTTTTAAAAAAATAAAATAGTAAAAAAGTATCACCAGCTCCATTGATTTTGGTTGTGTATAAAAAGATAAATTAAATTTTGGGTCTTGGTTAGCTAAAGAAAGGAAAACGATTTCATTGGCTTTTAAATTAAACCCATGTAGTATACGTTGGCGTTGGCAAGAAAATTGTTTAGCACAGCATAATATCATAACTCCCTTTCTTATCTAATCTCACGAAACTTCGACATTGGTTCGATATACTATTTCCTTTTACCGTACCGGAAGTTTGACCTATGCTCTTTCCATTTCCTATTTTCTTCCTGTTAAAAGGTACGCTTACTAATAAGATATTACCTAAAGGATTTTAGGTGAGATAGTAAACATAGTTTCTAACTTGTCCTCTTTATTTGCAATATTCCACATGCTTTTTTTTACATCGTCGCAAGAGTAAAAAATTCGAATGGTTGCAATGGGATTACATTTTACTAAGAGAATACGCAAAAGACTCGTATTGAACCAACTGTGCAAGACGTCTCGCATTTAAATATTTAATATTTGCATCAAATGTGACAAAAATGTACTTTTTAAAATTGCATTTTCAATTTTAAATTACGTTATTATTTGTGTGTGTTACCGAAGAAAAATTTGTGACTATTTCTGAATATCCAAAATATTTTTCATGTGTCCAAAAATGGCAGATCTATGGTTTTCTATTAAAATAAGACTTTAAAATTATTTAGTTTTGCTTGAAGACTAACTCTGTATAAATGACGTTTTTGTCGCTATAACCAAGCGAAGTTGACTCATTTTTTGGCATAAAAAGTGCAATTTCTGGGTCCAGACCCATCGCACACCCATTAACCCTTATATTATTTTAAACGTCATCACAAGAAGAATCCAAATATACAATAATATATAGGGTATCCCGTTTAATCAACTAGCGCCACCTAGCGGTCATTGATGTAATTTTAATTTTTTTAACACAAACTTACTCTTAAAGTCACTTTTAAGTGAGATTTATTAAGACATTTTAACAATTTAAAAATTTTCATCAATTTTCGAGCTATTAAACTGTCCGATTTTTATCTAAACACCCTGTATAATAAGCTTGTATAAGAAATAAGCTCAATAAAATTTATTCTAAATATTATCATGTTTCTTGTTACATTTGTGATTTTCATCTCAGTGTATTTAGGTTTATTTTATTCATAAAAGAATTTATTTTCTTATTGATTCTTTTTTATACGTTTTCTCCATTAGCTCTCTCTCGCTCTAGATTTAGAGACAACAAATGCTAAGAAGCTTTGAGATGATAAAATTATTATGAAAATATGTAAATCTCGAGCTAAAATAACTTAATAATAGTAATGTTTAAGTGTTATGAAAATAAGAATAAGTGGCTTGGATGAGAGTTATCGAGTTATAATAATATGCCAATTAAGGGCCTTTTTGTTGCGTTGAATTTGTTTTGAAATTGGCAAATTAATTGGAAAAGCGCTTCTTTTTCTTTAAGTGGTACCAACGTTAGGATCTCAGAAATGTAAGAGTTACGAGATTGGTTAATTTACCAAAAAGTTGCATGGTTTGATGAGCTTTAAGAATTCGTTTAGAAATTTCAAAATTCAAAATGGTTAAGCGAGTAACTAAAAAAAACTGAAAATTGGCAATTTTGTTTTTTCACTGTAGTTTGAAAATGGGTTACTTTATAAAAAAAATGGTCGGGAAAAACTTTCAGGAAACCGAAAGACCTATCAAACGCTACTAAACTCGACTTTTTATCACATCGACGCTAGGCGTCGCGACGTTCAACTTTTCACTTTTTTAAGGAGACCTAGTGTTTTTTGGTAGTTACTTACTCAGTTGGCTTGTCTAAATTCGGATACTAAACAAGAATTTTTTATCTCTTTTTAATTTACACAACTTGTCTAGCTTATGTAGAAAAGTTGAACGTGGCGACACATAGCGTCGATGTGATAAAAAGTCGAGTTTAGTATCTATTGATAGCTCTTTTGACGTCCTGAAAGATTTTCTAGACGATTTTTTTTCTAAAGTAGACATTTTCAAACTACAGTCGAAAAACTAAATTGCAAATACAGTAGCGTCTCGATAGTCCGGACTAAAAGTCAATGTGTAGTTTTAAATAGTAGGTTTTCGTTTTTCGAAAACTATAAATGATTATTTTATTGGTAGTACTTTCTCACACATTCAATAACAGTTGGATTAAACCACATAATTGGACTATAATTTTTATTATTCCCTTAAAAAATAAATTTCTTTTCTTTTTTCTCGATTCTTTATTATACAACAACATACACACGGGGGTTCTCCATTGTAAGTTGAATGCTATCGTGGTCATTCATATTAATCTAATGATAGGTTAAGAGCCCTCGTGCATTATTTTGTAAGTGGCATCTTTTCAATGCGTCCAAATAAAAAGATAAGAAAGGAATTGTAAAAAAACAGAAGCTCATAATTATTTGAATTTGGGAATTATTAAGTTTTATATGTTATACTTGCTCGGTTGTGGAATGTTTTGATAAATAAGCAAAATAAACTTGGAAAACGACACCAAAAATGGTTGGTTGCATTTTCGATAAACTACTCGAAATTGAATTTTACAAGTTCTGAGGCGGTTACTGAACCTCGATTTCCTATAAAACTTCCGGTCGCTCTTTTCACGCTCTTTTTTTCCACCTGAGCTTATAAAATGAAGTCGCTGCGGCATTCAAATTAAATTTTATGTATTCTATAAATTTTTTTGGTAAAACGACATATTTTATTTAAAAGAGAAAGAAAATCTCCTCAAACAAACCAAGAATTTTTTTCTGTTGTTTAAGGCACAAATTTAATAATGAAAATATATTTTTTGATTGAATTTTTTTTTCTTCTCATCATTTGGTTTTTTTTTTGTTTGAAGAAAATCACATTGTGTATAAATGAAAATGGTTGTAGGTAATGTCTAAAACATATACGATTGAAAATTTATTATTTTTTAAATTGGCTCTGCTTGCTTCGAATATTTTTGTTTTGGTTTAATAATTTCTTTTTAAAAAACCAAAAACAGAAGTTTTTGACGATTTTATTCAATAAACACAAAGTGAAAACGATCGAAAATTTCATTTAAAAGTTATATTTATTTAGGTACGTACTCCTACATTTAATTTTTTTTATTTTGGATAAGTAGAAAATTCTTAAAACAGTGCAAGGCAAAATAAAGGGGCATCCACATCCACACGCCGATCATGGCATGTGCTAAAACACTCGTGTGGTATGGCAGATGTAATTTAACAGTGATAGCAGCTCCCCGACGTCATATAGTCACTTACAACATGAACCAACATGGCTGACGAGTCAGCTGTCTTTTATACAGGGTATTCCACTTAGCATGCTCACCATGGGGATTTCGAAAACCGAAAGAGATAAGAAGTCGGTTAACTGACAACAAATATAGCCATTGTTGCTTTTGTTTTTAAAAGATATTATTAGCACTGTAGATATTTAGCAAAATTGGAAAAGTTCATTTTATTTAAATGCCTATAACTTTTTTATTGATGAAGATAATTTCAATTTTTAAAAAAGAGATAATAGGCGCTACTAAAACCAACAAACACAAAGAAAAATTTTTTTATATCGTTTTTCTACATGCAAAAATTTATATTGGATAAGCAGAAAATTTTTAAAACAGTTCAAAGTAAATTTCAAAACCATATAAAGTGGCATCCACACGCAAATCATGGCGTGTGGTGTGGCAGTGGTAATTTAACAGGGACAGCAGCACCCTAACGTCATACAGTCACCTACAACATGAACCAACATGGCATACTAGTCAACTGTCTATTATACATACTTGGCAAGCTTTCCATAAGGATTTCGAAAACCCTAAGAGATATGAGGTCAGTTAACTGACACTAAATGGAGCCTTTATCATGACGAACTCTCTGCTGCTGTTGTTTTTTGAAACAAATTATTAGCACTCTAGAGATATTTTGAAAAAGCATGCAGTCACCTACAACATGGCTGGCAAGTCAGCTGTCTTTTATACAGGGTATCCCATTAAGCATGATCACCATGGAGATTATGAAAACCGTAAGATATACAAGGTCGGTGAACTGACACCAAATGTAGCCTTTATCATGGCCAACTCTCTGCTGCTTTTGTTTTTTGAAAAATAAATTATTTGCCTTCGAGATATTTTGAAAAAACTAAAAAAATATTTTTCAAATGTCTATAACTTTTTTGTTAATGAACATAATTTTAATTTTCAAAAACCAGATGATAGGCGCTAATAAACCAATAAGTTTTATAAAGACAAATCTTTTTTATCACACCGTTTTGGAGATATGATGCAAACTTATGTTTTTCTAAATGCAAATCTATTCTCAATTTTATATTTTTTGCAGGAATCTCACCCTTCAAATCGTGCGTTAAAGCTCAGATTCCTGTAAAAGATGTTTTTGCGCTGATTCAATACCAAAAATTTATTGTAACATTTAGCACGTGTCATACAGTCCTAATAAGCTTGAAAATCTTGGCGCAGTCGTGTATAACGCTTTGTTCAAGCGTAAGCTTTCAAAATTTGATAAGAAAATTATTTAAAAAAAACTTTTTAAAGGTTTCGTTAAGCTGCCTGTAAAATGTTGTAAAAGTATAAACTTTTCATAGAGAAAAGTTTGACAAATTTATTACATTTCATTTTAAAACAAGGCTTTTATTGTTTCAACTAAATTTAAACACACTAATCCTCTCATTTCAAACTTTTTACACCCTACTGACTAAAAATAAAAATAATTGTTGAATAATATTAAACAAAGCGTCACCCCCTCTTTTTATTTTATTTGAAAAAATTGGTATTAAAAACCAAAATGAGAGCATTTAAATGCAAATTGAACAATTGAAGAGTGCCACGAAAATTCTTATCTGATGGTGGTAGGATAGTAAGTGCATCATTCCCCTACATATGTGTGTGTGTGTGTGAGACTAGATGTGTTTAAAACTGGGTAGCATCTGCTTTACGATAAAGATCACTCGTGCTCAGTTCGGTCATGTGTACAATTCTAAACTGCTGGTAAATAGGAAACAATTACAAAGTTATATAAATGTATTTTTCTACTCCCATATGTGAAACTAAGCATTTCGTCATCACTTACTCGTTATGAAAATAGCATTTTCGTCTCTAGTGAGAAAAAGTTTTATTACAAGCGGATGTTGATAGATGGCGTAAAATGACAGACGTTAGACAGCTTGAGGTTAAGAATATTTAAAAGTTCTGGGGTAAAGGTCTGATTTTACAATTTCTTTATGAATTTATTGTAGTGAATTTCTTCACAATTTTGTGTATTACACACGTCAAATAAATTCAAGGTCGAAAAATTCAACAATTTCTTTGACCGTATAAAACCATGCGTCAAGTATGTGGATAGAGCTTTTTGGAAGTGCATCGTTTTCGTCAAGCGCCACTGCCACTGTTTCTAGGTTATGTTCTTTGTTGTTGGTATTTCAATTTATAATATTAATAGTAATATTTACTGTGATAAACTGCCTACAACGTGTATCGTTGTGAAAGTGGCCCAGATCGCGAGTTCGTTAGTTTTTATCGGGTTCCACGTATTTTAAATACGAAACGTTGTCCAAATGTAAATGTGTTATTAAAAAACCGACGAGAAAGTTGGATGTGGTTGGATAGCTAGGATTAAAACGCCTGATCTGAGATCTGACCGAGTCCATACTCAGGAGATACGAAAGAGTTTGTAGCAGACATTTTATAACCGGTAAGTAAATATATCGTTATGGCATGTGTACTCACAAATAAAGCAACAAATAGTTTTTGCCCACTACTACAGGCACTGAAATAACTTATTGATTGCAATAATTATCTCCTTAACTTGATAAATAATGATCGTAATTATTAAACTAACGAAGTGTGCTTTTTTAGGGAAACCGTGCTCTTTAGCAAATGAAAATTACCTAGACTGAGCTCCATCCTAACATATAAGTTATGTATTAAAAGCCATTTCGAAAAGGAAGAGCGATTTGGACTCAAAAATTATAACCGATAAAAGGAGAAAATAGGTAGGATAGTTATAAGGTGTCCTAGGATTAAAACGCCTGATCTGAGATCTGACAGAGTCCATACTCAGGAGATACGAAAGAGTTTGTAGCAGGCATTTTATAACCGGTAAGTAAATATATCGTTATGGCATGTGTACTCACAAATAAAGCAACAAATAGTTTTTGCCCACTACTACAGGCACTAAAATAATTTCTTGATTGCAATAATTATCTCCTTAACTTAATAAATAATTATCGTAATTATTAAACTAACGAAGTGTGCTTTTTTAGGGAACCGTGCTCTTTACCAAATGAAAATTACCTAGACTGAGCTCCATCCTAACATATAAGTTATGTATTAAAAGCCATTTCGAAAAGGAAGAGCGATTTGGACTCAAAAATTATAACCGATAAAAGGAGAAAATAGGTAGGATAGTTATAAGGTGTCCTAGGATTAAAACGCCTGATCTGAGATCTGACAGAGTCCATACTCAGGAGATACGAAAGAGTTTGTAGCAGGCATTTTATAACCGGTAAGTAAATATATCGTTATGGCATGTGTACTCACAAATAAAGCAACAAATAGTTTTTGCCCACTACTACAGGCACTAAAATAATTTCTTGATTGCAATAATTATCTCCTTAACTTAATAAATAATTATCGTAATTATTAAACTAACGAAGTGTGCTTTTTTAGGGAACCGTGCTCTTTACCAAATGAAAATTACCTAGACTGA
Organism: Malthinus seriepunctatus; assembly: GCA_963924605.1. Classification (NCBI taxonomy): domain Eukaryota; kingdom Metazoa; phylum Arthropoda; class Insecta; order Coleoptera; family Cantharidae; genus Malthinus; species Malthinus seriepunctatus. Next base: position 42,384,515 of record OZ004603.1, read on the forward strand.
GCTCCATCCTAACATATAAGTTATGTATTAAAAGCCATTTCGAAAAGGAAGAGCGATTTGGACTCAAAAATTATAACCGATAAAAGGAGAAAATAGGTAGGATAGTTATAAGGTGCTTTCACCTGAACAGCTATAAAAACATGAAAACAATAATTTTACATTGCACTATTGTCTGTTTATATGCTGTATGTTTTGTTAACAGGTATAAAATCCAGAGTTTGAAAATCCTATTTCAGAGGAAGAATTTGACGGTTTTGCTACCCAAACGGATATGATCGCTGAAATGTTAACTGTAAAATTTGAGCAGTTACTTTTGCATCTAAGAAAATTACCGAGAGCATGACACAAATGTCTCCCTTTGGATTGATGGAAGATATTTTTAACCAAAAGTGGAAATATTAACAGGCTTTGAATACCTATACGATCTATTTGTACTAAATATATACTTTTTAGAAATACCTACACACTTTATTATAATTGACTTTATATTATATAACAAATTTTAAATAAATACATGTATGTATTATCAATAAACAGCCTTCAGATAATCGTCTATTCGGTTCTAAAGAATCGTAAATGCTAAGTCATAAAAATGCAGGAAAGGATAGTTTTGAAGCACAATTCATGCTTTAGGGCCTTAAATTTAGGCGATTGGGATAAAAATGAATTATATAATAACTTTTTAATTCAATTTACTTGGGGTTTTAGGATGATATGTAATTGTAAACTATTTATTACATCGACTTGTGTAAAAAAAAATTTACTTTTTTGATGATCATTTTCAAAATGATAATATCTAATATGTTATCACTAAATAACCTGAAGATATAATATTTCATGGACCTCGTCTTAAGATAATGTTTTAACCTTATAGTTGTAAGGATTTTTAACCAAACTTTATCATCGTCTACCAAACTTCTTAAAACATATTGTAAATGGGGACCTTTATATTCATAATTGTAAATGGGCACCTTTACTTTTTTGAAGGCTGCCATCCAACCACCATTTTTTGTCACGTGGTTTGGATTGCCTAATTTTTTCAAGCAGAAAATACCACATACTAAAGAATTAAATTTTATTTATCATTTAGAAATGTACAATTATAATAGTTATTTATAGTTGCAGGTATTGTAGGTGTAGTGTTAGCACCTCCACTTGGTGGAGCTGGTAGAAAGTCCATTTGCAAGTTTACTGGTTGTGATTGGTTGGTTAAAGAATTAAAAATCTTTTGCCCTCTTTGTATTTTATTGTTTATCGAATCTTCTATGTATGTTTCAGCAACAGCACTTGATTTCCACCCTCCGTGTTGTTTAATCTCGACCAGATTAGCACCCGTATTTGCCAAAACAGTAGTAGACGACCGTCTCAAAGAATGTCCAGTAAATTGTTCCGGGTGGGGCAAATTCAAAAACTTGGCAACCTGCTTCGGAACATCTCCCAATTTATTGATTCCTACGGCTTGTTTGGTGCATTTTCCATTTTGATAATTTACAAAAAATCGAGAAATTGTGTTGTTAATTCCTGGAGTGCGAAGATTAATATACTTTTTACAGATATCATAATGGGCACCAACAATCGTAAATGAGCGTGGTACATTAGTTTTTGTGTGTGGGATAGATACCAGAAAAGCCTTTTCTAAATCCTGAACGTTATTACTTTCTAAATCTTTCAGCTCATGTGTTCGACAAGCACCGGCAATACCAAAAATTAATGCTACCTAATAAAAAAAGATAATTTATATGAATGTAAAAGAATAAAATATAAACAGTGGTGTTTACCTTGGTAAATAGAAATTTTTCGTCGGGTGCTTCATTAATAAAGGTTTTAATTTGCTCCGCTGACAAAACTTGAGCCTTTTTACTTGTAAATCCTGTAGATTTGCGCTTTAAAAATGCTTTAAGCTTAGCATATTTGGCGATGTCCACATTGTGCTTCAATTGGATGGTACTCCGTAACATTGAATACATACTCCATAGCGTCGATGGTTTAAGTTCTTTAGATAGGTTGCCAATATAAGCTAGTAAAACGTTCTCCGAAAATGAATGTGTGTGATTATCTTTGCACCAATCCATAAATTTTTTGTATACAAATTCATATCTCTCTCGGGACTTTTGCGGCAAGATGTTATTGGAAGCAGCGTTTGCTGCGTCCACAACGCTCGGTGGCGTACAAATTTCTAGCTCACTTTCATTATCGGAAATATTGCTAGTTGAAACACTCGGTTCAATCATTTTATTATTACTTAATGTGACTTAATGCTTAATGCAACTTAAATGTCAAAATAATTTGAACTTTTAAAATACGAGCGCGTCAGCACACTAATGCAAAATAATACTGCAAAGATCTTTTGCGATTTTAGTTACATTACAAAATGGCACTTACAACTTATATTAATAAATATTTTATAATTTAAATTTAAATAAATTCCAATTTTATTTGAAATTTAAGATACTGCCACAGAATAATAAACAACAATTGTTTATTGTGATACTGCTGTCACTTTGGCGTCATCTAGCGACTTTTCAAAAAAGTTCTAATTAAAATTTTAGTAAAAAATTAATATGAAGATGTGCTAATTATCGTCGTAGAAAAAATAGCATTTACGACTCGAGATGAAATCCGTTTTTTTCGTTCGAAAGATTAATTCACTCGCCCCTACGGGGCTTGTGAATTAAATTCTATCTCACGAAAAAAACGTATGTTTCATCTCATGTTGTAAAAAATACTATTACAGACTTCCAACCAATCTACCGTTTTATGAAACAATTAAATAAATTACTTTTAAAGCTCTTAAAAAATTATTTTAATTGAAGTGAAGAAGAGTCGCTCACAGAATGACCCGTTCAATGTAGAGCGATTAAAAAAATATTGCAGCGAGGTGGTTGAGAAGATTTTTCGTGTGGGGGTGTCTCAGGGTAGCATTGTTGGTCCCATATATTTTTTTTAATTTCGTATTTGCAACGTACGTTTCTATTGTTTCTAACAACAGTTAAAAAGTTTTTTTTTTGTTGGTTTTTGATGTGGCTATACTGGAAACTTTTCCCATTTCCGGTTAATCCGGAAGTAAATTATAAAGTGTTGGGCATCTCCAGATAGCTAATTTTACGAGCTTTCAAAATATTGAAAAATATACAGGGTGTTCCATTTGAATTAAGAAATTTAATCTCATTTCCGGTTAAACCGGAAGTCAAAATATAAAGTTTTTGGTATCGTCTAACAGCTAATTGTACGAACTTTCAAAATATTTAAAAAATACAGGGTGTTCCTAAAAACTTTTGTTACATTTGTTATTTCCGGTTTAACCGGAAGTATTTTGTTAACCGAAAATTGTGTCAAGTAATATATATTTATGGGATTAATACATATATGAAGTTTCAAGTTTTTATTTTTATTACAAAAGAAATGAGAGACTTTCGAAATTTGGACGTTCAAAAAATCAGAAACTCCGGTCCTGCTCCATACGAGTAATTAAAAATCGGTATTATTTCATATTTTACCGTTTTACGATAACACCGAAACTAAAAGTTAAGTTTCTCGTACACACACACCAAGACAATTATGTAATTAATATTTAAACACCAAACAAATCAATACCTCCATTAGCAACTAGATGGAACCACACGTTAGCAAGCTAAAGCTGCGTTGAAGGAGGAATTCGAAAAAAATAAATATCTGAAATGAAATTTAGTTTTATATACAGTTAACTCAATCTCTATGATCCTGCTAATTATAAAACCAACATAAATTCAATTATGTGTTATCTCTACACATAGAAATTAATTCACATTAAAATCGAAATGAAAACCACGTCAAAGTTAAACAAGAATTAGTAACGCTACGGTCGCGACAAAATTTAATTAAAACTTTTATCTAATTAGTTGTAATTTAGAAATGCAACACATATTTTATTATTAATTTAAGTTTAAATTCGTCTTTCTATATCAATGCCCGGAAGCGCACAAAACAAAGGGAAAAATTTCGACTGTTTTATTTTTTCGGCAAATTGGTAATTTTCTTTATTGCGGAATAAATTCATATTAAAAAAAAAAGATAATAATTAAATTCGGGTTGTTAAATTAAATTTAGCGCGTAAGATTAACTGTGGTAAGTAAAAATAAAGTTAAATCTACTTAATTGTTACGTTATTTAAAATAATTTTCTACCCCATTGTAATTAGGAATATTATTCCTGAAAATGGGAAAATACATATTTTAGAGTCGTACCACAACATTATATTACTCTTCTAACTGTAATATGTACAGGGTGATTCGAATTGCTTGAAAATTAATAAGACAGACAATCTCGATCTACTTTTTGAGACAAACTCAATGGTTAAATCAATAATTCTAATACATTCCTTTTTCTTAAAACTAAAAAAATTTCACAACTAGGGCCTTTTTGGCCGTAGGTCGTATTTAACGCCGGATTCGGCAGTTTAGGACCCGAGTATATGAGGTATACAGGGTGATTTTTTTAAGTGGTACTAACATTGGGATCTCGGAAACCGTAATAGTTACGAGGCTGGTTCAATTAGCAAAAAGTTGCATATTTTGATGATCTTTAAGAATCCGTTTAGAAAATTTCAAAATTCAAAATGGTTTCCGAGATAATGCAGAAAAACAAAAAATTGGCAATTTCGTTTTTCAACTGTAGTTTCAAAATGGCGTACTTTAGAAAAAAAATTTTAAGAAATCTTTTTAGGAGATCCAAAAAGCTATCAAACGATACCAAACTCGACTTTTTATCACATCGACGCGAAGCGTCGCGACGTTCAACTTTTCATTTTCTTATGGGGGACATATTATTTTTTTTGCAAATATTACTCAGTAGGCTTATCTAAATTCGGATACCAAACGACAGCTTCCTATCTTGAACTTTTCTTAATTTTCACAACTTTTCAGGTTATGTTATGTTAATATTTTACTTTAGGTTATTTTTTACGATAAAAAATAACGACTAAAACTTAGTTTTTAAATTTTTATAAAAGTAATTTATTTAAGAAATAAAATTTCATTACTAAGATTTAATAAATAAATAAAAATTTGATTTATTTTTATTTCCAGCTCAAATTACTTTTCTCAAAATTTAAAAACTAAGTTTTATTCGTTATTTTTTATCGTAAAAAATAACGTAAATATTATAATAAAGTAAAATATAAACATAACGTAACATAACATAACCTGAAAAGTTGTGAAAATTAAGAAAAGTTCAAGATAGAAAGTTTTCGTTTGGTATCCGAATTTAGATAAGCCCACTGAGTAATATTTGCAGAAAAAATCATATGTCCCCCATAAGAAAATGAAAAGTTGAACGTCGAGACGCCTAGCGTCGATGTGATTAAAAGTCGAGTTTGATATCGTTTGATAGATTTTTTGATCTCCTAAAAATTTTTACCGAAAAATTTGTTTCTAAAGTACGCCATTTTGAAACTACAGTTGAAAAACGAAATTGCCAATTTTTTGTTTTTCTGCATTATCTCGGAAACCATTTTGAATTTTGAAATTTTCTAAACGGATTCTTAAAGATCATCAAAATATGCAACTTTTTGCTAATTTAACCAGCCTCGTAACTATTACGGTTTCCGAGATCCCAATGTTAGTACCACTTAAAAAAATCACCCTGTATTATAGAGATCGGTTTGGTCCCATAAGCGAACTTTTCGGAGGATGATTTTTAGGAATTTTATCATTGAATTAGGCCATTTCGCCCTATTTTTAAAAACTAAAGCGGGGGCGTTTATAAGGACTTGCGCAAGTACCCTAATCTCGATTTTTGCGACGATTCGGTCAGTTTGATTTTTTGGCCAATAGAAACCAATAAAAAGATTTCAATCGCTTGGATTGGTTCGAAATTTTAGGAGGGGATACCTAGAAGTTTGTCTTAGGTAATCGTAAAATTTGAGCCGTTGCATTTCATAAGTTACGAAGATTTAAATTTTTCTATTAAAAGTCGCGTTTTTCTCGCTTTAAAAGCCCCCTCATGCCCCCCCCCCCTAGTGTCTCTGATCGGATTTTGAGTCGAAATGTTCAAAATTGGCATTAATCTCGCACTTTTCCAATTATCAATCAACGTTAATTTCTAATATTTTCCTAATTTTTCATTCATGATATAACCAAAATAGAGGTTTTGAGTAACAGGAATAGACTTTAAGGGATGCTAGAGGATGTTAGCATAATATTTTTTTTGAAATGACTTATAGGCTCTCTGAGGGGTCGTTACGGCGATATTGAGCGCAGAAGTTATTGCTTAAGCTGCTATTGCTTCAAATAAATTGTCATTTTTAATTGATAGAAACAAAATTTTAGGCGTAAGGGTGGATTAATGGTATAATTGAGAGTTATTCCATTTCTTCGATCAACTTTAACTGCAATTTTTGACATTATGTCATTAATTTGTTATTTAAAACATATTTTATGCAATAACGAGTAATGGAAGAAGTGGAATGGTTCCGACTTATATCCTTAATTTATCCTTAGGCCTAAAATTGTGTTTCTCACAATAAAAATTTCGAAATTTCCAGTGGCTCACGCTATAACTTTTCCCAATACCGTCATAGCTCCGCTCCGAGATAGAACCATTTCAAAAAGTAGTTACAATTTTTAAAGTTGAATCACAGAAAGATTGTTATTATAATACCTCCATTATAGAGTTAAAGTCATCATAAACTGTCTCCTCTGAATATAAATGGTGTCAAAGGTCGATTGTCAGGGTCGGACTGACTAGATAGGGACTTAACGCTGTTGGGGGCACTGTATAAGTATGTTCAATTTTATTATTAGCAATAAATCTAACCTATCTTAACCTAACCTAGCATAACTTTCCTTACCATAACGTTAAGGTTTAGGAGAATCTTTTACGACGCCTCCAACTGAATCTACGCAGGGGGATGTGTGGGAGTCGCCAGGGAAGGTGGTCGCCCTGGTGTCTGGTGTCACCTACTAACCGTTCCGGTCTTATCCGTAACGCCATCTATTTCGGCGTATTCCATCTTGTCTTTTATCCCGGAGGTGTTGTTGTTTGAAGCAGGTCTGTAGTTTCTTCATACGCCCTCAACTTTGGTGAATTTAGTGCTCGGGTTTTCTGAGGATTGCTTGCATTTGCTGCTCTCTCTCTAGCTGCTATTTAGTTCCAATTATCCGGTGAACCAACTCTGCTATGGTTCCTTAGCTGTTTTAGTCTCCGAGCATGATGTTGAGGAGGTTTACTGGAGTCAGAGTTTCGCCAAATTTCAGCAACGTCGCGATCCGCCTCTGTTCTCAGTGAAACAGGGTTATGTTCTGCGGTATCATTTTCGTCGCAGTGTTCGCACTTGGGAGAGGCCAACTTTCCGATCCGATGCTTGTAAGCGTTGAAGCATCCATGGCCTGTTAGGATTTGAATCAGGTGGTAGGACAGTAACTTAACCTAACCTAACCTAGTCTTCTCTCATCTAACCTAACCTAACCTTTATTTCTGTGGTGTCTTCAAAAGACAACTGCCAATTGTTATATTTGTCATATAGTGCCCAATTCTCCGGGGAAGTTGGCCTAGGTGCCTATTGGCTAAAACCCCTCCACTGCATCTGTAAATTACGAGGACCTGGAACCAGCGATAGGCTTTACTTTGGGATCCCCAATCGGTATAGTTGTCGTATATATCTTGGTTAGTTGTCCATTGCTTCTATGAAGAGTTCGCATTCTGTGGAATCCATAGAAAGGTCCTTGTTGCCAAAGTCAAAACACATTGGGCTTCCGACAGTGTCCCATGTGTCCCATGTAAAAGGCACTTATGGCATTCTTTAAAGGGGTTAAAATTATTCTTACACTAAGTTGTTTTGTGGAAGAGTTTTTTACAAATGTTACTTTAACCAATTGATGAATCTTTTCAATAGGTCCACGTTCATCTGACCATCTGAATTATGGGGCTGTTCATGTGACTTTTCTTGTGGTTGTTGCTTCTCGTCTTCTTTTTCGTATGCTTGATATTAATGTTCCATACTTACTGGACAAACGTTTTCGTTACTGTAGCTTTTGGCTGGGTAGCGTCATTGCCACATTTTCCCCTGCTCATTTTTTGTGCTTTTGAAGCCCTCCGCGACACGCTTCCTTTGGTTAATTTGTTCATTTACAAGTTCAAGCGTGTCCTCCTAGTTTTTGACTTCTTCCTCAACCACAAAGACATACGTCTATCTTTCTCGACTTTGCTCTATATGTATGTGTCCTAGTTTGAGCACCTTGGGTAGTCGTGGCTTCCAGCTAAATTCAGGCTTCTGTTTTACCATTATGGAAGCTATTTTCAGCCATTTTTCTTAGTTTGAGACGTGCTCTCTAACCTACCCTACTCTACCCTAGCCTAACCTTCCATTCATTTCAAGTATGATTTCTTTATATCCTGGAATTTATTAATGGGGAGTTGCCAGCTCCCTCCCAGGGAGCTGGGAGATCGTAGGGGCCAAATTAGAGCTGTTGTTAACGCGACGGGACCCAATGAATCCAGTTCATTGTGGGGAATGAAGGAAGAGAGCAATGAGTTCTCTTAAAGCTTCGTAATTTTTAAATGTAAAGAACACAAATACGGTTGTATCGATCTTTTAAAATATTAAGGTTTTTTTTCCGGAAAACTGGGCTTTACATAAAAATCGTTTTTGGCAATTTTGAAAATTCTATTGTCTTTAAACTGAATTTTTCTTTTATTGTTTTAATTGATACTCCCTCTATACTTAATTGTCCACGACGATAACCCTTTTCATAAGCATCTTAATGATCCCAACGATGCTATTTGGAGGGTCATCCAAATGATAATCCTCGATCACGAACCCACAAGTTGTCTGAAAGTCATTTTCGATAAGAATTATACGAGGGACATTTATTTTGGTCGCATACAGGGTGCTCCGGCGGCTATCTCGTATAAACATTTATGTAAGGTTATGTTCACTTCTAATGACGATGTGGTGGACTTTTATAGTTAGTGTTTGACATAATAACAAAATGTACTATATGTTTTCTAATTGATGGCGGGAGGGGGTACTTTCAAATACTGAAAGTGTAAAGTGGGTGCCGTTAGAGAGTGTTAAGAAGTTCGGCAATAATTTTCAACTACAAGTCACAATTAATTTAAGTAAAAATAATTTTTAGTGTAAAATATAGCTTTCACCTACTTTCAAACTACCCTTGTGGAGCTACATCGCTACATCGAATCTGTTTTTGCATTTTGCAGCGCAGGTTTAGATTTCATCATCAGTGACGGTCTTGGAACTATTCAAAGTATAAACTTGAAGTGTTCTCGACCTTATTTTCTACTTTAAAGTTAGTTAAAATGTCAAAAGTTTTACTATGTGTAATGAGGGTTCTAAGCTGTACAAATAATTACCTTTGAAACTCCACAGACGGTTAAGTGTAATAATTATAGAGATAATTATTAAATTATCTATCTTAAAGACACAATTTACGCCCGCCTTTAAAAAGAAAAGCGAAAGAAAAAAAAATCTCGAAGTAATTTATCTTAAACTAACTTGTGTTTTTTCTTTCCTCCTTTTCGTCTTTTTAACAAATAGGAAAGCTTTGAAGAGTCTCAATCAAGCAATAAACAAGTTGGTTGCTTTTGTTGGACATAAAGTTTTACAAGAAGAAGACCCCAAACAAACTATGTTCAAGAACTCAAAGGTAACAAAGTCCTAAAACTTTCCCTATTTCACTTTCTCTCTCTCATAAAACAACCACATTCCGTCGCGTTTCACAACCCTTTTTATCAACACCCACAAATCTTAAAATTTATTCCGCAGCATCGAGCCGCAAAGTTGCGAAAAATTCACAAAGAAATTTTATGCATTTTCATTTAAAAGTTTATAATAATTATTAAACTTTTCTTTTTTTTGCTTATTCGTTTAAGTCCAAATTGGTGGAAAATGCTAAAATTTTCTTATAAGAGCACCCTTCTTATTTTGTTATTTAATAATCGCATCCCTTCGCGCTGAAAGGGTATTGGGATGAGCAATAGAATTTTGCTGTTTGCTCTCCTCTCTAAGTTATTTTACTTGGCTGTAAGATAGTATAGGGCCGTAGCCAGATTATTGGGGCAGACTAAAAAAATTTCAAGGGAGGATGAAAAGCTAAAATCGGGGCTTTGTAATCTCTTCTGAGGATGGATGTTTTTTGTTCAAAGTTTTGCAAACCAATGTTTTCTTCTTCAGTACCAATAAGGAACTTATCGTTTTATTATTTACTTTCGTCGAAATTCGACGAAGTATTTGAAAGTATGAATGCGTTAGAATATTGAATTTTAAAAAATTATATTGCACCTACATCGACGATTGTTTGTAGTAAAATGCAATGCACGATAGGCGTGTCAGTAATTCAACGTGATCGAACGACGTTAAAGTGGGGAGATATGAGATAGTGATGTAATAACTGTGAATGTAATGATGTAAATGAAATAACAATTTTGAAAGATCGTCAAGTTAGCTATCCGGAGACACCCAACACTTTATACTTCAGTATAAAGCATTTCCGGTTTAACCGGAAATGCTACTATTTTGAAAAAGTTTTGTTATGGCTACATCGCTACATTCAAGTTTTTTAATGGTGATGTGGCTTCAAAAAAAAGACGATCGAATAGAACTCTTTGGGTAATGTCAGGATAGTGATGGAGATTGTACAATTTTGTCTCCCTGTATGTTTGTCTTGTATGTATAAATGTATATCCGCCTATTTAGTTGTAGAGTGAATATAGTTCTGTAGCAATCGAGCCCTTTCAATGAGATTTGCTATTGCTAATTTTCAAGATTAAATTATGTAAATGGCAAAGTTATACGATGTATTTTTCTTCAAGTTGAACAAATTGAGATTAAACGATTCGTTTTCGACGCTCACTTTGTGAGTATTGGAAAAGTGAAAAAAGATCAAAAAAGTTTAAAACAACAAGTTTAATAGAAAATTCGATAGAAAAAACTAATTTTCTTTCCATTTAAATATAATCGTGATGACGTTGAAAAAAAATATTCGTTCCAACTCATGCAGAATATTAAGTGCAACTAATGGAAGAGATCATTAGCAATACCTAACCTAATTGTTGTAATTACTGGCATAATTGCTTACAGTTACAACACCGCACCCTTCTTAATCGACCCCTGTCCCAATGAGGTTACTAGCAAGATACAACTGTCGGTATTTAGGGACAAAATTTCCTACTCTATAGTATTCGAGAGATAGGGAAGTAAGTTTCGGTTAGGTGAACAGGGAACGTAAGGGTGAACCAAGAGAGAGGAATGAATTAGCGAATAAACTTGGGCACGATTACACCGTAATACGCTATCAATATTCTATTATCCACCTCAGTTAGGTAGTTAAAATCTACAAGGCCGATTTACACTAGGAAAAAAAATTTTCCGTCTCGAAAAAAAGGAAAGAGTTGAAAATCTGAATTTAGTAGACAGGTGTCTAGACTCCATAGAATAACAAACGACAAAATAAGAAAAATAAATTCGAGTTGAAGCGAAGTAAAATATCGATTTGTCCCAAAGAGGGTTAGCAAATAATTTGGCTCGAAAAAGTGATGGACAAAAAAAAAGAAGAAGAGAGATCTATTCAATTGTTATTTTTGAGAACAAATAAACAAAAGAAAACAAGAGGAATCAAAAGAGAATTTTTTTCTTTTTAAACAGGGAAAAAATCTTTGAAAGTTTAAAGTTGAAAACGATGATTTAATGATTAACATTTTCCTCTTTTTTGTCTTCTTCTCCCTCACTCTTAACGATTTTCAACTTTTTAAAATATTCAATTATTAAGGAAATTCTATTTTACTTAAACTACTCGAGCAAGTTTTTCACGACTTTCAAACTTAAAACGGAAATCGATATTTAATAACGTAAGGTTTTTTCCAACTATACTTGAAACATTTAATTAAGCAAAAAAGTGGCTACAATTTTTTTCCCGACTCTGTCTCGCTTTAAAAAGAAGAGGGAAAATGCACTAGAATTTGTGATTCAAAGAAAATATAAGTTAAGTGTATATGTAGGTGCACTTGCCACAATACCCATTGCTCTTAGCTATTTTTCACACGAACTTTTACGGTTTTAACACTGTAAATAAGTGCCATTGTTTCCTTTTACATAAAAGAATTATGTATTAAGGAGTAAATCGTATTTACATGTGTTTTCTAAATCCTATTTCTTTGCAAAACTTACACAACAATTTTCTTTTGCTTTTTAACTTTTTTGTCTATAGGAAAATGTTGTTGTATTAACACAGAAAATATTTTAATTTTTTAAATTTCATTTCTCGCCGACCCCTTGACCCCTTGACCCCTTGATTTCAAACTTAAGATTTTTTTTTATTCAATATGACTGTCAATAGAACGATTGTCTCATTTTTTTCCTTACTACGTCATGAACGCGCGCTACCTTCTCTCTATCCGTCTCTGTCTGTTTATACCTCTTCTATCTATTAATGTCATCTGTCAGTCTCATATTATGTCATAACAGCTCATCTGTAAATCTCGTCTATTATTCCATTTCATTTGTCATCTTATCCGATCTGTCAAACTCATCTGTGATATGAGATGACAGAGGTTTTATGACAGAAGGAATGTCAGAGTAAATTACAGAAGGGATGACAGATGGGATGACAGATGACCCCTTTGACATAGGAAATGACATGGCATGACAGATGCTCTTCCCCCTATGATGATTGATTAACATCTGACATTTGATAATATAGTAACTATGGTAACAGATTACCCCCACTCCCCATCTATCTAAACCAATCTCTGAAATTGATAGATAACTCCACCTGACATGAAATGACAGATGAAATTGACATATGGTGACAGATGACCTTGATGACCACATGGTAACTATGGCGACAGACCACTCCCCATTTCTCTAAACCAATCTCCATTCTACTTCCCCACTCTGCATTTCTCTAAACCAGTCCCTATCCTACTTCCCCCACTCTCTCTATTACTGTCTCTTTTTTTATATCTCTTTTGAACCTTACTGCGCATTTCCGATGATCCATGTGTTTTTTATTGTGTGGATAACTTGACCGCAGATTATTATTTAAAAAATTTCAAAATGGCATCGTATAACCAAAATCACGGAGCATTCTTACTTTATTTTTTATACTCGCGTAACCACTAGTACACGCTTGATCTCCATAAGATTCAAGGCTAATGTACCAAGCAATATAAGGTATAGTAATCTATCTTACTCTTAACCTCGCATTTGCACTTCACTTTGGGCTGCATACGAGCATATCTCGTTGGGCCAACTTTCAATATCTTACACCGTGGCCAAAATATAGGAGTTCCGTCCTAACCTAACCGGTTTTGTTTCAAAATTGTCTACCTTTAATTCTTTAAAGCTTTCACAGACCAATGCGGCCTAGGTCCGCGAACCGTGTTCAGACAAGAACGGTCTGGCGTTCAATCGCATTGATCTGTGAGAGCCTTTAAGGGGCCAGAATAGGTCAAAAGTTTGAAACATGTTTTCTCAAAATCTGGTCCGGCCTCTTTTTTTCTTTTTTGGATATGTTATAGAAAACGTAATTCTCTATGGAATGCCGCATTTTAAATTACTGGTATAGAGCAGGACCGGAGTTATGATTTTTTTAATTTTAAATTTAAAAAATCTGTCTTTTGTAATAAAAATGAAAATTTGAAAACTCATAAATCTATCTATTCTATGAATAGGTATATATTAGTTGACACTATTTTCATCTAACAAAATTTTATATTTTGAATTCCGGTTTAATTGGAAATGGTAACTTTCTCAATTTAAATAAAACACCCTGTATATTTTTTAATATTTTGAAAACTCGTAAAATTAGCTATCTGGAGACACCCAACACTACTTTACTTCCGGTTTAACCGGAAATAATAATAGTACGCATGAAAAAGTTCCCAGTATGGCCACATTCGTTGCTTTAACTGCACATTCTTGAGCGGAACACATAAGTTTTTCGTATCGTTCCATTACAATGTACACTTCATCTCGCTCGTGTCTTTTGATTGATTTGTTGTCTTGAAAGTTGTAGGGAGGGGGTCAATTCAACGAATTATGAAAAGATTTCTTGCTAACATTTTTGAGTCTTATGGTACTTGGAAAAGTCGTTTCGTTGACATTTCAGTCCTTCGGGTCTGCTTGTCTAGGTCTTAAAGCTATACTAAGACATTTAATAATCCCAATATTTATATTGTGATTTAATATTTCCAAAAAAGCAAAATTTGGCCTTAAAGTTAATAGAAAACTAATGTATTTTTTCTTTTGTTTCAGGTAAGAGAACTTGATACTAATTGTCCTGCGAAGTTGTCTAATTCTAGAGAAGGGCAGTAAGTTATAGTTTAGTCCCCCTTTCATTAGGGGGTATCGTTGGGTTGTGAATTTCTTTTCACACCCTGTACAATAAATAGCGTAATAAGGTATAGGTATAGCTCATTCAAGCATAGAAGAACCCTCTGAGTCTGTACGTGTGGATGTAGAATGCTGGGTTCTTCTCCAATTGAATGGGCTATACTAAAAAAAATCTTTAGTGACTAGCAACATGAATTTCGCCCGTACTGTTTCGAAACAAGATTTTCTAAAAATACAACCCCTTAAAGCAAATTCCACTTTTTCATTCCTCGTTTGAAGCCAAACGACGGCTGGCATTCTGAAAATTTAAGTTGGTTGTTGTAGAAAAAAATTAATTAGATGAGCAAGAAATTTACACGCTTGTACGAAATCTTTTTAACAGTTACCAATTATAAATTAAAAAAAAGAGGAAAGCTTGAAGGTTTACAATGACATAGATGATATAATCTTTAGACATGAAACTTTTTAAGGTAGGATTTTCTTGACGTTTGATTATAATGAGCTTAGTTAGGATCGTAAATCGGCCCTGCTCTTTAGCGAAGCGTACTTGTTTTTGTTTTAAGAATATAAACGTTCTCATTTAAATTTTCAAACATTGTGTTTTATAAATACGGAATTTTAATTTTTAACCGTTTTATATTGTTTTTTAATTTGGAAATTTGCATATTAATGATTTTTGAGCTTTTTCAGTAAGTTTACATACAGTTTTTGTGATTGGTAAATAATTAGGAAAGGGGGGTGAAATTATCGATTCATGTTAAAAACAAATAATCAAATTCTTTCTCTTTCTATATTACGTTCGTGTGTGTGTGTGTGTTTTGTAACTAAAGTAACAAGTTTACCAACCCCTCTCTCAAATACCTCTACGGTCACTAGAATACAAACTAAAAGATAATCGATTCGATATGGTATTCCACACATATCGCCAACATAAACAAAAATTATAGCCTAAGGATTGAGTTGAAGAATATTTGGTTTCCGATTATGGAAATCTTTATTTGTTAGACCTCAATTTATCTGCATGCCCTTTTTTTCTTATTTTTGTCTTTAAATATAAACTTCTAAATATTTTCATTCAACAGCATCATCTAAGAAGCTACTATTATAAGTTCACTTGAAATATTTTTTCTTAAAAGTCACATTTGAGACTGGTGATTTTTTAAACACTAGTGTGCTTAATCCAATAAGAAAATACCCTCGTTTACAGTTTTCAGTTTGTAAAAATTAATTTTAGCCACCCTGTATTTTTTTAAGTAATGAAACTTTAACTGGGGTATCCAAAAGACCTTTACTAAGGGCATTTAAAATATTTTTTTCTTAAAAGTCACTTTTGAGACTCGAATGATTTTTTGAACATTGGTGTGCCAATAAGAAAATACCTGGTTTGCATGTCAGTTCTCAGTTTTAAAAATTATTTTTGACCACCCTGTACTTTTTTAAGAAATGGAATTTGACGTGGGGTATCTAAAAGGCTTCTACTAAGGGAGTTTAAAATATTTTTTCTTAAAAGTCACATTTGGGACTCGAATGATTTTTTGAACATTAGTGTGCCAATAAGAAAATGCCTGGTTTGCATGTCAGTTCTCCGTTTTTAAAAATTCATTTTGACCACCCTGTATTTTTTTAAGTAATGAAATTTGAATTGGGGTATCTAAAAGGCTCCTACTAAGGGCATTTCAAATATTTTTTCTTAAAAGTCACATTTGAGACTGGTGATTTTTTAAACATTAGTGTGCTTAATCCAATAAGAAAATACCCTCGTTTACAGTTTTCAGTTTGTAAAAATTAATTTTAATCACCCTGTATTTTTTTAAGTAATGAAACTTTAATTGAGGTATCTAAAAGACTTCTACTAAGGACATTTAAAATATTTTTTCTTAAAAGTCACATTTGAGACTCGAATGATTTTTTGAACATTAGTGTGCCAATAAAAAAATGCCTGGTTTGCATGTCAGTTCTCCGTTTTTAAAAATTCATTTTGACCACCCTGTATTTTTTTAAGTAATGAAATTTGAATTGGGGTATCTAAAAGGCTCCTACTAAGGGCATTTCAAATATTTTTTCTTAAAAGTCACATTTGAGACTGGTGATTTTTTAAACATTAGTGTGCTTAATCCAATAAGAAAATACCCTCGTTTACAGTTTTCAGTTTGTAAAAATTAATTTTAGCCACCCTGTATTTTTTTAAGTAATGAAACTTTAACTGGGGTATCCAAAAGACCTCTACTAAGGGCATTTAAAATATTTTTTCTTAAAAGTCACATTTGAGACTCGAATGATTTTTTGAACATTAGTGTGCCAATAAAAAAATGCCTGGTTTGCATGTCAGTTCTCCGTTTTTAAAAAATAATTTTGACCACCCTGTATTTTTTTAAGTAATGAAATTTGAATTGGAGTATCTAAAAGGCTCCTACTAAGGGCATTTCAAATATTTTTTCATAAAAGTGACATTTGGGACTCTGGTGATTTTTTAAACATTAGTGTGCTTAATCCAATAAGAAAATACCCTCGTTTACAGTTTTCAGTTTGTAAATATTAATTTTAACCACCCTGTATTTTTTTAAGTAATGAAACTTTAACTGGGGTATCCAAAAGACCTCTACTAAGGGCATGTAAAATATTTTTTCTTAAAAGTCACATTTGAGACTCGAATGATTTTTTGAACATTAGTGTGCCAATAAAAAAATGCCTGGTTTGCATGTCAGTTCTCCGTTTTTAAAAAATAATTTTGACCACCCTGTATTTTTTTAAGTAATGCAATTTGAATTGGAGTATCTAAAAGGCTCCTACTAAGGGCATTTCAAATATTTTTTCTTAAAAGTGACATTTGGGACTCTGGTGATTTTTTAAACATTATAGTGTGCTTAATCCAATAAGAAAATACCCTCGTTTACAGTTTTCAGTTTGTAAAAATTAATTTTAGCCACCCTGTATTTTTTTAAGTGATGAAACTTTAACTGGGGTATCCAAAAGACCTCTACTAAGGGCATTTAAAATATTTTTTCTTAAAAGTCACATTTGAGACTCGAATGATTTTTTGAACATTAGTGTGCCAATAAAAAAATGCCTGGTTTGCATGTCAGTTCTCCGTTTTTAAAAAATAATTTTGACCACCCTGTATTTTTTTAAGTAATGAAATTTGAATTGGAGTATCTAAAAGGCTCCTACTAAGGGCATTTCAAATATTTTTTCTTAAAAGTGACATTTGGGACTCTGGTGATTTTTTAAACATTAGTGTGCGTAATCCAATAAGATAATACCCTCGTTTACAGTTTTCAGTTTGTAAATATTAATTTATACCACCCTGTATTTTTTTAAGTAATGAAACTTTAACTGGGGTATCCAAAAGACCTCTACTAAGGGCATTTAAAATATTTTTTCTTAAAAGTCACTTTTGAGACTCGAATGATTTTTTGAACATTGGTGTGTCAATAAGAAAATACCTGGTTTGCATGTCAGTTCTCAGTTTTAAAAAATTATTTTTGATCACTCTGTAGTATTTTACGTAATGAAATTTTAACTGAAGTATCTAAATATGATTCTAATAAAGGCATGTAAAATATTTGTGCTCTTTTAGTAAGAAGAGGCACGTTAGCTAAAAGTTTTAGTTTAAAAATTATTATTGAAACTATTTTTTTAACAAGTTTTGTTTTAATAACTTTAGAGCGGTCGTGTTTGCTTATGAAATTAGCTTTTCCACACTACTGGAGCAGTAAAAAATGTGAGTTTGAATTTATTAAATTTCAAGTTTTTTAAAACTAGCAGTGACTTTGTTGAAAAAAAAAAAAATTTAATTTCGAAAAAAGATTATTTATTTAACAAGTTATTTTAATCATAAAATTCAAATCGAATTGTTAGCTTAGTAAAAGTTTAACTTTAATAAAGGGGGTTATAAATGTTAGTTTTTAATTATCAAACTTGTAAAATACATCTTGCACGCCGGTACGGTTTGTTGGATGGTGCTCTCGTGGTGGTGGTTGGATTTTGAATTTTACCTAAAATTAAAATACAAATATTTACTTTTAAAAGGTTGCTTTAATGAAATATCAATATTTTATGGGAATAAATCTCGCCAAAAAGTCTTCTAAAAATTTTCTTCCATTACCTGCACGCATTTTCTTTTCCAACTTTTGAGTTAGTTTTGATAATATGAATCTGATTTAACCTTTAAATAATTGTTAATTTGAATTCAGTAGATAGAGAATAGCACAAGCAATTTAAATGTCAAATAAGATTAAGCAGTTTACTTTGTCCGATCTAATATATCCTTGATATAATGTTTGTTTAGGCCCCGTCTGTTGTGCGGCAGCCAGGTTTACGCAGGAAGACCACCAGTTTGCTGGATTATAGGTTGTAATTGCAGATTAAAATAGATTAAGGGAGGATTAGTATACAGGCTTCAGGTGTTTTAGGCTACTACAAATGTAATTTTACATTTCCCGAATTATAGTTACTTATATCAAATCTCCTATATCTGTTTAATAAAGTACTTTATTTTCAACTTATACACGGTTTACTCTAAAATTCATGTTTCGTTAGTCTCCAAATCAATTTCAATTTTAAGCTACTGCCTGGTTTATTCCTCTTTTGGTCAGTATTAAATTCTTACACTTAGTGAAAAAAACTAGAACTTGGCTTTAAAGTGGCGCAGTCGGCCTCTGGTTAGTATTTCTCGGTTTTTTTTAATTAATTTTGGACACCCTGTATTATTTTACGTAATAAAATTTTAACTGGGGTATCCAAAAGGCTTCTACTAAAGGCATGTAAAATATTTTTTCTTAAAAGCTGCATTTATGGCTCTGGCGATTTTTTGAACATTAGTGTGCGTAATCTAATGAAATAAAACATCGTTTGTAGTTCACGGTTTTTAAAAATTAATTTTGGACACCCTGTATTATTTTACGTAATATAATTTTAACTGGGGTATCCAAAAGGCGTTTACTAAAGGCATATAAAATATTTTTTCTTAAAAGCTGCATTTGGTACTCTGGTGATTTTTTGAACATTAGTGTGCGTAATCCAATGAGATGAAACATCGTTTGTAGTTCACGGTTTTTAAAAATTAATTTTGGACACCCTGTATTATATTACGTAATATAATTTTAACTGGGGTATCCAAAAGGCTTCTACTAAAGGCATGTAAAATATTTTTTCTTAAAAGCTGCCTTTGAGGCTCTGGTGATTTTTTGAACATTACTGTGCGTAATACAATGAAATAAAACATCGGATTTAGTTCACGGTTTTTAAAATTAATTGTGGACACCCTATATTTTTTTACTCAATGAAATTTTAACTGGGGTATTCAAAAAGCTTCTACTACAGGCATGTAAAATATTTTTTCTTAAAAGCTCAATTTGAGTCTCTTGTGATTTTTTGAACATTAGTGTGCGTAATCCAGTGCGATGTAACATCGTTTGTAGTTCTCGGTTTTAAAAAATTAATATTGGACACTCTGTATCTTTTTACGTAATAAAATTTCAGCTGGGGCATTTAAGAGACTTCTACTAATGACCTTTAAAATATTTTTTCTTAAAACTTGCATTAAGGCTCTAGTGTGGTGATATTATGCTGTATTATTACATGCTTGTCGTGATGCAAATGAAAATGTACCAAAATGCGAATTTAACTAAGTTTGATTTGAGGGAATGTTTAAACGTAGACGTAATAACTGTAATTAAATGCGACATTTATGAATAACTAAGTTTTGATGGTTGTTAAGTCGTCTAAAATTCATTAATAGCGAACAATACTATAGAACCCCTCATTTCCATCATACATTATTAAAATTCTTATTGAAAGAAATAAAGTGATGATTACAATTCTTTTTTCTTCTCTACAACTAATCTCGTCGTTGTTTTATTTTTGAGTTGAACAAAAGGGACGAACTCATTTTTTGTTATAGTCTATGTGTTAATCCCTAAGGGTAATCACCCCCTTTTATAATAGTACTATCTAAGTAAGTCCTGATAGATCGTGCTTTCTACCCCTCTACTGGATGGAGGTAAAACCGGTCCTTTATCAACTATTGTAATGACCACAAGAACAAGCTTTATCATTAATTTTTTGGGGTTTAACTTGTTATTCTGCCTTTAATCGGGGTGAGAAATCTCAACCATGGTCCATCGTGTTAGAAGTTACATATTGTAAAATTTTGTAAAAGGTCACACCATTTTGTATTTTAAACTACCCTCACTGTTCTATGGTGGCACTTTCTTCTTTGGTCTCCAAAGCACGGTCAGTTTCGTGGCATAGTCACTTGTTCTAGTACTTCCACTTGGTTTATCAATCCAGAATACTTCTTGGGCTCAATAAATTATTGGTAGAGAAATCTTATTATAAATTGTAGCTGGATGTGTGGCAACTCCCCATTTTGAGCCAAAACCATCTGCTCAAGATCTTAAGGAAACGTTACTCGGCTGCAAGATTCTATCCAGAAGTTTTGTTGAGCCTATGGTTGTGATGGTTTGCGGTTTTTTATATCAAGTTATCCGCATCTCGTCGTTCAAAATTTAACTGGAAAGTCTCAAATTTTTCCGAATTTCCTGACTCCAGTTTGCGAATTTCTACATGACGAATAAAATAGAATCAGATCAATATATAACGGGCTATAAAATGATTGTTAGAGTTGAAAATCACGCACTTATGAACAGCTTGCATGAGTATTAAAGTTTATTGTTTGATAGTGCATGCGAAAATTTGTTTTTAGTTTCTTGTTTTTAACTGTTGTTATTTTGTTCGAAATTTGGTAAAAGTTTGGAGATTTTTATAAAAGAAAAGGAGAAAAGAAAGTGTGTGTATAAGATCAATAAATGATAAAAGTTTCGTCGTACAGATTTTTCAAGATTGAAAGATTTTTCACAAACTATTTTCATTTTTATGACGTGGAAAATGCATCTTACTTTTTCAACTTGCTTTTTTCTAAGAAGAAAAGGAAAATATGTCAAGATCAAGTAGTTTTTAAATTGCTAAAATAACTAGAAGTTGTTGGTTTTTCTTTGTTTTTAACTTACTGTTGAGTTTGATAGTATGAACGGGATTTTCAAATTTATCTTGTGCGGAAATTGAATTTGTAAATTATTCAGCTCTTTACCAATGTTTATAAAACTTTTCATAATCGTATACTATACCTAGTATGTAGATAAGCTCTAGGGCGTTGCTTTTCTATAGAGACATGGAAATATATTGCTTATTTTTGATACTGAGAAACAAGTTATGTTAAGCAAAATTTACTTTATCCGGTTCTCCCTCCTCAAAATCATATGTGAACTTCCAACGAAAAAGTGTAAAATGACGGAGAGGGAAAACTTACGAACCTTATACAATACAAGATTCCAGTATAATATTACTAGCTTCCTCATTTTCCGATTTTCTTGGAAATTTTTAACTTTTCTATGATCTAAGAAGTGTGCTTAAGAACTTTTGTTCAGAAAAGTTTTTTAATTTCTAATTGGTTTTTGAATGACGCTTACCGTAAAACGATCCCTAGCAAGATTCCAGTATAATATTACTAGCTTTCTCATTTTCCGATTTTCTTCTAAATTTTTAACTTTTCTATGATCTAAGAAATGTGCTTAAGAACTTTTGTCCAGAAAAGTTTTTTAATTTCTAATTAGTTTTTGAATGACGAAAAGGGAAAACTTACCTTAAAATGACACTTTGCAAGGTACTAGTTAAATATTACTAGCTTCCCCATTTTCAGATTTTCTTGGAAATTTTTTATTTTTCTATGATCTAAGAAGTGTGCTTAAGAACTTTTGTTGAGAAAAGTTTTTTAATTTCTAATTAGTTTTTGAATGACGGAGAGGGAAAACCTACCTTAAAATGATCCTCGCAAGATACGATACCAGTATAATATTACTAGCCCCCCATTTTCCGATTTTCTTGGAAATTTTAAACTTTTCTATGATATAAGATGTATGCTTAAGAACTTTAGTTGAGAAAAGTTTTTTAATTTCTAATTGGTTTTTGAATGACGCTTACCGTAAAATGACCCGTAGCACGATTCCAGTATAATATTACTAGCTTTCTCATTTTCCGATTTTCTTCTAAATTTTTAACTTTTCTATGATCGAAGAAATGTGCTTAAGAACTTTTGTCCAGAAAAGTTTTTTAATTTCTAATTGGTTTTTGAATGACGGATAGAAAAAGCTTACCGTAAAATGACCCGTTGCAAGATTCCAGTATAATATTATTAGCTTCCTCATTTTCCGATTTTCTTGGAAATTTTAAACTTTTCTATGATATAAGAAGTATGCTTAAGAACTTTAGTTGAGAAAAGTTTTTTAATTTCTAATTGGTTTTTGAATGACGCTTACCGTAAAATGACCCGTAGCACGATTCCAGTATAATATTACTAGCTTTCTCATTTTCCGATTTTCTTCTAAATTTTTAACTTTTCTATGATCGAAGAAATGTGCTTAAGAACTTTTGTCCAGAAAAGTTTTTTAATTTCTAATTGGTTTTTGAATGACGGATAGAAAAAGCTTACCGTAAAATGACCCGTTGCAAGATTCCAGTATAATATTATTAGCTTCCTCATTTTCCGATTTTCTTGGAAATTTTAAACTTTTCTATGATATAAGAAGTATGCTTAAGAACTTTAGTTGAGAAAAGTTTTTTAATTTCTAATTGGTTTTTGAATGACGCTTACCGTAAAATGACCCGTAGCACGATTCCAGTATAATATTACTAGCTTTCTCATTTTCCGATTTTCTTCTAAATTTTTAACTTTTCTATGATCGAAGAAATGTGCTTAAGAACTTTTGTCCAGAAAAGTTTTTTAATTTCTAATTGGTTTTTGAATGACGGATAGAAAAAGCTTACCGTAAAATGACCCGTTGCAAGATTCCAGTATAATATTATTAGCTTCCTCATTTTCCGATTTTCTTGGAAATTTTAAACTTTTCTATGATATAAGAAGTATGCTTAAGAACTTTAGTTGAGAAAAGTTTTTTAATTTCTAATTGGTTTTTGAATGACGCTTACCGTAAAATGACCCGTAGCACGATTCCAGTATAATATTACTAGCTTTCTCATTTTCCGATTTTCTTCTAAATTTTTAACTTTTCTATGATCGAAGAAATGTGCTTAAGAACTTTTGTCCAGAAAAGTTTTTTAATTTCTAATTGGTTTTTGAATGACGGATAGAAAAAGCTTACCGTAAAATGACCCGTTGCAAGATTCTAGTATAATATTATTAGCTTCCTCATTTTCCGATTTTCTTGGAAATTTTAAACTTTTCTATGATCTAAGAAGTATGCTTAAGAACTTTTGTTTAGAAAAGTTTTTTAATTTCTAATTGGTTTTTGAATGACGCTTACGGTAAAATGACTCGTAGCAAGATTCCAGTATAATATTACTAGCTTTCTCATTTTCCGATTTTCTTGTAAAATTTTAACTTTTCTGTGATCTAAGAAATGTGCTTAAGAACTTTTGTTTAGAAAAGTTTTTTAATTTCTAATTAGTTTTTGAATGACGGGGAGGGAAAACCTACCTTAAAATGACCCTCGCAAGATACGATACCAGTATAATATTACTAGCTTCCTCATCTTCCTCAAGATCCAAGAAGTGTGCTTAAGAAGTTTTGTTCTAAAAACATTTTTAAATTAAGAAGCTTAAAGTTAGGTTAGGTACTCATTCAATCGTTAACAAATTAATATTTTTAACTCACTCAGTATATGAAATACAAAGTAGTGAGTACCTTATGAGTAGCCTACATGTACAGATGTACACATGTACAGCCTTATACAAAGTTTACCTTTCAAATATCTGTTATTATTAAACCAATGATTTATATTTTCGCTTGTCATGTTATGTACCCCCTGTATATTTTTCGAATAAATTATTTATGAATTTAATACATTAAAATTATTATAGGCGATTAGATAAAGAGTGTGAGAGGGGTAGGTGAATTAAAATAATAGTCTTTTTGTTCTTTAGTTGTTTTTCTACAAAAAGAATTTAATTAAAAAGCGGAGAGAGGATAAAACTAACATTGAAGGGCGTAACCTCGTGGAAAATTAAAAGCAAACAATTGAGGAAAAAGAAAAGTTACGACAAACTACATATTTTCATTTTACTTCAATAACCCCGATTTACAAAAAAACCGTCCGTATACACGCGTAAAATGAAGGGAATAAAATGCAAAACGTTTTTAAACTTAACATTAATAGAGCGAACAATAAAAGCTCTCTAAAAACTTGTGAGTTTGATGCAAAAAATAACCCAGTTTTAAATTCGCCGAGTATCTTGAAAATTGAAGAGCACTTTGCGCGTTTCAATAGGACAGTTCATTAACCGAAATTCCCAACAGCCCTCTAAAATTTCCACCCTTTTCACTGACACACTTTGTCACACGTCATCGATATCTTCCTTCCTTCATTTAAAACATTCTATTTTTTTACCACTACCTATAACAACCCAAAAAAGACTTGAATTTCCTTTATTTAAAAAAACTTTTTTAACGAAAAAATAACCCACGTTTTTTAAAAGAAAGAGTGTTAAAGAAAATTTAATTATGAATTTACTAAGTTCAGCCGATTCTACACTAATTATTTTTTAATTAACTTAGAAGCTTTTTCCTATTCGTTTAATTATTATAAATCAGCAATGAAACGATTAAAAAAATTTAAGCTTAAGAAATAAAATGCTTCTTAGCAATGAAAAAAGTTTCTGTTAAAAGCATCTTTTTGAACATGTTAAATTAAATCTGTTAAGGGCATAGAGTTGAATCGAACTTTGATTTATCAATACAAGGCGCACTAGATATACAGTTATAGGGTGGTTGGAGCTGTCCTACTTGCAAGTTGAGCTGTATAATTCTGACGGAAGGGCTGGGTCCTTATCTCGTCTAATCGAGCCAAAAGTCCTCCAACATGGATCTTCGTAGAGCTGGACACTGAAGAGTGTCATGTTCAGTGGTCTCGTCTTTCAAGTCCTCTAGTGCACACTATCTAATAGGGGGTTGTAAGGTTACTTTGAAAGTAGGTGAAAAATCAACTTCTGATAAAATACATTAATGAGGAAGAATGTAGGTACTCAACCTTCCATACCATACTTCCTACAGGAATTAAAATAATTTAACAACGACCAAGTTATTTAATTAACTGCATTTTATATTTTATAAACAAAACATGTGTTTTGTACGCTTTAAGCTTCTTTAAAGATAAAGGTTAATCTTTTCCAACATTTTCATTGCCATAATAAATAATGCTCTCTACTTTCTCCCAAAAAAAAAGAAAAACAAAAAAAGGGAAATAAAAACATTAAACATAATAGTAAAAGTCGAGTTAAAAAATATTTAACTTGAAATATATTTCATTTCGTGTACATTTACTTAATGTTTCTTATTCCCTTTTTATAATTTAATGCAATTTTCTTGCAAAATGCACTTGTTTCTACAAACTAAAAAAATTTATTTTCGCTAGTTTTATAGGTATGCACATTGCACATGCACTATACCCAGCGACACCGGAGGGTTAGAGACTTTTATAGCTTCGTTATTTATCCAGCACATATCGAAATTAAATTTTATATGTTCTAATAAAATGCAGATCGGATGTGGTTCCGTTTAAAACATTAAATTGTTGGGCAAGAGTTGCCCATCTCTTCCACCCATCTCTATTTGTATAGCGTTGTCTGTATCTCTAATTTTAATTAAAAGAAAAAGGCTATTTTGCTGGAATATCTACAGCAAAAGGCGTAGACTATCGTGATCTTCATTTGTAAGTAAAATCCCACGAGAAGGTCTGTTTAGAATCGAAATGCACCCATCTCTGTTTGTATAGTTGTCTTGATCTTCAAGGTCAATTGAAAGAAAAGAAGTTCTTGCTAGAATGTCTACATGAAAAGGGGTTTGACTTTCGTAGTCTCCAGTTACAAGTAAAATCCCACGAGGAATTCTGTTTGGAGTCGGAATGCACCCATCTCTATATTTGTATAGTTGTCTGTAACTTTGATTTCAATTAAAAGCCGAGGGGCATTTTGCTAGAATGCGTACATCAAAAAGTGTTGACTTGCGTAGTTTCCAGTTACAAGTAAAATCACACGAGAAATTCTGTTTGGAATCAAAATGCACCCATCTCTATTTGTATAGTTGTCTTGATCTTCAATGTCAATTAAAAGAAAAGGAGTTTTTGTTAGAATGTCTACCTTAAAAGGGGTTTGACTTTCGTAGTCTCCAGCAAGTAAAATCCCACGAGGAATTCTGTTTGGAATCGGAGTGCACCCATCTCTATATTTGTATAGTTGCCTGTAACTTTAATTTCAATTAAAAGCCGAGGGGCATTTTGCTAGAATGCGTACATCAAAAAGTGCTGACTTGCGTAGTTTCTAGTTACAAGTAAAACCACACGAGGAATTCTGTTTGGAATCAAAATGCACCCATCTCTATTTGTATAGTTGTCTTGATCTTCAATGTCAATTAAAAGAAAAGGAGTTTTTGTTAGAATGTCTACCTTAAAAGGGGTTTGACTTTCGTAGTCTCCAGCAAGTAAAATCCCACGAGGAATTCTGTTTGGAATCGGAGTGCACCCATCTCTATATTTGTATAGTTGCCTGTAACTTTAATTTCAATTAAAAGCCGATGGGCATTTTGCTAGAATGCGTACATCAAAAAGTGCTGACTTGCGTAGTTTCCAGTTACAAGTAAAACCACACGAGGAATTCTGTTTGGAATCAAAATGCACCCATCTCTATTTGTATAGTTGTCTTGATCTTCAATGTCAATTAAAAGAAAAGGAGTTTTTGTTAGAATGTCTACCTTAAAAGGGGTTTGACTTTCGTAGTCTCCAGCAAGTAAAATCCCACGAGGAATTCTGTTTGGAATCGGAGTGCACCCATCTCTATATTTGTATAGTTGCCTGTAACTTTAATTTCAATTAAAAGCCGAGGGGCATTTTGCTAGAATGCGTACATCAAAAAGTGCTGACTTGCGTAGTTTCTAGTTACAAGTAAAACCACACGAGGAATTCTGTTTGGAATCAAAATGCACCCATCTCTATTTGTATAGTTGTCTTGATCTTCAATGTCAATTAAAAGAAAAGGAGTTTTTGTTAGAATGTCTACCTTAAAAGGGGTTTGACTTTCGTAGTCTCCAGCAAGTAAAATCCCACGAGGAATTCTGTTTGGAATCGGAGTGCACCCATCTCTATATTTGTATAGTTGCCTGTAACTTTAATTTCAATTAAAAGCCGATGGGCATTTTGCTAGAATGCGTACATCAAAAAGTGCTGACTTGCGTAGTTTCCAGTTACAAGTAAAACCACACGAGGAATTCTGTTTGGAATCAAAATGCACCCATCTCTATTTGTATAGTTGTCTTGATCTTCAATGTCAATTAAAAGAAAAGGAGTTTTTGTTAGAATGTCTACCTTAAAAGGGGTTTGACTTTCGTAGTCTCCAGCAAGTAAAATCCCACGAGGAATTCTGTTTGGAATCGGAATACACCCATCTCTGTTTTTATTGTTTTCTGTATCTGTAATGTTAATTAAAAGACGAGGAGTATTTTGCTAGTAGGCGTACATCAAAAGTTGTTGACTTGCATTATTTCCAGTTATAAGTAAAATTCCCCGAGGAAACCTATTTGGAATTGAATTGCACCCATCTCTATTTGTATAGCTGCATCTTTATAAACTTTCTTTGAATTTTTTTCAAACAAAGTATCAGATTTTTCTCTATCTCCTGTCGAGATGACGGACATCGAAAACTGATGAACCTGTGACTGTTTGGAGGTTGTATTATGTCCCCATCTCTAATCTAGTCGATTTTTTAAGTCAAAACGTGATCAGGATTTTACTCTGTTAACGTTAAATAAATAATTAAAGACAAATCAAAAACGTCAAGATGGCTCTCCACAACATGGCGATATTCGAAAAATCAAATTAAGTTGAGAGATGATGTGAAACAAAAGAAAAACATTAATAAAAATAACCCTTTTTGAAAATTACAAGACCAGGTGTTCAAACACTCAGTTCTATAATCACTAAAGAGTCTCTTTGAAAAAGAGAGGTTAAAACAATGGAAATTTAACGTATTAAAAACTTTTTTTTTAACCAAAAACAATAGAAAGAACTAAATTAATGAATGAATTAACTCAACAAACCATACATAAACAATAAGTACCCACTCTTTTATGCACTTTTTTCATACCTTCTATACATGTAAACCAACAACGTCATTTAAATTAGTCAAAAGCAATTTTGCGAAAAGAGAAAAGAATTTTTTTTTTATATTTTTGTAAAACAAAATTTTAATACAAGTCGATGGTTTGCTATGATAAATTGTGATTAAACATGCACATCTCTATTTCTGGATATTAAAAAGAAAATTCGATTTTTGTCTAAAATAGAAAAATTTAGGTCGGAAATTTTTTTTTTTTCAAATCTCAACCATAGGAAGAGAACTCGAGTGAAAAAGAGAAAAAATACACACAAATTGCTGCTTGAATAGCGAGAGGTAAGTTCGTCCAGTATTCATTTTAAGAGTAGGTCAATAGTAATCTAAAACTTAAAATCTAAGCAAAGGTAAACTGATGTTTGCTTATTCGTCTTAAGAGCAAGTTATGCGGATGCCTGAAAAACGTTTTCTCCGCTTATCCAAGTCCAATATGTGTCCTCTATGTATGTTGAGGATATTCAGGGTTTATAATGACGGTTTTAAACGTGCAAAATTTAGGAAGACCAATTTCGCTTTATTAAAGTTTTGAAATCGTTCAACTTAAGCTACGGCCACTAGGGACCTCTCAAACTATACAGTGTGTCTATCGATGTTTAAAAAATTGCTAGAATAATTTTTTAATGGTTTTGGAAACATTAAACAATAAATTGTGGAATTTCCACACTGAAAAATTTACGTTTTCTGATTTTCCTAGAGTTCGCTATTGGTGCGCTCAGCTGCACGCGTATGAAGACAAAGTTATAATACATCATAGTTCCGGTTTGCCTGCGTAGTTAAACCCGGTACAAAAACTCTAGATCTATGCCCGTCTGCCAGAGTAAACACCTCTCCTTGTAGAGGGAAAGTGATAGTTTCAGCTTGGCTGCGCAGTCAAACTCACTACAGACGTCGGTATTTTAAGCTCGCTACACGCTCAGGACTTACGCAATTCACCGTAGTAAATAACCTGTTCCTGTGGAGACAAAGTGGTAGTTCCGGCGTAGCTGCGTAATTAAGTCCAATACAGACCCTCTGGATTTTATGCTCGCTACTGAAGCTCAGGATTTTAAGCTCGCTACAGACGCTCATGATCTACACCGGTCTGCCGTAATAAAAGCTCCTGCCCCTGTTGAGGCAAAGTAATAGTTACATCTTGGCTGCACAGTCAAGGTCACTGCAGAAGCTCAGGATTTTATGCTCGTTACAGACGCTCCAGATTTTTAACTCGCTACAGACGCTCAGTATTTTAAGGTCGCTATAAACGATCACAATCTACGCCGGTCTGGGGTAGTAAAAGCCTGTACTTGTGGAGGTAAACTAATAGTTTGGACTTGGCTGCGCAATTTAGTCCATTACAGACGTTCAGGATTTTATGCTCTCTACTGAAGTTCAGGATTTTAAGCTCGCTACAGACGCTCATGATCTACACCGGTCTGCCGTAATAAAAGCTCCTGCCCCTGTGGAGACAAAGTAATAGTTTCAGCTTGGTTGCACAGTCAAGCTCACTACAGAAGCTCAGGATTTTATGCTCGCTACAGACGCTCCGGATTTTTAGCACGCTACAGACGCCCAGTATTTTAAGGTCGCTATAAACGATCACAATCTACGCCGGTCTGCAGTATTAAAAGCCTGTACTTGTGGAGGTAAACTAATAGTTTTGACTTCTCTGCACAATTTAGTCTATTACAGACGCTCAGGATTTTATGCTCGCTATACTGAAGCTCAGGATTTTAAGCTCGCTACAGACGCTCATGATCTACACCGGTCTGCCGTAATAAAAGCTCCTGCCCCTGTGTAGGCAAAGTAATACTTTCAGCTTGGTTGCACAGTCAAGCTCACTACAGAAGCTCAGGATTTTATGCTTGCTACAGACGCTCCGGATTTTTAGCTCGCTACAGACGCTCAGTATTTTAAGGTCGCTATAAACGATCACAATCTACGCCGGTCTGCGGTAGTAAAAGCCTGTACTTGTGCAGGTAAACTAATAGTTTGGACTTGGCTGCGCAATTTAGTCCATTACAGACGCTCAGGATTTTATGCTCGCTACTGAAACTCAGGATTTTAAGCTCGCTACAGACGCTCATGATCTACACCGGTCTGCCGTAATAAAAGCTCCTGCCCCTGTGGAGGCAAAGTAATAGTTTCAGCTTGGTTGCACAGTCAAGCTCACTACAGAAGCTCAGGATTTTATGCTCGCTACAGACGCTCCGGATTTTTAGCACGCTACAGACGCCCAGTATTTTAAGGTCGCTATAAACGATCACAATCTACGCCGGTCTGCGCTAGTAAAATCCTGTACTTGTGGAGGTAAACTAATAGTTTTGACTTGGCTGCGCAATTCAATCCATTACAGATGTTCAGGATTTTATGCGCGCTACTGAAGCTCAGGATTTTAAGCTCTCTACAGACGCTCACAATCTACGCTGGTCTGTCGTAGTAAAAGCCTTTCCTTGCGGTAGCAAAGTGATAGTTCTGGTTTGGCTGCGCAATTAAGCCCACTACCGACGCTCTGGATTTTGAAACGCTACCGGTTAAACCGGAAACTACAAAAATATCAGGAGTTTTTAAGAACACTCTGTTTATTTTTAAATATTTTGCAAGCTCGTGCGACTAACTGTTACACGATATTAAAAATGTCATATTTTGCTTCCTGTTTAACCGGAAACGGAAACAACTTTCTTAATTTAAATGGAACGCCCTATATATTTTTCAATACCTTAAAAGATCGTAAAATTAGCTATCTGATGATACTTAACACTTTATACTTTACTTCCGATTTAACCGGAAATGGGAGGAATTTATCGTTTTAAATTCTTCTTTATGCTTAAAAATAGCTTTATTAGGCACGAAAAAGTCATGTTATGACCACATCAGAGTTTTTTTGGATGGAATGCTTTGTGGAAAATCAATGACATGGATTATTAAAAGTATGTAAAATCGTTAAGAATTATTGTTATGCATTTAATCGCTTTATACGAGTAGTTGAATCTTTCAGAGCGAAATTCATTAAAAACTTCTTTCAATGTTGTATTTTTATAAGATGAACTGTGTTATAAATACCCCTATTATAAGAAGTTTGTGACTTGAAACGGTTTTGGATCAAAAACCATTAGTTTGGATTTCAGTAACCAATCAAACATTTAGTCGCAGTCGGCAAAGTGGTGGGGCCATTAACTTGCAAAGGATTTATGGCCGTGCTAGTTGTGTGTACGACTAGTTTTTGCTCTTTTAGAATTATTTTAAAAGTGAAACGATTGTTTTAACAATTATCAATCAAAAAAGAATCGAAAATTGCAAAAAGAAAACAATTTTTCACTTTGTTACCCTCAAACATGTTTTGCTCTCCTCGCAACATAAAACTGACCTATTCTTTCCCTTCC
The DNA here is from genome assembly GCA_963924605.1 of Malthinus seriepunctatus. Taxonomy (NCBI): domain Eukaryota; kingdom Metazoa; phylum Arthropoda; class Insecta; order Coleoptera; family Cantharidae; genus Malthinus; species Malthinus seriepunctatus. Next base: position 42,416,375 of record OZ004603.1, read on the forward strand.
TTAACCCAACTTTCTTAATAAAAAGATTCAGGTATTTTACGACTTAGGCCAACTTTTTTTTTCTCTTTTCGCCCACAACTGATAAGTTTAAAACTATACAGATTAGCACGCTTTTGTTATTAAAAATTTTCCTTTAAAAAGTTATTTACGTCGCAACAAAAAAATTTTCTTCCTTTTGAGGGTCGTAATGGGAATTAAAGTTTTAGATTAAGAGAGAGGGGTAAACTCAAAACTATAGTAGCGCTTTTAATAAGTTTAATGGATTATATAACGCAACTTGTCCTATTTAGGCTAAAAGTGTATGTGGTAGTCGACAAAGGTATTTTGTATTATCTTTGCGGATTTGTAATTTAAATTCCATTTAATTGTTTGTTCGTGTGCCAACACAACCGTTTTAAGCTCACACATGTAATTTTATTGTAATGATCAAAAAGTTTGTTTTTCTCCAACAAAAATCTCACTTTCTCTAGCTGATGGTTTTGGTCCTTGCGAGGATTTTTTTTTTCAAAGTTTGCTATAAACGTAAATAGTTGGAAATTATAACATGGTGAAGTACAGATGGAAATTTCAATTCGGTTTAAATGCTTAATGCGGTTTTAGTATAATGGGAATCTTCACCAAATGAAAGAGTGATCCCCTCTAGGATGCGGCATCGACCTCCAAGCCGGGCCATTTGGGCTATCGATCCGCCAAACGACGCCGTCTGCTGCTTGCAACTCGTACGCAGAATTACAATAGCTACATTGTTCTTTAAGGGCTTTAACTTTGGAAATCCAAAAACTTAAAAAAAAAAACTATTTTACTCATTTTTTCTCCCTAAACTTAGTTACAATCTTAAAAGGATTAAAAATTGTCCACTTTTTTTACACGTTAATAAAACAAACCAAGCGGCAAGCGTAAAGTTCATCGTAAAACCAAACGACTTTGTAATATAAAAGCAAATTTCGTACCCCTCTCTTTAATAAAAAGACGTAAAAGACAATGCACTCAAACTCACTTTAGTGCAACTCTAAGTATGGAAGCAAGTACTTGCAACAGTACTTGAAACTTCATCAAGTTCATTTTAAGAAAATGAAAATTATGTTTTCAACATCAATACACCACAAAGCCACATTCATTAACTTGTGCATTAAAGCACATGAATTTTAATCGATTCAAAAGTCTATTTCTCTTTTTGCACCGTGACGAATTTTCTTTATTTTCTTTTCGAGAGCAAAATACGACCCTGTTTTCTTCCAACACAGCTATATATTTTATTCTTCGTGACAATTTGACGTTTTTCGACTTTACAGCTTTTAAATCTTTAAATTAAAAGTAACTCTAATTAAGATGTTTTTTTATGTTTTCCTAGATTTTATCTTACTTTGAAAAAATCGAAAATAATATTTTATTTTTATTTAATTTCTCGACGTTTTGAGTCCCCTAATCCCAAAAATGAAACAAAAATTTTTTTAAAAACATGTTACTTTATGTTATTTTTTTCGATGAAAAATATCGACTATAAAACTTGAAAATCGAAAATTTTTAGGAACGCAAGTTCGTTAGAATTTATTTAATTTAATTTCTTGACGTTTTGAGTCCCTCTAATCCCAAAAATGCAAAAAAATATATTTTTAATAATTATGTTACTTAATGTTATTTTTTACGATGACAAATAACGACTAAACTTGAAACTCAAAAATTTTAGAAACGTAATAACTGCTTTAGAATTTATTTTTATTTAATTTCTCGACGTTTTAAATCCCTCTAAACCCAAAAATTCAAAAAAAATCCTAATAATTATGTTACCCGATGTTATTTTTTACGATGAAAAATAACGACTGAAACTTAAAACTCAAATATTTAAAAAACGCAAGTTTGTTAGAATTTATTTTTATTTAATTTCTCGAGGTTTTGACTCCCATCTAATCCTAAAAATACAAAAAAAAATTTAATAAGTAGGTATGTTACTTGATGTTATTTTTTTCGATGAAAAATAACGACTATAAAACTTGAAACTCAATAATTTTAACGTTAAACGTTAAAATTTATTTTTATTTAATTTCTAGACGTTTTCAGCCCTCTAATCCCAAAAATACATAAAAAGATATTGTTAATAATTATGTTACTTGATGTTATTTTTTTCAATGAAAAATAACGACTATAAAACTTGAAAACGAAAATTTTAGGAACGCAAGTTCGTTGGACTTTATTTTTATTTAATTTCTCGACGTCCCTCTAATCCCAAAAATGGAACAAAAATATATTCTTACTAATTGTAATTTATTTTAGAAACGTAATAAAATTAGTTGCGTTAGAATTTACTTTTATATAATTTATCGACGTTTTCAGCCCTTAATCCCAAAAATGCATAAAAAAATATGCTTAATAATTATGTTACTTGATGTTATTTTTTTCGATGAAAAATAACGACTATAAAACTTGAAAACCAAAAATTTTAAGAACGCAAGTTTATTAGAATTTATTTTTATTTAATTTCTCGATGTTTTGAGTCCCTCTAATCCCAAATATGCAAAAAAAATCTCTTTAAGTATGTTACTTGATGTTATTTTTTTCGATAAAAAATAACGACTGAAACTAGAAAATCCAAAATTTTAAGAATACAAGTTCGTTAGAAAAAAAATTAAATTTGCATTAACTTAAGAAATAATAATTTGGTTTAATTTTATCTTAGTTTTAGTCGTTATTTTTCATCGTAAAAAATAACAACCTAGAAAAGTTGTGTACATTTAGAAAGGTACAAGATAGAAAGTTTGCGTTTGGTATCTGAATTTAGACAAGCCAACTGAGTAATTTTATGCAAGAAAAAATAGTTCACTGTAAGAAAATAAAAAGTTGAACGTCGCGACGCCTAGCGTCGATGTGATAAAATATCGAGTTTAGTATCGTTTGATAGCTCGTTTCACATCCTAAAAAATTTTCCCTAGAATTTTTTTTCTAAACTAAACTATTTTCAAACAATAGTCGAAAAATTAAATTGCCAATTTTAATTTTTTTGCGATATCTCGGTAACCATTTTGAATTTTGAAATTTTCTAAACGAATTCTAAAAGCTCTAAAAATGTACAACTTTTTGCTCAACTAACCAACTTTGTAGCTTTTAACGTTTACGAGATGTCAATGTTGGTAGTTGGCACCATATAAAAAAAATCACCCTGTATACATTTTGTCGTAAAATTGACATTTATTTGAATAAACAAAGGGCATTTGTTTCAGGTAAAAATTTCTAGAAGAAACATTTAAAAAGGAACTCATTATTAATTTAGGGGTGTTAAACAAAAGGGGTAATCAATAATGACGGTTTGGAAATATTTTTTTAATGAGAATGTTTGCTAATTAAAACTGAAATTTATTCATACCTATAAACACTAATTAAAGCTCTTTTGATTATTTTTACCGTAAAAAGGGCGTTGTTTGTTGGTTGTGTTTTTGTAAAGTTTGTACATCAAATTCGTGATGCCAATTTATGATTGTTTATTATTAGAACGCGAATTTTTTTTCGGTTAGGTGGAGGGTTGCAGTTGCAGTGTTATTATTATAAGGGTAAAATAGGTAGGAAAAATTGCGCATATTTCGTGCTAATTTGTGAGCTTCGTTGAATTGAACTTTATGTAGGGGGAAGTTAAATCCTTGGAAGAAAATTTATAAAACGTGCATGATTAATAGTAGGAATTTGACTCATTTTTTCTCCTCTCTCAAAAATAGATCACTTAATTTATTTATTTATTGATTGATTGCTTGAATTCTTTGGAAAAGTCCAACGTACAAAAGAGGAAAAATTTTCATTCTTTATGCAAAATAGTACACCGATTAAAAAAAAGACAGTAACGAAAACGGTTGCCACTTTTTAAAAATTAATCACTTTTTATTTCTTTTTTCTCCCTGTGTGACTTGAGATTCAGACATTTCTTTTTTCTCCCTGTGTGACTTGAGATTCAGACATTTCTATTTCTTACTATTGTCACGACTGGGGGTTAGACATGACCTCTAGAGTCCAGACTCTCCAGAGTGTACCGAGATTAAGATAACAAAAACCACAATGCTGAAATAAAGTTGATTTATTTAAAAGGCTTTCTTACCCAATACAAACGTGTTTCCGTTTCCGAATTATAGACTGCAAGTAAGTCTACTTACTGACTTGTGATCCAACTAACTCTCAAAACCTACTTTGGGACCTTTTATTAACTTGGCACACGTGCCAACTAAAATTGCTAAAACTGACAATTTATGCTTTATCTCACATTCTTCCAATACCTGACAATAGTCACGTATTGTAAACTCGTGTACATTAAATTCTTATACTACTTAATAATTGCATTAAATATATTGCTTAATATTTCTACGCGTGACACTATGTGCGAGGTTGCCAACTTGCCTACATCTATGCTTGTCTGCCACTTTGTCCGTTTGGTGGTCATGCATCGAGTTCGTCTTTTTGTTTGTCTCTTTATCTTTGTATAAGTTTTTATCGCTTTTTCCAAGTGCTCCTTTGTGGATTTGAGGCGGCCCCGAATAATTCTCGGCCACCCACCGAACGAAATCGAAGCCGCTCTCTTCGAGAGCGTGCATAACGCCTTTCTCTTGCTACACCCTCATTTTTGCACACTACACCACACTTTTTGGAAAAATCGCAGAGCCCGTTGTATGGGAATCGTAAAAATTATCTCGTGGTCAGTTGTAGGAGAAGGTCTGATCTAACTTTCGAGCCCGGTTCGAAAGCTGTCGATGCAATAGGAAGGACCGTAGGAGGCTGCTTGGCGCAAGGGCCATTTTTCATCAACCTTTCCGTAGAGTAGGTATGGGATTTGTTGAAGAACCGATACCGGAACGACGATTTAGACCTCTCATGGTCGCCAGATCTGGAATTAAAATCCGTAAAAATAAATTTTTTACGCAGAAATTCCGCGAAAATTAATTCCTGGAGAACGTCTGATGGGATTGGTCTGCTACTTAGTAGCACTATAGGCAAATGTCATCTTACGTGCGACTAAAGGCTTGTCTACACACACATGCCATGCCTTCCGGTTTGACCTGTGCAGGCGGCTTGTCCGCTGCCCAGACGCTCCGGTTTGGCCTGTGCAGACCTCCTGAACGATGTATGATTTTTCTCTTGGCCTCTCCTGAGCGATAATTTTGCGTGATTTTTGAAAACTAATATCGGGGGGGTTTATAAAGATCCGTCTAAGTACCCGAATTTCGATTTTTGAGTTGATTCGTTCATTTTGATTTTTTAACCAATGGAAACCTATAAAAATATTTCTAACGCTCGGATGGGTTCGAAATTTGTGGAGGGGATAGCTGTGGGCGTGTCTTACATCCCTCTCAAATTTGGACTCTTGGAATTTAATGATGACGTAGTTGCTAATATTTTTCTTAAACCTCGCATTTTTCTCACTTTATCCCTTCCCCCATGTTTGGGATCTATTCACCTCTCTGTGTGTATTTTTATATCCAATTTTCCCTGAATGTCCTGTCTAATTTTTTCTGACTTTTTGAACAATTAAGTTAGGGCACAAAAACTTTTACCGGTTTTGTAATTAATTTGTGGAATATATACTAAAACGATTTTTAATCGCAATTTGTACATTAAGGGGAAGAACTACCCCAAAAAGTTGTATAAAGTTAACTAATTTATTTTTCTTTTTTGTTTCAGGTAAGAAAACTTTACATTCTTGTCAAATCGTCTAATCCAAGAGAGTAAGTTATGTTGTAAGTAAGCAAATTTCATGTCACTAGGGGGTTTTATTTCTAACACTTATTGATTCAGTAAACGAATTTTCGTTCTCTTTAGACTCTGTACAGGGTGGAGCATTTTCGATGGTAGAAAACCAAGAGTGACGATAAAATTTAATATCACAGTAGTTAGTTTCCCGATTAAAAGGTTAGCTTACTAGCCTAACCTTACATTTTTTTCGCGAGGGTAGGGGGAAAATGTAACGGAGAGAATCTCTCGCACACCGTTGTATCTCTTTATTGGCCTCGAAGCTTTCACTGCCCATCCAAGTGTACATCTAAATGAACAGATACTCATCGGTGGGTGCCAGGTAATGGGTTGCTTTGGAAGTTCAGATTGGACATGTTCATTCGGATGAAAGTGAGGTTAGAAGGGCACGAATGACGAGCTGAAAAAGTCTGACAGGTTGGCTTAGCACATCTAGGCGACGTTCTATGGAGAGAGCTGGACAACGAGCTTAAAATATTCACCACGAATTTCGGCCATCTTTTATCTAGAATTAAAAGGCATTGATTAATTGATTTTTAATAATAAAGGTTTCCTTGTTGTGAAAAGACTTTATATGCGAATTGCATTGTACCCGAATTAAATAAACACAACACAATTTTCTATACTATGAAATTCAATTAAAAATATTGTGATTTCTTCCCTAACCTTGTTGAGATTATAATTTTATTTTTAACTAAAAATTCATATTGTAAATTTAATCTAAAACTTGTGAGTTGAATCGAAAATAAATTCTCACAGCTTGTGAATATTTCACAGTCTAATCAAACACTAGTATGATACGTATTTTATATTTATGCATTGGGTGGACAATATTGATTTTTGCATTTAGTTAAAGCATTATCGTTGTCTTTTCAAACTTTTTATTTTTGATAACATTAATGATATTTAATGTAATTTCGAGTGTCGTCTTAATTTAACTAATAAACTGTCGAAAAGAAGAAATTATGGTAATTTTCAAAATTTGTTCCCCTTTTCTTTTAATTTGTACTAGAACTTGACGGTAATTTAATAAAAGTTGTGTCTAGACTTACACTACCGGTAACTTATGATAATTAAAATTATTATTTTGTCTTTTGAGTGATGGTTCAAGTATTACAATTTTAAATCTGGAGTTTTGAGTATACCGTTAATATTAAGGTGTATTCGTTCCATTTACATTGTAACAAAAAGTGGGCTTCGGTGGCCCAACAGTTCGAGTGTCAATCAAGTAATGCAATTTTGCAATTTTTATCTAAAATTGCCGTATAACCTCGAGAACTCTCGATCCTCGCTCTTATAACCTGGGGATTGCCTGCGTCATAGAACAACCTTTTCAACTCCTCCTACAATCTTGATGATGCTTACGTCATAGAACCATCTTAAGCCCGCTTACAACCATTTTTAACTTTTAACCTTTTCAAACTCCGCCTACAACCATATTCAGCTTCTCCTACAATCTTGATAATGCTTCATTTTATACATACAACTATCTTAAACTCCGCCTACAACCATGGGATTGCTTACGTCATAGAGCCATCTTCGATTCCTCCTACAATCTCGATGATGGTTACGTCATAGAATCTTTTGAAACTCCGCCTACAATTATTTTCAGCTTCTCCTACAATCTTAATAATGCTTTCTTTTGTCATTGAACAATAACGTCATACAACTATCTTAAAATCCACCTACAACCATGGGATTTTTTACGTCATAGAACCATCTTCGACTCCTCTTACAATCTCGATGATGCTTACGTCTTAGAACCTTTTTAATCTCCGCCAACAACTATTTTCAGCTTCTCCTACAATCTTGATAATGCTTTCTTTTGTCATTGAACCTTGACATCATACAACTATCTTAAACTCCACCTACAACCATGGAATTGTTTACGTCATATAACCATCTTCGACTCCTCCTACAATCTTAATGATGCTTACGTCATAGAACCTTTTGAAACTCCGCCTACCACTATTTTCAGCTTCTCCTACAATCTTGATAATGCTTCCTTTTGTCATTGAACCATAACGTTATACAACAATCTTAAACTCCGCCTACAACCATGGGATTGCTTACGTCATAGAACCATCTTCGACTCCTACAATCTCGATGATGGTTACGTCATAGAATCTTTTGAAACTCCGCCTACCACTATTTTCAGCTTCTGCTACAATCTTGACAATGCTTCCTTTTGTCATTGAACCATAACGTTATACAACAATCTTAAACTCCGCCTACAACCATGGGATTGCTTACGTCATAGAACCATCTTCGACTCCTCCTACAATCTCGATGATGCTTACGTCATAGAACCTTTTGAAACTCCGCCTACCACTATTTTCAGCTTCTGCTACAATCTTGACAATGCTTCCTTTTGTCATTGAACCATAACGTTATACAACAATCTTAAACTCCACCTACAACCATGGGATTGCTTACGTCATAGAACCATCTTCGACTCCTCCTACAATCTCGATGATGCTTACGTCATAGAACCTTTTGAAACTCCGCCTACCACTATTTTCAGCTTCTGCTACAATCTTGACAATGCTTCCTTTTGTCATTGAACCATAATGTCATACAACTATCTTAAAGTCCGCCTACAACCATGTGATTTTTTACGTCATAGAACCATCATCGACTCCTCCTACAATCTTGATGATGGTTACGTCATAGAACCTTTTGAAACTCCGCCTATAACTATTTTCATATTCTCCTACAATCTTGAGAACACTTCCTTTTGTCATTGAACCATAACGTCATACAACTATCTTAAACTCCTCCTACAACCATGGGAATGCTTACGTCATAGAACCATCTTTTTACCCCACCTACTTAACTTTTATTTGCAGTTTGACTCAGCTTGTTGTTTTTATAACAATTGTGACAACTTTGCGAAAGATTCCAAAAAATGTAGAAGGTCGGGAAATTATTTTTTAATAGTTGAAAGGTTTCGTGTACGCCTCGTTCTGTATTTATTTAGTTGTTGCTTTAACAATATCTACGCCAACTAGATGTATTTTTAAAAAGCCATTATTTAGCGTTTTTTTTTTATAGTAGTCAGTGCGTGCCCTTAACCTAAGGGTTAATGTTCGATTTAAAACATATTCCACCTGTCAATTATTCAAAACTTTTTAAATTGGCTACGGTGCGCTATTAATTATGGAGGTGAGAGTTTTTAAAAAAAATTGTGGCAATTGTGGAACATTTTTTAGAAAGAAATGATAAATGATGTAAAAAAAGTTGGATTTGATTAATAAATAATGATTCTGTACAACCCCAAAGGTAACAATGTTAAATTTTGTTTGTTAATGTAAAAGTCTGATTTCCTCGTTATTTTTTTCCGACGTGCGTGGGGTGATTACGACGTAAATTTTTCTCTTTTTTTTTTTTCTAATAGGTAATATAAAACTTATTATTAACAACATTTCTGTGTGTGGTTTGGGGGTGGCGACTAGGAGTCTTATCTAAATGTTCAAAAAATACATGTTGGGCTGTTTCTACATCTTCACCATGTTTTATGCTCTTCTGAGATAGCTGGTGCTTCTGCCCGTGCTCGGGCGCCATTTGTTATGATATTATCTAATAATTAAATAATAATATTTAAATCTATTAAAGCCCTTTTTTAAATACTCTTTTAATTTGTATTTTTACATATTCAAAAACAACCAAATGAAAATTATTTTTGCTCGTTACTTTTTCCAGCCAACGGAGCAGCGTCATTACGTCGTAAATTTTTCTCTTTTTTTTTCGTAATAATAAATAAAACGTATTATTTACAAAATTTTTGTTTGAGGTTTGATATTAAATTTTATATTCTTTTAGCCCTAGCCTTGTTACATGCAAGTACTAATATGCTCCTGTATATCTACTCTTTATTCCCAACGGGACATGAAATATAAATGACGAAACACTTTTCTCGTATTATATATTAAGTTGGTATCTTCCATCTTCAGTATTTTGTGTTTAAATATATGGTGACAAAAGAAGACGAGCATAACTATCTTGTATAAAATATATAAAAAAAGGAAATAAATGATGTACAAACATGCAACGAATGACGTGTAAAAAAGGAAATAGCTCTTAGAATAATGAAATTTCTGCAGCAAAGTGACGGGACGCATACTTCTCTTTATGAGGGTTTTATCAGTTTTTCCAGCTTTGATGTTAGTATTAGATTAATGTTTTTAGTAGGTAGAACACATGTTTTTTATAACAATTGATCATTAGCAAACTTTTCTTTTACAGAGGGGTGATGTTTACATTACTCAAAGAGCAATTTTTTTTTAAATACAAACATTTTTCCTATTTTTTATTATTTTTATAACTTGAATTTCTTTACTAGAGAAAAGAAGCTAAAGCTTATGTTTTCAATTAAATGAAGCAAATCCCTTTTGTTAGCCAACTTTATAGAATTGTTTCGAATACAATAGTGGGTAGTTTTGTCTTCTAATTGTATACAAAACGAAAATAATTAGTAGTTTGTTCGATTGATTTCAAAAGAAACTTTCCTTTTTGTGTTTCCTTCATATTTAGTGTTTTTATTAGTTAATTTGTAAAGATATTTGGTTGTTGCATATACCGTAGGGCGTCGAACTACGTAGTACGTTACTTAAATTCTAATTATATTTGAAATTATCCATCTAATGATGTTCTTTGATTACATGGTTTTTGTAGAAAATATTCTTCCCATTAATTTTGTTAAGAGGTATTTTGCGTGTAAAATGGGCCAAAATTGAGAAAAACTCCAAAAATAAATCGCAAATGTAAAAGCAAACTTAAATATTTCGACAATCGATATTCCAATCAAATTATTTTTCAATTGTTCCATGTAACGATATTCTTTGATTACATGATTTTTGTAGAGAATTTTCTTCCCTATAATTTTGTTTAGAGGTATTTTGCGTGTAAAATGGGCCAAAATTGAGAAAAACTCCAAAAACAAATCGAATATGTAAAAGTGAACTTAATGATTTTACAATTGAGCTCTCTTGGTCCATCATCCCGTAAAACCTACGAGAAACGAGAAGCATTAATGTAATTTTTTAAATTACAAAATTTATTAAAAAATTTGAGCGAATTTATAAAAGTTTAGTTTATTTTTGTATGTAGGAGTGTGTAGGATGAAAACCCCTCAAGCTAAAAAAAAAATTTTAGCGTCGAAAATGATTGTTTTGACTTAATTAAAACATATTTTGCTTTGATGCAAAGTTATTTGCTTTAACGAATGAAAATTTTCGGTAATAACCTCGTGTAATTAAAAAGTCCTTTTTTAATAACTAAAAATTGTTTGCAGATAAATATTTTACATCCACTATTTAACACAGATAAAAAATACAGGCCCGTATTTAATTTTGACACTGATGATGGTGACTCAAAGGCGAAACATGCAACAATGTTTGTGTTTGTTAACACCCACTTTTTGCTAGTCTACCTAGCTGTACCGATGTAAACGCGGCTTTAGAGTTTTGGACTGCAATAAGTTCCCAATTTGAATAACTCTGCATTGTTGAGCTTTGAAATATTTTTGAACTCCATCCATTCCATTTTCATAAATTACAGAAAACATTAATAAACGCATTCCGATATTTATTATTGCAGTCGATGGTAGTAATTTATTTATTACCCACTCAAACTGTAATAATAATTGTTCAATTTGACGCTTGAAAAATTTACCTTTGTTTTTTTTGAGATTTATGAATAAAGAAATAATTACCCACTGAAGGTTTATTATCAATCACCATAAAATGAGTAGGACTATAAAGGCAACCGGATTATTTTTAATTAAAACTGAATGAGCGAAAGGGGGTAACTTTCTCTCTCTCTCTCTCGCCCTTGAATTAGGATAACACTATGAGTACTTGTGTCTACTTGATGTTGATGACCCTATTGCAATTTTCTAGAGCTTGAATTTAAAACAATTTTCAACTATTGATAAAAGCTTAAAAAGCAACACGTTTAAAACTTGGAAACTACATCAAAAGTCACCTTTTCAATAATGGATAGTTGTAAGTAAAAGGATTAATTAATCATAAATGAACTTTAGTTCAAAGAAGGATCGATAGTTTTAAACAAAATGACGTCCTGATTGAATGCGATGGCATCTAAATCTATCTAAATGTGTATCTTGTACTTTGTATTGAACCTATTCAGTAGAAATTTGTTCCATTTGCTAAAAACAGTTGTTTAGATGTTTTATTTACTATTTACCAAAAATGGCAAATTACTAAAATGATGTGAAAACTGATGGAAAAAAAGTGAAATTACGTGGAAACGATTGATTTTTCCGTACTAGTATGTATAATGAAAATCGAAGACTGCCTTATTAGCTATTAAATAGGGTAATAATACACAGGGCGTTACTACAAAAAATTATAGATAATGGTAAATTACTAAAATGATGTGAAATATACATGGAAAACTGTGATGCCATTCGAACAATGTGAAATTATGTGGAAACTATTGATTTTTCCGTACTAGTATGTATCATGAAAATCGAAGACTGCCTTATTAGCTATCAAACAGGGTAATAATATACAGGGCGTTACTATTAAAAAATCATAGATAATGGCAAATTACTAAAATGATGTGAAATATACATGGAAAACTGTGATGCCATTCGAACAATGTGAAATTATGTGGAAACTATTGATTTTTCCGTACTAGTATATATAATGAAAATCGAAGACTGCCTTATTGGCTATCAAATAGGGTAATAATATACAGGGCGTTACTATTAAAAAACCATAGATAATGGCAAATTACTAAAATGATGTGAAATACATGGAAAACTGTGATGCTATTCGAACATAGTGAAATTATGTAGAAACTATTGATTTTTCCGTACTAGTATGTATCATGAAAATCGAAGACTGCCTTATTAGCTATCAAACAGGGTAATAATATACAGGGCGTTACTATTAAAAAATCATAGATAATGGCAAATTACTAAAATTATGTGAAATACATGGAAAACTGTGATGCTATTCGAACAATGTGAAATTATGTGGAAACTATTGATTTTTCCGTACTAGTATATATAATGAAAATCGAAGACTGCCTTATTGGCTATCAAATAGGGTAATAATATACAGGGCGTTACTATTAAAAAACCATAGATAATGGCAAATTACTAAAATGATGTCAAATACATGGAAAACTGTGATGCTATTCGAACATAGTGAAATTACGTGGAAACTATTGATTTTTCCGTACTAGTATGTATAATGAAAATCGAAGACTGCCTTATTAGCTATCAAACAGGGTAATAATATACAGGGCGTTACTATTAAAAAATCATAGATAATGGCAAATTACTAAAATTATGTGAAATACATGGAAAACTGTGATGCTATTCGAACATAGTGAAATTACGTGAAAACTATTGATTTTTCCGTACTAGTATGTATCATGAAAATCGAAGACTGCCTTATTAGCTATCAAACAGGGTAATAATATACAGGGCGTTACTATTAAAAAATCATAGATAATGGCAAATTACTAAAATTATGTGAAATACATGGAAAACTGTGATGCTATTCGAACATAGTGAAATTACGTGAAAACTATTGATTTTTCCGTACTAGTATGTATCATGAAAATCGAAGACTGCCTTATTAGCTATCAAACAGGGTAATAATATACAGGGCGTTACTATTAAAAAACCATAGATAATGGCAAATTACTAAAATGATGTGAAATACATGGAAAACTGTGATGCTATTCGAACATAGTGAAATTACGTGGAAACTATTGATTTTTCCGTACTAATATGTATCATGAAAATCGAAGACTGCCTTATTAGCTATCAAACAGGGTAATAATATACAGGGCGTTACTATTAAAAAATCATAGATAATGGCAAATTACTAAAATTATGTGAAATACATGGAAAACTGTGATGCTATTCGAACAATGTGAAATTATGTGGAAACTATTGATTTTTCCGTATTAGTATATATAATGAAAATCGAAGACTGCCTTATTGGCTATCAAATAGGGTAATAATATACAGGGCGTTACTATTAAAAAACCATAGATAATGGCAAATTACTAAAATGATGTCAAATACATGGAAAACTGTGATGCTATTCGAACATAGTGAAATTACGTGGAAACTATTGATTTTTCCGTACTAGTATGTATAATGAAAATCGAAGACTGCCTTATTAGCTATCAAACAGGGTAATAATATACAGGGCGTTACTATTAAAAAATCATAGATAATGGCAAATTACTAAAATTATGTGAAATACATGGAAAACTGTGATGCTATTCGAACATAGTGAAATTACGTGAAAACTATTGATTTTTCCGTACTAGTATGTATCATGAAAATCGAAGACTGCCTTATTAGCTATCAAACAGGGTAATAATATACAGGGCGTTACTATTAAAAAATCATAGATAATGGCAAATTACTAAAATTATGTGAAATACATGGAAAACTGTGATGCTATTCGAACATAGTGAAATTACGTGAAAACTATTGATTTTTCCGTACTAGTATGTATCATGAAAATCGAAGACTGCCTTATTAGCTATCAAACAGGGTAATAATATACAGGGCGTTACTATTAAAAAACCATAGATAATGGCAAATTACTAAAATGATGTGAAATACATGGAAAACTGTGATGCTATTCGAACATAGTGAAATTACGTGGAAACTATTGATTTTTCCGTACTAATATGTATCATGAAAATCGAAGACTGCCTTATTAGCTATCAAACAGGGTAATAATATACAGGGCGTTACTATTAAAAAATCATAGATAATGGCAAATTACTAAAATTATGTGAAATACATGGAAAACTGTGATGCTATTCGAACAATGTGAAATTATGTGGAAACTATTGATTTTTCCGTACTAGTATATATAATGAAAATCGAAGACTGCCTTATTGGCTATCAAATAGGGTAATAATATACAGGGCGTTACTATTAAAAAACCATAGATAATGGCAAATTACTAAAATGATGTCAAATACATGGAAAACTGTGATGCTATTCGAACATAGTGAAATTACGTGGAAACTATTGATTTTTCCGTACTAGTATGTATAATGAAAATCGAAGACTGCCTTATTAGCTATTAAATAGGGTAATAATACACAGGGCGTTACTACAAAAAATTATAGATAATGGTAAATTACTAAAATGATGTGAAATATACATGGAAAACTGTGATGCCATTCGAACAATGTGAAATTATGTGGAAACTATTGATTTTTCCGTACTAGTATATATAATGAAAATCGAAGACTGCCTTATTGGCTATCAAATAGGGTAATAATATACAGGGCGTTACTATTAAAAAACCATAGATAATGGCAAATTACTAAAATGATGTGAAATACATGGAAAACTGTGATGCTATTCGAACATAGTGAAATTACGTGTAAACTATTGATTTTTCCGTACTAGTATGTATCATGAAAATCGAAGACTGCCTTATTAGCTATCAAACAGGGTAATAATATACAGGGCGTTACTATTAAAAAATCATAGATAATGGCAAATTACTAAAATTATGTGAAATACATGGAAAACTGTGATGCTATTCGAACAATGTGAAATTATGTGGAAACTATTGATTTTTCCGTACTAATATGTATAATGAAAATCGAAGACTGCCTTATTAGCTATCAAATAGGGTAATAATATACAGGGCGTTACTATTAAAAAACCATAGATAATGGCAAATTACTAAAATGATGTGAAATACATGGAAAACTGTGATGCTATTCGAACATAGTGAAATTACGTGGAAACTATTGATTTTTCCGTACTAGTATGTATCATGAAAATCGAAGACTGCCTTATTAGCTATCAAACAGGGTAATAATATACAGGGCGTTACTATTAAAAAATCATAGATAATGGCAAATTACTAAAATTATGTGAAATACATGGAAAACTGTGATGCTATTCGAACAATGTGAAATTATGTGGAAACTATTGATTTTTCCGTACTAGTATATATAATGAAAATCGAAGACTGCCTTATTGGCTATCAAATAGGGTAATAATATACAGGGCGTTACTATTAAAAAACCATAGATAATGGCAAATTACTAAAATGATGTGAAATACATGGAAAACTGTGATGCTATTCGAACATAGTGAAATTACGTGGAAACTATTGATTTTTCCGTACTAGTATGTATCATGAAAATCGAAGACTGCCTTATTGGCTATCAAACAGGGTAATAATATACAGGGCGTTACTATTAAAAAACCATAGATAATGGCAAATTACTAAAATGATGTGAAATACATGGAAAACTGTGATGCTATTCGAACATAGTGAAATTACGTGGAAACTATTGATTTTTCCGTACTAGTATGTATCATGAAAATCGAAGACTGCCTTATTGGCTATCAAACAGGGTAATAATATACAGGGCGTTACTATTAAAAAATCATAGATAATGGCAAATTACTAAAATTATGTGAAATACATGGAAAACTGTGATGCTATTCGAACATAGTGAAATTACGTGAAAACTATTGATTTTTCCGTACTAGTATGTATCATGAAAATCGAAGACTGCCTTATTAGCTATCAAACAGGGTAATAATATACAGGGCGTTACTATTAAAAAACCATAGATAATGGCAAATTACTAAAATGATGTGAAATACATGGAAAACTGTGATGCTATTCGAACATAGTGAAATTACGTGGAAACTATTGATTTTTCCGTACTAATATGTATCATGAAAATCGAAGACTGCCTTATTAGCTATCAAACAGGGTAATAATATACAGGGCGTTACTATTAAAAAATCATAGATAATGGCAAATTACTAAAATTATGTGAAATACATGGAAAACTGTGATGCTATTCGAACAATGTGAAATTATGTGGAAACTATTGATTTTTCCGTACTAGTATATATAATGAAAATCGAAGACTGCCTTATTGGCTATCAAATAGGGTAATAATATACAGGGCGTTACTATTAAAAAACCATAGATAATGGCAAATTACTAAAATGATGTCAAATACATGGAAAACTGTGATGCTATTCGAACATAGTGAAATTACGTGGAAACTATTGATTTTTCCGTACTAGTATGTATAATGAAAATCGAAGACTGCCTTATTAGCTATCAAACAGGGTAATAATATACAGGGCGTTACTATTAAAAAATCATAGATAATGGCAAATTACTAAAATTATGTGAAATACATGGAAAACTGTGATGCTATTCGAACATAGTGAAATTACGTGAAAACTATTGATTTTTCCGTACTAGTATGTATCATGAAAATCGAAGACTGCCTTATTAGCTATCAAACAGGGTAATAATATACAGGGCGTTACTATTAAAAAATCATAGATAATGGCAAATTACTAAAATTATGTGAAATACATGGAAAACTGTGATGCTATTCGAACATAGTGAAATTACGTGAAAACTATTGATTTTTCCGTACTAGTATGTATCATGAAAATCGAAGACTGCCTTATTAGCTATCAAACAGGGTAATAATATACAGGGCGTTACTATTAAAAAACCATAGATAATGGCAAATTACTAAAATGATGTGAAATACATGGAAAACTGTGATGCTATTCGAACATAGTGAAATTACGTGGAAACTATTGATTTTTCCGTACTAATATGTATCATGAAAATCGAAGACTGCCTTATTAGCTATCAAACAGGGTAATAATATACAGGGCGTTACTATTAAAAAATCATAGATAATGGCAAATTACTAAAATTATGTGAAATACATGGAAAACTGTGATGCTATTCGAACAATGTGAAATTATGTGGAAACTATTGATTTTTCCGTACTAGTATATATAATGAAAATCGAAGACTGCCTTATTGGCTATCAAATAGGGTAATAATATACAGGGCGTTACTATTAAAAAACCATAGATAATGGCAAATTACTAAAATGATGTCAAATACATGGAAAACTGTGATGCTATTCGAACATAGTGAAATTACGTGGAAACTATTGATTTTTCCGTACTAGTATGTATAATGAAAATCGAAGACTGCCTTATTAGCTATTAAATAGGGTAATAATACACAGGGCGTTACTACAAAAAATTATAGATAATGGTAAATTACTAAAATGATGTGAAATATACATGGAAAACTGTGATGCCATTCGAACAATGTGAAATTATGTGGAAACTATTGATTTTTCCGTACTAGTATATATAATGAAAATCGAAGACTGCCTTATTGGCTATCAAATAGGGTAATAATATACAGGGCGTTACTATTAAAAAACCATAGATAATGGCAAATTACTAAAATGATGTGAAATACATGGAAAACTGTGATGCTATTCGAACATAGTGAAATTACGTGAAAACTATTGATTTTTCCGTACTAGTATGTATCATGAAAATCGAAGACTGCCTTATTAGCTATCAAACAGGGTAATAATATACAGGGCGTTACTATTAAAAAATCATAGATAATGGCAAATTACTAAAATTATGTGAAATACATGGAAAACTGTGATGCTATTCGAACAATGTGAAATTATGTGGAAACTATTGATTTTTCCGTACTAATATGTATAATGAAAATCGAAGACTGCCTTATTAGCTATCAAATAGGGTAATAATATACAGGGCGTTACTATTAAAAAACCATAGATAATGGCAAATTACTAAAATGATGTGAAATACATGGAAAACTGTGATGCTATTCGAACATAGTGAAATTACGTGGAAACTATTGATTTTTCCGTACTAGTATGTATCATGAAAATCGAAGACTGCCTTATTAGCTATCAAACAGGGTAATAATATACAGGGCGTTACTATTAAAAAATCATAGATAATGGCAAATTACTAAAATTATGTGAAATACATGGAAAACTGTGATGCTATTCGAACAATGTGAAATTATGTGGAAACTATTGATTTTTCCGTACTAGTATATATAATGAAAATCGAAGACTGCCTTATTGGCTATCAAATAGGGTAATAATATACAGGGCGTTACTATTAAAAAACCATAGATAATGGCAAATTACTAAAATGATGTGAAATACATGGAAAACTGTGATGCTATTCGAACATAGTGAAATTACGTGGAAACTATTGATTTTTCCGTACTAGTATGTATCATGAAAATCGAAGACTGCCTTATTGGCTATCAAACAGGGTAATAATATACAGGGCGTTACTATTAAAAAACCATAGATAATGGCAAATTACTAAAATGATGTGAAATACATGGAAAACTGTGATGCTATTCGAACATAGTGAAATTACGTGGAAACTATTGATTTTTCCGTACTAGTATGTATCATGAAAATCGAAGACTGCCTTATTAGCTATCAAATAGGGTAATAATATACAGGGCGTTACTATTAAAATACCATAGATAATGGCAAATTACTAAAATGATGTGAAATACATGGAAAACTGTGATGCTATTCGAACATAGTGAAATTACTTGGAAACTATTGATTTTTCCTCACTAGTATGTATCATGAAAATCGAAGACTGCCTTATTAGCTATCAAACAGGGTAATAATATACAGGGCGTTACTATTAAAAAATCATAGATAATGGCAAATTACTAAAATTATGTGAAATACATGGAAAACTGTGATGCTATTCGAACAATGTGAAATTATGTGGAAACTATTGATTTTTCCGTACTAGTATATATAATGAAAATCGAAGACTGCCTTATTGGCTATCAAATAGGGTAATAATATACAGGGCGTTACTATTAAAAAACCATAGATAATGGCAAATTACTAAAATGATGTGAAATACATGGAAAACTGTGATGCTATTCGAACATAGTGAAATTACGTGGAAACTATTGATTTTTCCGTACTAGTATATATAATGAAAATCGAAGACTGCCTTATTGGCTATCAAATAGGGTAATAATATACAGGGCGTTACTATTAAAAAACCATAGATAATGGCAAATTACTAAAATGATGTCAAATACATGGAAAACTGTGATGCTATTCGAACATAGTGAAATTACGTGGAAACTATTGATTTTTCCGTACTAGTATGTATAATGAAAATCGAAGACTGCCTTATTAGCTATTAAATAGGGTAATAATACACAGGGCGTTACTACAAAAAATTATAGATAATGGTAAATTACTAAAATGATGTGAAATATACATGGAAAACTGTGATGCCATTCGAACAATGTGAAATTATGTGGAAACTATTGATTTTTCCGTACTAGTATATATAATGAAAATCGAAGACTGCCTTATTGGCTATCAAATAGGGTAATAATATACAGGGCGTTACTATTAAAAAACCATAGATAATGGCAAATTACTAAAATGATGTGAAATACATGGAAAACTGTGATGCTATTCGAACATAGTGAAATTACGTGAAAACTATTGATTTTTCCGTACTAGTATGTATCATGAAAATCGAAGACTGCCTTATTAGCTATCAAACAGGGTAATAATATACAGGGCGTTACTATTAAAAAATCATAGATAATGGCAAATTACTAAAATTATGTGAAATACATGGAAAACTGTGATGCTATTCGAACAATGTGAAATTATGTGGAAACTATTGATTTTTCCGTACTAATATGTATAATGAAAATCGAAGACTGCCTTATTAGCTATCAAATAGGGTAATAATATACAGGGCGTTACTATTAAAAAACCATAGATAATGGCAAATTACTAAAATGATGTGAAATACATGGAAAACTGTGATGCTATTCGAACATAGTGAAATTACGTGGAAACTATTGATTTTTCCGTACTAGTATGTATCATGAAAATCGAAGACTGCCTTATTAGCTATCAAACAGGGTAATAATATACAGGGCGTTACTATTAAAAAATCATAGATAATGGCAAATTACTAAAATTATGTGAAATACATGGAAAACTGTGATGCTATTCGAACAATGTGAAATTATGTGGAAACTATTGATTTTTCCGTACTAGTATGTATCATGAAAATCGAAGACTGCCTTATTAGCTATCAAATAGGGTAATAATATACAGGGCGTTACTATTAAAAAACCATAGATAATGGCAAATTACTAAAATGATGTGAAATACATGGAAAACTGTGATGCTATTCGAACATAGTGAAATTACGTGGAAACTATTGATTTTTCCGTACTAGTATGTATCATGAAAATCGAAGACTGCCTTATTAGCTATCAAATAGGGTAATAATATACAGGGCGTTACTATTAAAATACCATAGATAATGGCAAATTACTAAAATGATGTGAAATACATGGAAAACTGTGATGCTATTCGAACATAGTGAAATTACTTGGAAACTATTGATTTTTCCTCACTAGTATGTATCATGAAAATCGAAGACTGCCTTATTAGCTATCAAACAGGGTAATAATATACAGGGCGTTACTATTAAAAAATCATAGATAATGGCAAATTACTAAAATTATGTGAAATACATGGAAAACTGTGATGCTATTCGAACAATGTGAAATTATGTGGAAACTATTGATTTTTCCGTACTAGTATATATAATGAAAATCGAAGACTGCCTTATTGGCTATCAAATAGGGTAATAATATACAGGGCGTTACTATTAAAAAACCATAGATAATGGCAAATTACTAAAATGATGTGAAATACATGGAAAACTGTGATGCTATTCGAACATAGTGAAATTACGTGGAAACTATTGATTTTTCCGTACTAGTATGTATCATGAAAATCGAAGACTGCCTTATTGGCTATCAAACAGGGTAATAATATACAGGGCGTTACTATTAAAAAACCATAGATAATGGCAAATTACTAAAATGATGTGAAATACATGGAAAACTGTGATGCTATTCGAACATAGTGAAATTACGTGGAAACTATTGATTTTTCCGTACTAGTATGTATCATGAAAATCGAAGACTGCCTTATTAGCTATCAAATAGGGTAATAATATACAGGGCGTTACTATTAAAATACCATAGATAATGGCAAATTACTAAAATGATGTGAAATACATGGAAAACTGTGATGCTATTCGAACATAGTGAAATTACTTGGAAACTATTGATTTTTCCTCACTAGTATGTATCATGAAAATCGAAGACTGCCTTATTAGCTATCAAACAGGGTAATAATATACAGGGCGTTACTATTAAAAAATCATAGATAATGGCAAATTACTAAAATTATGTGAAATACATGGAAAACTGTGATGCTATTCGAACATAGTGAAATTACGTGGAAACTATTGATTTTTCCTCACTAGTATGTATGATGAAAATCGAAGACTGCCTTATTAGCTATCAAACAGGGTAATAATATACAGGGCATTATCATTAAAAATCATAGATAATAGCAAATTACTAAAATGATGCGAAATACATGGAAAATTGTGATGCCATTCAAACAAAGTGAAATTACGTGGAAACTATTCATTTTTCCTTACAGTATGTATGATGAAAATCGAAGAGTGCTTTATTAGCTATCAAATAGGGTAATAATATACAGGGTGTCACCATTAAAAAATCATAGATAATAGCAAATTACTAAAATGATGCGTAATACATGGAAAACTGTGATGCTATTCGAACAAAGCGAAATTATCTGGAAACTATTGATTTTGCCTTACTAGTATGTATCATGAAAATCGAAGACTGCCTTATTAGCTATCAAACAGGGTAATAATATACAGGGCATTATCATTAAAAAATCATAGATAATAGCAAATTACTAAAATGATGCGAAAAACATAGAAAATTGTGATGCCATTCAAACAAAGTGAAATTACGTGGAAACTATTCATTTTTCCTTACTATTATGTATGATGAAAATCGAAGAGTGCTTTATTAGCTATCAAATAGGGTAATAATATACAGGGTGTCGCCATTAAAAAATCATAGAAAATAGCAAATTACTAAAATGATGCGAAATACATGGAAAACTGTGATGCTATTCGAACAAAGTGAAATTACGTGGAAACTATTGATTTTGCCTTACTAGTATGTATCATGAAAATCGAAGACTGCTTTATTAGCTATCAAATAGGGTATCTTAAAAATCGAAGACTATTTTGTCCTACTACTAAATCTTGAGTAATTGTCAGATACTTTTCTTTATGAGTAATTCAGCTTCTTGTCAACTATAGGATTATTTTTTTAAAATTGCGTTTTTGAAGTTTCATAATGACAGCGCAGGGTTGCTATAATATACCAACTAATCAAGCTTAAAAACGTTGAATTTCAAACAAATTAAATTGTAATGTGACAACTCTGTACAGGGATGCCAAATTAAAATAGTCCCTAACTGCATTGTCTTTTCACATTTCTAACTAACTTTAGGTTTGCTCCGGTAAGTGCCAAAAACGCAATCTTAGAAAAATAATCGTATAGCACTTCTTCACCTCTTGTGAAATTTAGCTGAAATTTGCTCGTTTTATGTATATTTGTTGGAGGATTTCGATGAGATTAAAAAGAAAATCGTTCTCATTAATATTTACATTTTCTTCCTTTGTCCTTTGTAAGTTTATACTCGATACAAAATTTCTGCATTATTTCACGACTCGCTCGCATCAGAAGCTTTCCATCTAATTACTTATTTAATTAATAACAACTATCTCTATTTTTCGTTTTCTTTACGTATAAAAAGAAATGTCAAGTTTGAAAGGAAACGAATTTTTTCCTCTGGTTCGTAAGGTAGTTATACTTAACATTTTGATTTTCACTGACGTGAGGCAGTGTTTTTTCTCCTTTCAAAATTCACTTTTTGTTCAAATCTAACCGACAACCGTAAAATTTATTCATTAGTAAACATCGGCATTCGCCTCGCTTCTTTGTCACATAATTGATTTAGTTGCATCCCTTTTTTTTTATTAAACGGCTGTCTTTTCGAGTGCATATATAAGCGGAAGTTTATTGAATAAGTAGAGCGAAAGAGGGACGGGTGAAAATTTTTAGCGTTTTTTCCATCCTCGCTTTGTGTATGGTGTAGCGTTACAAATTAATAACAATTAGAGTTTTTTTTGTATCAACAAATGGTAATAACGATGATTTATTATAAAAGTTTTAAAGAAATGAAACTCGCATTTTGTGTGTAGGACCAGAAATTGTTCGCCTAATTTAATATTAAAACAAAAAATGTTAAATTTGCAAAGTTATACATACAAAAGCGTGCAAAAAGAGCGTCCGCAATGGTTTTCATAAAACTAAAGAATGTTATGAAAAATTTTATCCATTTATTTTGAGCTTTTTATCATTTCAAGTTTTCTCAGTCTCTTTCTCGTTTGGTGTATAAGTTAGGGCGCAAAGGAGAGGGGGTGGCTGGTTTATATTATACTTATAACAACAATACATACCAAACCGAACAAGTCTCATAAAACACTAAGCATCGCGAAATAATGAATTGCATTCGTCTCGAGTTAACAATTCGTAAATTCTTGGCGACTCTAAGAAGCAATTTAGTTAAAAGACTCGCTACATTTTACAGTTTAAAAGCTAAAATTGTTTTATTGGACCGTCATGTTTCATATACTTAATTGCCCCGCTTTTCTTTTACAAAACTTTCCGACCATTTTATTATTATTTTCCTTAAAAAGGATTATACATTAAAACAATTTCAAATGGATGGAACGTATAGGAAACTTTTTAAAAGTTGGATAGTTTGGTTTTTGTGTGTGTAAATTTTTCAATTTTTGTTGACATTCTCTTCGTAACTTGATGTGCAATTTATTCACCACCGATAAAACCCCTATTATATTTATTAACGTATGCATGGTTCCAAAAGATAAAACCGATTTAAAATGTTAAAAAAAATATATTATATCCGTCAGTTCCCTGACCTATGTGTACGAACCATTACCCCGTTTTAAGTTACCCTATATTAACTCCCTATCTCTATGCAGTTTCATGATTCAACCACCACTATATCTATATGTATGTATAGTTGGAAAGTTGGCGTTGAAATACCGTCTTTGTCTATTTTCTACTATTAAGGTTTTCAGTTAAGAAATTTATGTAAAACGTTCCAACGACGTCTGTATACTTCGTCTTAAGATATTTAAATTGACTTTTGCCAACTCGTTTTTCTTAAAACAATGGGGTGCGTACTTTCAAAAAGGCAAACTTTCGAATTTAAATATAAATTTATCTTTAACACAATTGCTATAGTTGTACAAATGTACACTGTACCAGTACGCCAAACACGATGTCAAAAATCGCTTATTCTATAACAAAAAATGATTTTTTAATGGAAACACCCTGTATATGATTACCCTGTTTGATAGCTAATAAAGCAGTCTTCGATTTTCATTACCTAGTATGTACTAGTTTCTATACTGTACTAGTATCTATACTAGTATGTACTAGTAAGGAAAAATCAATAGTTTCCACGTAATTTCACTTTGTTCGAATGGTATCACAGTTTTCCATGTATTTCACATAATTTTAGTAATTTGCCATTATCTATGATTTTTTAATAGTAACGCCCTGTATATTATTAGATTATCCTATTTGATAGCTAATAAGACAGTCTTCGATTTTCATTATACATACTAGTACGGAAAAATCAATAGTTTCCACGTAATTTCACTTTGTTCGAATGGCATCACAGTTTTCCATGTATTTAACATCATTATAGTAATTTGCCATTATCTATGATTTTTTAATGGCAACGACCTGTATATTATTACCCTATTTGATAGCTAATAAGACAGTCTTCGATTTTCATTATACATACTAGTACGGAAAAATCAATCGTTTCCAAGTAATTTCACTTTGTTCGAATAGCATCACAGTTATCCATGTATTTCACATCATTTTAGTAATTTGCCATTATCTATGATTTTTTAATAGTAACGCCCTGTATATTATTACCCCATTTGATAGTTAATAAGACAGTCTTCGATATTCATGATACATACTAGTGAGGAAAAATCAATAGTTTCCACGTAATTTCACTTTGTTCGAATGGCATCACAGTTTTCCATGTATTTAACATCATTATAGTAATTTGCCATTATCTATGATTTTTTAATAGTAACGCCCTGTATATTATTACCCTGTTTGATAGCTAATAAGACAGTCTTCGATTTTCATTATACATACTAGTACGGAAAAATCAATAGTTTCCACGTAATTTCACTTTGTTCGAATGGCATCACAGTTTTCCATGTATTTAACATCATTATAGTAATTTGCCATTATCTATGATTTTTTAATAGTAACGCCCTGTATATTATTAGATTACCCTATTTGATAGCTAATACGACAGTCTTCGATTTTCATTATACATACTAGTAAGGAAAAATCAATCGTTTCCAAGTACTTTCAGTTTGTTCGAATAGCATCACAGTTATCCATGTATTTCACATCATTTTAGTAATTAGCCATTATCTATTATTTTTTAATAGTAACGCCCTGTATATTATTACCCTATTTGATAGCTAATAAGGCAGTCTTCGATTTTCATTATACATATTAGTACGGAAAAATCAATCGTTTCCACATAATTTCACTTTGTTCGAATGGCATCACAGTTATCCATGTATTTCACATCATTTTAGTAATTTGCCATTATCTATGATTTTTTAATGGTAACACTCTGTATATTATGATCTTATTTGATAGCTAATAAAGCAGTCTTCGATTTTCATCCTACTTACTAGTAAGGAAAAATGAATAGTTTCCACGTAATTTCACTTTGTTCGAATGGCATCAGTTTTCCATGTAGTTCACATCATTTTAGTAATTTGCCATTATCTATGATTTTTTAATGGTAACACCCTGTATATTATGATCTTATTTGATAGCTAATAAAGCAGTCTTCGATTTTCATCCTACTTACTAGTAAGGAAAAATGAATAGTTTCCACGTAATTTCACCTTGTTCGAATGGCATCAGTTTCCCATGTAGTTCACATCATTTTAGTAATTTGCCATTATCTATGATTTTTTAATGGTAACACCCTGTATATTATGATCTTATTTGATAGCTAATAAAGCAGTCTTCGATTTTCATCCTACTTACTAGTAAGGAAAAATGAATAGTTTCCACGTAATTTCACCTTGTTCGAATGGCATCAGTTTCCCATGTAGTTCACATCATTTTAGTAATTTGCCATTATCTATGATTTTTTAATGGTAACACCCTGTATATTATGATCTTATTGGATAGCTAATAAAGCAGTCTTAGATTTTCATCATACATACTAGTAAGGAAAAATCAATAGTTTCCACGTAATTCAACTTTGTTCGAATGGCATCACAGTTTTCCATGTATTTCACATCATTTTAGTTATTTGCCATTATCTTCCAATTTCTACCAAGACCTATGGTGGGTTACTGTTTGAAGCACGTAACGTCACTAATATACTCATCATACATCTATCAAGACGGAAGAGAGAAGAGCAGTGCGATTTAAAAGAAAAGAAACTTGAAATTTTAATCCGCGTTTAATAAATGAAAAAAGTAATAAAAACTTCGCAATTGCCATTATTTTCTTATACTTAAAAATTAACTTTAGTTTGATGTTTAATTTAAAACTAATTTTATATCTAAAAACCAAACGTCTATACGCTGCGCCACGGTTTTTGTTTTAATTTGTCAGTCCCATTAAAGTTTTAGGTCAAAATTAAAGCAAAATAAATTTGCAAAAAAAAGCTTAATCTTTTTAGTCAAATAACTTTGTTAAACCTAAACTAAATGCATTTGACACACAAGCTACAAATTGCAACTAATGTTACAGTTGATCAACTTGAAAAAGCTTTAACGCCATTGCAACTCAATGCACCTTGTTTTTCTATTTTTTTTGTTCACAAATAATTATACAGAAAGTCTGATGTGTCCATAATGGGTGGGATATTTTCTTTTTTTAGTACGTATGAATGCTAATTTTAGGAGGTTTTGTTTCAAAAATGTACAGGGTGTATCGAAATCGCTTCAGTATGTATCGCCCTGTATATTTTAAAATTTTTGAATCTTTTTAATAAAGTTATCTTATGGCAACGTACACGTTTTCTACTTTTTCGTAGATTCTAATTTTCAAATTTTTAAATTCAAAATGGCGGCCATTGCGTCGATTCTTCCCTTCTTTTGTTTTCTTCTTAGCCGTAATTATTATTATAAAAATCTCAAAGCGTCATTTGTAGTCAAGATATAAGACTTTAGTCCTAATTTAATCAGTTTTTGAAATTGTTAAAAAATTG
This sequence comes from Malthinus seriepunctatus, assembly GCA_963924605.1. Lineage (NCBI taxonomy): Eukaryota > Metazoa > Arthropoda > Insecta > Coleoptera > Cantharidae > Malthinus > Malthinus seriepunctatus. The sequence goes on from OZ004603.1 coordinate 42,444,260, forward strand.
CGTACCTTTAAGGGACAAAAATTGGTTAAAATTTTGTAATGCAATATTTCAAAATCGGCTTTAGCATTTTTTTTTAATTTTGGATATGTTATAGATATCTCCGTTCTCTATCGAATGGTACACGTTTTATTCCTTAGAAATTTCCAGGCCCGGATTTATGATTTTTTGAAGGTGACAATTTCTAAAAATCTGGCGTTACGTTTGTAATAAAAATGAAAACTTGAAAATTGGTAAATGTATCAATATCATGAATATCTATTATTTAACTATTTTCGGTTAACAAAACGCTTCCGGTTAAACCGGAAATTACTAAAATATCAAAAAAGTTCAATTTTATGTTGTCAAACATTTTGAGACACCCTGTGTAAATAATATTAATTTAGGAAATAAATTAAGTGCTGATGCTTTTTTGTTAAAAAAGAACGTTTTAGTTTTGAACTGCACGTCAGAGCAACTTTTATGAAATATTCAAAACAACTAATAGTAATTAACATAAAGGAATCTTCTCAAAACCTAATTTACTATTGAAATAGCTCTGTCAGTAACAGAGGTCTGCATACACGTTTACTAATAAATAACATAAACTAAGTAACTTTGCAGACATTTAATTCAAATGGACTGTGGTTATTTGATGTCAAATACACGAATTTATACAAAAGCTCTCGTACTTTTGTAATCGTCACACTTTTTAAAAAATTTACAAGAGCAAAAACTGTAACATATAAAAGCTTTTAAATTTAATTAATTCAAATAATTTAGCGCAAAAATAAATTTTTGAATTTTACTTTTTATACACAAATCGTTACAAAGTTTCAAACGTAGCACAAAATTAATTTCAAATTCTATCTCTTGTCATTGCAAACACGCAAGGCAATTCTTTATTCTTTAATAAGTGCCATACATTTCTAAGCATTTTACTTTATCTCAGTAAACAAGCACAGAAACACCAATAGGCTTCAAAGGCCCGCGGGTTAAATAATTTAATAAAGCTAAATATTGCGTGTTCCAGAGTCGCTGAAAGAAAAATACCTGCTAGAACTAAACCGGGCCTCAGAGGCCCGAAGTTACCTTTGTGTCCTTTGTGCATCTTTTCTTCTACAAGATGCAATTTTTTTGGTTTATTTGAGAGGCGATTATTTCACCCCTAAATTTACTTCCAAACATACTAAAACTGTTTATAAATTGCATTTTAACGTGCAAACAAAATTTTATCTTCATACTCAAACAGAGGGTGCCTTTAAATTAATGATATTATTTAATTAATTTTACGTCAAACTGATACGACGTGTTGTTTTTTTCTTGTTCTTCGCCACGACACGTAACGAAATTTTTCTTTACAATCGCAAACTTTAAAATATTTTTCCAAACAATTTTAAATAAAATGCGAGACATTTTAAAATGTCCCGAGAGCCTTTTAAGTATTTAAAAGAGTAACCATAAAATTTTTAAAGAAACTCCACTGTATGTATCATTTTGAGGTAGTTATAAATTTTTATAACCCTGCACGTTCTTTTTAACGTTCACTTCGTCTTTTATTTCTAGTCCCAAACAGTTTCTAGACTGGATGCATATGCCCCATATGAATCCATGTCTGTCTGTCGTTATGAAGCTATGTATTAACCGAGAAGGTCCGTTAAACAAACGTTTCTTTGCAGCAGAATCAGACTAATTGCGTGGCAAGGTTGGCGCACCGCACCTCGCGTAGTCCTTAGCACCGTACTTAGCATCGCACCGAAAAAATTCAAGTGTTGTTTTATAAATTTATAAATTAGCGAAAAGTTGACTATTTTAATGAGTTTTAAAAAACCGTTTAGAAAATATCAAAATTTAAAATGGTAACCGAGATTACGCAAAAAAACTGAAAATTGGCTATTTAGTTTTCCGATTGTCGTTTGAAAATGATTTTGTCATGATTTTGTCGTTTGAAATTTTTATAGGAGGCCAAAAGAGCTATCAAACGATACTAAACTTGACATTTTATCACATCGACGCTAAGCGTCGCGACGTTCAACTTTTCATTTTTTTATGCGGATTTATCGTTTTTCTTTACAGAAAATTAGTTGGCTTGTCTAAATTCGGCTACCAATTAAAAACTTTATAATTTTCTATCAAAAAAACAGTTACCGAGTTCCTAGAAAAAAATGAAAAGTAGCACGTCGCGACGCCTAGCGGCAATGAGATAAAATGTCGACTTTAGTATCATTTGATAGCTTTTTTGACTTTTTGAAAATTTTTACCATGAATTTTCTTTAAGTACATAGAAAGACTAAGTGCGTGGCAACGTCGGCGCACCGCACCTCGCGCAGTCCTTAGCACCGCACCGAAAAGATTCATTCAATGTTGTTTTCTAAATTTATCAATTAGCGAAAAATTGCCTATTTAAATGAGCTTTAAGAATCCGTTTAGAATCAATTTTAGAAAATTTGATAGCTCTTTTAGACCTCTTGAAAAATTTTCCCTTAAATTTTTTTGCGTGGCAACGTCGGCGCACCGTACCTCGCTCAGTCCTTAGCACCGTACTTAGCATCTCACCGAAAAGATTAATTCAAGTGTTGTTTTATGAATTTATAAATTAGCGAGAAGTTGGCTATTTTAATAAGCTTTAAGAAAATTTCAAAATTCAAAATGGTAACCGAGATAACGCAAAAAACCTTCCAATCTAGTTTTCCGATTGTAGTTTCAAAATAGTTTACTTTCAAAACAAAATTTGCTAAAACATTTTTAGGAGACCAGAAGAGCTATCAAACGATACCAAACTTGACATTTTATCACATCGACGCTAAGCGTCGCGACGTCCAACTTTTTATTTTTTTATGCAAATCTATTGTTTTTCTTTACAGAAATTTAGTTGGCTTGTGTAAGTTCGGCTACCAAATGAGAACTTTGTGTAATTTTCTACCAAAAAACCAGTTGGTTCGCAGAGAAAAATGAAAAGTAGCACGTCGCGACGCCTAGCGTCGATGTGATTAAATGTCGAGTTTAGTATCATTTGATAGCTCTTTTGATCTCTTCCAAAATTTTCCTAAGAATTTTTTTTATAAAGTAAACCGCTTTTCAACTACAGTCGGCAAACTAAATTAACGAGTATTCGAAGAAGCAACAATAAAATTTTAAAGAAACTCGACTGTATCATTTCGACGTTATAAATTTTCATGATGCACTCGTTACCTTATTATTTTTTTATTTTTTTAAAACTTTTTAACGCTAACTTTGTCTTTTAATTAACTGTAGTAATTAAAATATTTGATGTCATCGGACGGACGCGCGAACTGGGATGGTTTAAACCGCACAAGTAAACACATCTGTCTTGGGTTTTAATAACAATTTTCTTGTTAATTTTTGTGTGCAGTTGCAGTCTAATTGGTGTCGGTAATTAGTACGAGTCTTATTACAGACACCAAATTACTGTAATATTCTTTGCGACAATGGACTTCAATTACTTCATTAAGGGTTGTTAGCGACTCGCTTCTTCTTCTTCTTTTCGAAAGGTACATATTAGATTACTAAATTGTTTCCTCTAACGGTCTAACGCATAGATTGGTCTTTAATTACTACAAATTAAGGGGTCGAAACTGTTGTTTTACAATTTTCGCGATTTGTGTTTTTTTATTGCAAAAAGCTAATTAAAATCGGCGTAGTAATTTACTTTTCTCTTATCAGCATTTGGTGAGTCGTTCGCGCTATTAACCCCTAGCCATAGTTAATAGTTTGACAAATGTATTTTGCCATTTTTGACTGTTAGGGCGCAGCACCCCGTAGGCTTTGCTATGAATCACGGAGCACCCTGTCGAGTAGCCCCGTCACGCTTGTCTGCACCCCTCAATCCTCAACACTAAACCCCTACAGCTGGAACGTTTCACTTATTCTTATATTTCTTCCATCGTCATTTATTTTTTAATATAAAAAAATCACCCTTATACAGCTCATGTTTAATTTGTTGAAATTTTCAAAATTTAAGTTTTTACACTTCGGAATTTATTTATTTGCTTTTACACCCCATTTTGAGCGTAATAAATAATAAAACTTGATTGCGGTATTCATAGCAGTCTATTGAAACTTTTACCTTTTTAAAAACTACCCCTTTAAATAACTCACCCTAAACTATGTTTACATTGTACTCAATTTATTTTATTTGTTATTCGTTCGGAATTTTTTAAAATAAATTTTTTAACATCTCGAGTTGAGAGAAAAAAAAAGTTACCCCTTAAAATATGTTTTCCCTCTAATTTATAACACGCCCTCTCTTAATATGAATTCCATCTGCAAAATTGTAACAACATTTTAATTCCGCTTGTCAATCTCTAGCCGCGTTATTCGGCATCAATTTGGGCGTAATAAATAGATGAGAGAGAGGCTACCACAGATTGCATATTACAAACATTGTGCTCCCCCTTCTTTGCTAAACTCAATATTGTTTGAAAATGTGGCTCTCGGCACCGCTAATAGACCGTGCTAGTGGCATGTAATCGCGGATTGCACTGTAGACTCGCCTAACGCGTGGCACTAACCCCGAATTAGCTAAGCTACCCACTTATTATTGGCTTTTTTTATCCCTAAAAAAGTTCAAGTTTATTAACGTTTTTTCTCTCCTCTTTTATACTCTTTTGCGTAGAAATTCAGATTTTTTCAATAAAAATTAATTGAAAGACTACTGAAACGTTTTGCTTTTACATTTACCCTACTATTAAGGGAAGTGTTGTGATATGGTTAAAGATAAATCGATGTTTACTATTTTTTTGAACGATGTATGTGCCTGTCTGTTAGTCCCCATGTGTGTATGTGCAACTCTCGAACGTTTGACCCAATCGATTTGTAATTTGGGGGTTGGGCACTCTGAAGCCATCGTCTACCACCAGGTACCGCCACTAAAACTTGAAATGCTTTAATCAGGGGACCAGGAAGCGTTTTAAATTTTAGCGGTGGTAGCTGGTGATGGACGATGGCTCTAGCGTCCACAACCCCCTTAACCAGCTTATCGCAGTCTCCGTACGCCCCTGTTGCCAGCTTAGTAGCTACTAAGGGACTATGCTGTAAATAATTAACACTGGTGGTGACTGGTGCCTTGTTTTTGTTTTCTCCTACTCGTCAGTTCCCTTCTTCCAAGTCTTCGTTCAAAATCTCCATCCATCTTGGATGCCTTCGGTTTTGGCGCTGACGAGGCAACCATTCGTCAAAGCGATCCGATCGTGCGACCTAGTGATACTGGCTATTTAATCTTACCCCTGATCTAACCCTACAGACGTGTAGGTGTAGGGGGGCCTTTAAATCCACATAATATGACATAACATTGTTTTTATTCGACTGTATCAAAAAGCGACACTTTAAGTTTAGAAAATTGGACGTAAAATCGGTCTTTTGATCAGCATTATATCATTATTTTGATTTCGTTACTATGGCAACCACTTTACGGTCTCTAATTATGCTTAGACGGGTGTGCCATCTATTGACATTTATGTAAAGTTCGTATTCTAAATAGGCAGGAACCAATTTTATCTGACGTCTATAAATTTTTACTCCTACAATTATACCAAAAAAATTGAGATTATGCACAATGATTCAAATATTGTAAAAGATTTATTTCTGAATATTTAAATTATTTACTTTCATTTAAATATTATTTACAGTCGAATAAAAAATACTGTATGACCCACGGACGTAAAATTTTTCGGTCTCTGCTTACGCCTTGATCGCAATACTTCGTCTTCGCCCGTAAAACATTATTTTACGCCCCTGTATCATAATATACTTTTTTTTTTCGAATACCAATTTTTTGTACACTTTAAGGGCCTTTTGACTCACATTTTTGGAAATTTTTTATACACACAATTAACATTATGGGCAGTTTTGAGTCGATACTCTCGTTTTGAGTAATTAATGCGAGTGCACTGTCTCTAACTAGTACTATTATTGATTACTGCTGAGAATTACAATCGTATAAAGTAGAGTCGGTAATTGTTAATAAATGGTTAGTAAAATTAGCTCTTGATTTTAGTGGTCCAATCGACACATGCTGCAAATTAAATGTTACGTTAGCACTTAACCATAAGGTTATAAGTTTTCCGACCGCTTAATAAATGTTTAAGGGATGGCTAATGGACAATTCAATTTTTTTATTTATTTCATAACAAAGTATTTATCACTAAAGAGGATTCTTAGTTCATTTGTTCTTTTTTTTAGTTTCAGCTAAGTCTGACAAATTTTCCCTTCCTTTCAGCTATAGTAGGCTTCGATTTCAATGAATAATTCAATTTTTTCAAGAAAATTAATTTGACCTGCTCACAACTATCCTTAACCAATCAAAATCGACTATTTTTATAAAAGACAAATCGAAAGTTACACGTGTTAAATATAATGTCAAACTAAATTAATCAAGAACTTGATAGTACAAGCTGTTATAAATTCAACATTATTTAAGGAAATTTAATTTGACCTCCCCCTAACTATTCTTAACCAATCAGAATCGACTATTTTTTTAAAAGACAAAACAAAAGTTGAGTGTTAAATGTAATGTCGAACTAAATTAATCAAGAGCTTTATAGTACAAGCTGATAATAAATTCAATATTTTTTAAAGAAAATTATTTTGACCTGCCCACAACTATTCTTAACCAATCAGAATCGACCATTTTTAAATAAGACAAAACAAAAGTTGAGTGTTAAATGTAATGTCGAACTAAATTAATCAAGAGCTTTATAGTACAAGCTGATAATAAATTTAACATTTTTTTAAAGAAAATTAATTTGACCTGCCCACAACTATTCTTAACCAATCAGAAACGATCATTTTTTTAGAAGACAAATCGAAAGTTACGTGTTAAATTTAGTGTCGAACTAAATTAACCAAGAGCTTTATAGTACAAGCTGATATATTAGTGTTTTAAAAATCAAAAAAGTTAAAAAAAAGGCGTAATTACACATAAACTCGTTTCTTTATACAACTTTGCAAGCCAATTTTGAACTAATTGGTGGTTCTGATTTTTCAAAACTTCGCTAACGAGTTTTAACTCTCTTTTATAAAATAAAAGGATATTTTTTATCTTCACTGTCTATTTAATATTTATCAACAATACGCTTTTTTCTTTGATGTTTTCATTTAAAAATAAATACTTCGCGAGGGAAAAATATTTACCTGAGTTAGCCTTAATCATTGGCTCGCTCTCATACAGGATGTTTCGAAAATTTTTAGGCTTATTTAAGCCCCCTTTGCCCCTTTCTTTCTTTTATCCCCCCCGGGATAGATAGAATACTCTAAGAACTTTAGCCTATCTTTCATGAGATTTGGTCATGAGACTTCATCAGACGCAACAATGTACTGTAATTTGCTATAGAAGCCGCCAGAGGGCGCCAATTTTTATCCCTATGCCAATAGAATACTGTACACTAGTACACTCCCAACCAGCTGTAGATATGTGACGTCAGAAGGGCATATGTATGCCTGAGGCTACTTACAAGCATTATCTGTCACAAAGAGCAAAATTAGTGCTGCGTAAAGCATTTCTTTTGACTTTCTCTACCTCTACCTATAGCATATTGGTGGACACTTGAAGAAAGACGCAACTTGACATCTCGACGGTTTGAAAGATTTTAAGTAAGGCAAAGGCAAACCACCCCTTATAGTAAAAACTAACCCCACTTAATGTAAATGGTCATACACTGTTGTAACGCAGCGACGTGACGTCATCAATAATTAAATTTTTGAGTAATTGTCGATTTATATTACGATGCACCCTATATATAAACACATGATGAAATATTATGTAAAAATGATTTTGCATTTTTTTTTCGCTTTCTTTCAAAACATTTTACATCCCCTAAATTAATATTTTTAGGGTTCCTATGATTATTAGTATTACAAGGGGTTAAATAATGTTGTGTAATAGTAAAATTACTTATAAACGATGCTTAATTTACAGTTAAATTAATAGAGCGAGAAATTAGAAATTTTATGGTGTTAAACATTAGCGCAACATTTCTCAACCTATTTTTGCTACTTTATTATAGAAGCGCAGGGGTTGTTTTTGGCTTCTTCTCCTTCTTCTCCCTTTTTTATCTCTTTTAAAATAGTAATAGAAAGCTAATTTTTTATTGAAACGTTTTTAATCTTAATTATTGTCGTAATGTTTCATAAACATTAATAATTTTTTTTTTAATTTATCCCTTATGGTTAAAACATTTTTTTCAAGATCAAAGACAGCGAGTGGAATTAAATTATAAAAAGAACTTTTAACTTTCAAAATTAAAAATGTCTGAAAAAACGTAACCTAACCTAACTTACGCTACCCTCATGTAACCTAACCTAACGTAAACTACCCTAACGTAAACTAACCTAACGTAAGCTACCCTAACGTAACCTAAAATGAATTATTCTAACGTAACCTAACCTAACGTAAGCTACCCTAACGTAATCTACTCTTTTTTCAGATGTTTAGGGGTATTTATAATAGACGCCTCCTGCTGGATCTACGCAGGAGGATGTGTGATAGTCGCCAGGGAAGTTGCTCGCCCTGGTCTTGTGTTACCCACTAAACCCTTTTCCTGATGGTGAGAGGGTCGATGGTGGAGTGTCCTGCCCGGAATCCGAACTGTCTCTCGGAAAAAGATGCCATTCACTTCGATGGTCTTGTTGAGTCTATTTAGGACCATCCTTTCTAAGAGTTTTTGCTATTTCATGAACTGGAGTTGGAGTGAGTCCAGGCAGACATTTCCGGCCGCTCAGCTTGTTTCTGACGATCTTATATGCCAGGCCCTTGACGAGCTGCCTCAGGAGCTCTTCCCATGATCGGCGCTTGCTCTGCTTGATGCAGAGCTTCTTTTTTGCGAGGAGATTTGCTTCCCCCGCCTGTTCTTTTGAAGAGTTGCGCCGTCGTTGTCTTTGCGCGCTTTTCCTGAACCTGTTGTCCTCCCTGCGCATATCTGCGATATCTCTCCCAGTGGACGGGTCTGCGATGAACTACTCCTCTTCTTCTTGACATGAACGCGTTGCATGCCGTCTCGAGGGCACGAACGAGGTCAAGCGCGTCTCGAACCGGCATCGGCACCTGCTCTGTTGGAGCTAAGCTACCCTAACGTAACGTAGCCTAACGTAAGCTAGCCTAACATAACCTAGCCTAACGTAAGCTACCCTAACGTGACCTAGCCTAACGTAAACTACCCTAACGTAATCTAAGCTAACGTAAGCTCACCGCACGTAACCTAACATAACGTGACTTAAGCTTTCTAAGATAATCTTTCGTGGTGGTTACGAGTGGTTCGCCCTGTATTTAAAATTAAATCGTTGGTTTTAAATACATAATTCATCACGAGTAATTACATAAAAAAATGTTAATGTTGAAAAGAGAGAAAATTTGAAAATTACAAATTAAAGTTATTGTAATTCAAACGAATTGTTTTTATAAGAGCTTTGACGTTTTTGCTCTTCTCTCCGCTCCGCTCTCATCTTTTTCTCAACTTGATTGATTGTTGAAAGAAGAAATTTAAATTTTTAAGCGAATTTATGAAACGAACGTGATTATTAATGTCTTTTGCTTGTCATTTCTAATTGTTATTCTCTCCCTTTTGGCGATTTATCATTACCTACTTTATCCACCCGAAACAATACCTGCGTTCCTCTCTCTATATAAAGCTTAACAAAAACAAAATTGAACAATCCAACACAATAGATACCAATTCGGTATTATCATTTTGACATTATTTTATCCATGTTGTATTAAGCTTTGTTTATTAACTACACCAAATATTGGGTTTTAAAAAACAATTTTTATTAATGCTCAGTCTGTTATTCCATATTTTTGAATTTGTATAGTCGGGACAATCGTAGACGATAAGACCTCGCCTAGGGATAACACAAAAGATGAGAATTTTTATTTTTACGGAGCGGAAGGTCCCTGGTTTGAATCTAGCATGGAGGTTGGAGGTGTTTTTCGACCTCAAGGTGCGTCCACAACCCTCGCCTCGATGTAATTGAGCACACTGCAGCAACAATTAATAGACACTTCAATGTGTAGTGCTGACCACATTACCTTCATTAAAACAGTCTCGAACTCACGTTCGGATCGATTTATAAAAATATTTTTGTTTTTTTTTTATATCCGGAAATTGTTATTTGGAAGCGTTTACGTATTGTCAAAATATTTGTCTCGAGAATTCAATAAAGCCAATTTAAGCACGTTAATTTAATTTTGAAAAACCCGTACGTTCTAAAAAAAACCTTTCTCCGACATAAAGGTACAATAGCCTTTAATGTGGTTTAATCAATTAAATTTTTGTAACAAATAAAATTCTTTTATGAAAAGCTCTGGGTAAATTTTTCAGGCAAGAGATGTTACACAATAGTGAAATACAATACCATTTTCCTTTTGCTATATATAACTCACAACTTTTATAGGTAAAAAAAAGTTTTTATTTTTACTAAACTCAACCTTATGGATCACTCAAACTCGGGTTAGTTTTCAATGTCTATTATTGCAATGAACTGACGTGCTCTCACTTAGAGACCATCAAAAGGGGGTGTCAATCATTTAATATTGAATTTACACATCGACGAATTCGGAACCATGTTGAATTGTGCTTGAACTGAATTTTAAAACGTGAAACGTGTCAAGTGTTATATTTATACGGTTGTATTAAAGTGGTTTCATTTTATAAATCTGTTTTGCTTAAAAATAATGGACCATTGATTAACTAAAAACTCATTTTATGTTATATCTTGATATACGTCATTATGGCAGATTTTTAATTTTATACAGAATGGGCTAAAAGGGAAATAATGCTTTACACGGGTTGTAATATACCCTAGATGCTTACTAGGCGCAAAAAAATTTTCTATAGCAGATCCTTTAATGTGTACTTTTTTCAACTCTAAATTGTAGATGAAAAGTATCACTTTAACCGCAAGAGTAGATAAAATAATACTTTAAGCCTCCATAGGTGTGTTTTGGCGCTCTGCGCCAATTACAAGAGTTTCTTTGCTAATATTTCTAAATCAGATTGAAATATCACGACGTGTCTTGGTGACAAGTCAAACTGATCTATTTACAATAGTTTGCCAAAGGCGCATCCCCTAACTCGCATAGTTTATTAGTAACTCACAAGTAAAAGGAAACCCCCTGAACTGGGCATTCACTTGACATCTCTAAGTATCTCAAGAGTAACATCCCCCTTTATACCACGAACCCGCCCTGTTTAGGAATCTGAACCTTTCAGATTCCCAATCAGGCTCTCACTCGGCCCACCTTGGATCTTCACCCCACGACCACCAGGCTCTGAGTCACTAGAAAAGCCTATCATAGCTGCTGGTGACAAAGACCTGTCCGGTCCTCAATTAAAAAATAAAAAATAATTTAAACAAAAAAGTTATTGCAGAAAAACTAAAACCAATTGCCCGTCAATAACTAGCGCCCTCTAGTGACTTTAAAAAAATTAGGATATCTAACTTCTGTGAATGCACTCGGCTAAATCGCATACCAAATCTTATTAAAATCGGCCCAAGAGTTTCTTAAATATACACAAAATAGTATATTAGGGGTGCCTTTTCAGCCCTTTCACCCCTTGCAAATCGAAATTGAGAAAAAAAAATTTGCTCTTATTTCAAAAACTGGCTGTAATACATAAAATCGTAAGGGGCATTAAATCTAGAATTTGGTCCAATCGGACGCTCTTGCACCCTTATTTGGTAATTGCAAACGACTAAAATTATTTTTTTAGGGACGAAACACTGCATAATTCTTCATTCAACGAAAGTCTTCTAATAATAAGAAATATAAGTGAAGTTAATCTTCCATCCACTTAATCCTAATGCTCATATTTTTTTATAATCATTTTTTAATTTAAGGGTAGAGACTCACCCTAAAAAATTACGTAAATTCGAGTAATGCAAACTAATTAAAAATATTTTCTTTTTTGTTTCAGGTAAGCGAAAATGGCGTTTTTCCTTTCTTATTGGAACGAGGGGTAAGTTTGGGGAAAAAATTAATTTTTTACACCCTTTGGCCGAGTGAAATTAAATATTATTTTATTATGATTATAAAAGTAAAATAAATTCATGGCGGTACACGTTAAAGTTGAGGTACATAATTTTTTTCAAATAAATTCTAAATTGCCCTTCTTTTACGATTACTTAAAAGAAGGGGCATCAAAATTGTAAGCTTAATTTAATTTTTAATTGAATTGAATTTTTTATATCTTATAACATAATTGCCTATAACACCAAAATTAACGATCGAATATTGAAGTATTTCTCTTCTGTAACATAAAAAAGGAACTTTTTTTATTGCTGTAATTGCTATTACATCGGGGGCAATTTTAATATAATTGGAATTTTTTTGAATTATTTTTTATTGAATAATAAATTAGGAAGTTATTATTATTACTTAATAATATTAAAAAAAGGGTAGTAGACTCGTAATTTCCTTAAGGGTTTTATTGTAACGAAAAAAAACAGACAAAAAGAAAGAAAATTGTGCTAATTACATCACATTTTTATCGTTTAAGGAATTTTTAGTATTTGAGAAAAAATTCTTTTGATTTGCCTTGTGAAAAATGCCTCTTTTTTGAATAAATTTTGTTTTATTAAAAATTACAAAATTCTTCAATTTTATATTATTTAAGGTAATTAAATAAATAAGCATTCGCAACAATCTTATTAGGAGAAATATTTAATATAAATTTGAATGATTTTAATTTGATGTGTACAGGGTGTCCCAACTGTTTGTACTAAAGATTGAGTCTTGACTCTAAGATTTAAGACGCCTTAATGTTGATTAGTTTACTTGCCCCTCGCTTTATTAAAGTTGAAGGCTCGGCTACTTTGTCGCGACTCGCTCGAAGACTTTGATCGCTAGCGAGTAGGTTAAATCGTCCAGTCTAAAGCCTGGGTCACATTAGGCTGGTTGCCAGCCGCGAGTTGTGGAAGCCGCTACTGTCAGCCGTCAATCAGCTTGGTGTGAGCATAAAATTCGCCGCTGGCGCCGCCAGCCGGCGAGTATTTATCAGCGGCAGGTGGAATTGAACATGTTCTATTTTGGTAGCCGGGCAGCGGCAACTAGCCGGTCACGTGACTCACTCGCACCCGCTGCCACCAGCGAGCAGCGCAGTCTGACCACTCAAGCAGCGCATCAGCGGCGAATAAACCATTGTTTACGTGAACCCACAGACGGCAAGCTTGCTGAAAGCGACTAAACAAAGTGACCGGTTGCTGGTTGTGTGGCGGGTTGCCCGCCGCTGATTGCTGGTGCTACTGCCCGCCGCTGCTCAGCAGCGGCTGGCAACCAGCCTAATGTGACCCAGGCTTAAAGCTGAGTTAGTTACTCGCTTACGAATACATTCTTCTGCTACCAAACTTCCTAAGTGTAATAAAGTTGATTCGTTTACTCGCCACTCGCTTTGTTAAAGTTGAAGGCTCAGCTACTTTTCCCGCTGCTCACTCGAAGACTTTTATCGCTAGCGAGTAGGTTGTAAAATCGCCCAGTCTAAAGCTGAGTTAGTTACTCGCTTACGAATACATTCTTCTGCTACCAAACTTCCTAAGTGTAATAAAGTTTATTCGTTTACTCGCCACTCGCTTTGTTAAAGTTGAAGGCTCAGCTACTTTTCTCGCTGCTCGCTCGAAGAGTTTTATCGCTAGCGAGTAGGTTGTAAAATCGCCCAGTCTAAGGCTCAGTTAGTTACTCGCTTACGAATACATTCTTCTGCTACCAAACTTCCTAAGTGTAATAATGTTGATTCGTTTACTCGCCACTCGCTTTGTTAAAGTTGAAGGCTCAGCTACTTTTCTCGCTGCTCGCTCGAAGAGTTTTATCGCGAGCGAGTAGGTTGTAAAATCGCCCAGTCTAAGGCTCAGTTAGTTACTCGCTTACGAATACATTCTTCTGCTACCAAACTTCCTAAGTGTAATAATGTTGATTCGTTTACTCGCCACTCGCTTTGTTAAAGTTGAAGGCTCAGCTACTTTTCTCGCTGCTCGCTCGAAGAGTTTTATCGCGAGCGAGTAGGTTGTAAAATCGCCCAGTCTAAGGCTCAGTTAGTTACTCGCTTACGAATACATTCTTCTGCTACCAAACTTCCTAAGTGTAATAATGTTGATTCGTTTACTCGCCACTCGCTTTGTTGTCTTGCCTTTTGGGCTTCCTTTATCAGGTTTTTGGCTCTCGATTAAATGGACCGTTTAACGGCTGCTTGTAAAAATTGATTAGGATTATGTTGTGCTAGTGAGACTTGTCTTCCAAAAACCATACGCTAGTGTAGTGGAAATGCCGAGTCGGAGCCGAGTTATCGTACGTGAAGAGTTTTACTATTTTTTTAGTAATTGGAAAGGACGTTGTCAAATTTTGAAATAATTTAGGTCGTCTTCTTTGTAATATCCGGTCGGGCCATGTTCCTACAGAGAAGAGAAAAAATAAATTAGTTCAAAAACTCGTTAATCCAGCTTAGTGTTTTAAAAGAAGCTGTATAGTGTCGTAAACATAAATTATATCACTTAATTCTATTACTTATTGGAACTTAATCCTACTATAATTGATATAAAATGGCGCATTAATTTTTTTTTAAATCAATAAATGCATTAAGTGTCTCTTTTTAAAATTTCTTTGATGCGACATCTCGTTTTTTAACATAAGAAGAAGAAATTTATTATAAGATGTTTTTAAGACTCTCGAAAGAAAAAAAAACATTTAATCCGACCATAATGAAATTTCTTGATCCCAACTTAAGTCTATTTTAAAACAACTCATTTTTTCGACTCTCGGTAGTGCTTTTTCTCTGTTTATATTTGCGAGAAGGTCCAATAAAAAAATATTGCTCAATATTTTTCCGTACTTTTTTTTTGTTAAATCGAGTCTTACACATATGGTTGATTACGTTTTTGTATCATTTCGTTCTTAAAAGAAAGATATTGAGAAGAAAAGAACGTGTTTTTATTATACGACTGTCTCAATAGTTGATATTGGCTACAAAACGAAACGTCCAACTTTTGCTTTGCAAATTTCAATGATGCGAAAAAGAACACAAGTGTGTTGAGATGTAGCGTAAGAAATGAAGATTTGTCGCCTTACTCTTTTATATACAAATTTTTTTTCTCTTGTGTTATTTCAAACAACAGTTCAAGTATTTGTATTTTAAACTTGCCAATCTTTTATCGATTCATTCCATTTCTCTCTTTTTCATTCATCCATTCCAATCCCAATCAATATTTTGTTAACATTTACAATTTATTTTTGGATAAATGGGCTCTGGTAGTTTTAATAATGTCTATTGGATAACTTCACTTGATATCAGTTGACCTCTTTATATCATTATCGCATTAGTTGGTCGCCTTTCGAGATCGTCTCAGATATGTTGGTTTAGGTTACCTTCTCACTTGAAATTTTTTAGAAGGCAAAAAGAGCTATCAAACGATACCAAACTCGACATTTTATCACATCGACGCCAGGCGTCGCAACGCTCAACTTTTTTCTTATGATAACATATTGTTTTTTTTTTGTAGAAACTTAGTTTGCTTGCCTAAATTCTGATACAAGTCAAATGATTAATTTTATGCAATAAAACAAGAGGTCTCCATTAGAAATAGAAAAGTTGAACGTTGCGACGCTTAGCGTCGATGTGATAAAATGTCGACTTTAGTATCGTTTGATAGCTCTTTTGACCTCTTAAAAGATTTTCCCTAAATTTCTTTTTTCCCATGTAAACCATTTTCGATCTACAATCGAAAAACTAAATTGCCAATTTTCATTTTTTTGCGTTATCTCTGTAACCATTTTGAATTTTGAAATTTTCTAAACGGATTTCTAAAGCTCATCAAAATAAGCAACTTTTTTTTAATTTAACAAAATCTCATAAATCTTACCGTTTTACTTATAAAATCACCCTTTAGTGTAAGTTGAATTTTTTGCTTTCGTCTAAAAGAAAATCTTCATGAATTTTAACAAAGCCATTATAGATACTACAAAAACTGTCAAACATGCAAAACGGTCTTATATAAAAAAGAAACTTTCTTAAAAAACGAAATATTTACAAGATCCTTACTTCACTTTGTCCAAAAATGCAGAACGTGCATGTTCATCTATTGTTGAGACACGTTTTGAATTTTCTTCTCTTTTTCCAACTTTCCAATATTACAAATTAATAATTTCAACTTTCAAGTATTTAGATAATAGGCAATTAACTTTTTTATTCAAAAATAAAGAGATTTAAGTAGGAAAAGAATCGAAAATTGTCCAACTTCGAAAGATTTTTCTTCTCGAAACTTTTAATTTGTTGTTAAAATTTTTCTTTTTATAAAAAAATAAGATAACAAATATTTCACGAGAGCGACCTCTCTAAAAAATGGCAACCATTTTGTAACAAACTCTTTAGTTTGCTGAACGCAGTGATTCTTAGAACCTTGTATGATATATGACCCTTTTAACCGAATAAAAGTCTACCCTTTACTCTCCTTTTGGTCGACAAAATGACATGGTCATTATTTATGCTGCCGCAAATATTTTCAAATATAGAAAATATAGTTGTATGTGGTGAAAATGTACTTCTATTTTTGTTACAATTGATAACCCCTATCATGAAAAATATCATCCCTTTTCGCAAATTTGTTACACAAATATCACAAGAATTTATGTAATCTATTAATAAATAAAAGAGAACGGGGTTGAGGAGCTTCACGTCCCCGAGGGGTTATTTGGAAAACTCAAAATTTTCTAGGGCATGATAACATGAGTTAGGGAAGCACTTGAAGGCATTTTAACAACTTGAACATCCCTGGAAAAAAAATAAACAGTCCGAGTGGAGAGAAGCTTTACACCCCCAAGGGTTCATTTGGACTACTCGAACTTTTCTAGATCTCTAGGGCATGATAACATGAATTAATGAAGCACTTGTAGGCATTTTAGAAACTTGAACTTGGGTAGCATGGTAGATAACATCTCTGGAAAATCCCTAGATAAGTCCGACTTTCCCAAAAAAATAACAGTCTGAGTGGAGGGAAACTTGACATCCCCGATGGGTTATTTGGACTACTTAAACTTTTGTAGATCTCTAGGGCATGATAACATGTATTAATGAAGCACTTTAGGGCATTTTAGATACTTGACCTTTGGTACCGTGGTAGATATCATCTCTGGAAAATCTCTATGAAAGTCTGACTATCTCAAAAAATATTAGAAACCGCGCGGAGGGAAGCTTCACAACTCCAAGGGGTTATTTAGACTACTCAAACTTTTTTAGGGCTCTAGGGCATGATAACATGAGTTAGGGAAGCACTTGAAGGCATTTTAGCAACTTGAACTTCGGTACCGTGGTAGATAACATCTCTGGAAGGAAAAAATAACAGTCCGAGTGGAGGGAAGCTTCACATCCCCAAGGGGTTATTTTGACTACTTAAACTTTTCTAGATCTCTAGGGCATGATAACATGTATTATTGAAGCACTTTAGGGCATTTTAGAAACTTGAATTTGGGTACCGTCGTAGATGTCATCTCTGGAAAATCTCTATGAAAGTCTGACTATCTCAAAAAAAAAATGAAACCGCGTGGAGGGAAGCTTTACATCTCCAAGGAGTTATTTGAACTACTCAAACTTTTTTAGGGCTCTAGGGCATGATAACATGAATTTATGAAGCACTTTATGGCATTTTAGAAACTTGAATTTGGGTACCGTCGTAGATGACATCTCTGGAAAATCTCTATGAAAGTCTGACTATCTCAAAAAAAAAAAAAAAAAGAAACCGCGTGGAGGGAAGCTTTACATCTCCAAGTGGTTATTTGGACTACTTAAACTTTTCTAGATCTCTAGGGCATGATAACATGTATTAATGAAGCACTTTAGGGCATTTTAGGAACTTGACCTTTGGTACCGAGGTAGATAACATCTCTGGAAAGCTTCTAGGAAAGTCTGACTATCCCAAAAAAAATAAGAAACGGAGTGGAGGGATGCTTCACATCCCCAAGGAGTTATTTGAACTAGACAAACTTTTTTAGGGCTCTAGGGCATGTTAACATGAGTTAAGGAAGCACTTGATAGCATTTTAGAAACTTGAACTTTGGTGCCCTGGTAGATAACACCCCTGGAAAATCTCTACGACAGTCTGAGTTTCTTAAAAAAATAAGAAATCGAGTGAAGGGAAGCTTCACATTCCCGAAGGGTTATTTGGACTAGTCAAACTTTTCTAGGGCTCGAGGGCATGATAATATGAATTAATGAGGCACTTGTAAGCTTTTTAGAAACTTAAACTTCGGTACTGTTGTAAATCATCGCTGGAAAATCCCTAGAAAAGTTTGACTTTCTCAAATAAATTGAGAAACCGCGTGAACGAGACCTCTAACTCCACGAGCAGTTGTATGAAAAAATCTCAATTTTTTTAGGACTCGGGCCTCCCATGAACTAGAAACGTGCTACCAGGGTTGATTACGCCCCGAAGAACCCTAGAAAAATCTGACTTTCCTAAAACACCTTTGTGGGACCGAGTGGGAAGGGGGCTCACGCCTAAGACCTATTTCGGCGCATAATGAAATTTGTTATTTTTATTGAGCTCTAGACAAGATTTAAACGGAAGCGGTTGTTTGAGGCTCTTTCATGGGGCCTCCGGTTTTCGCTTTTCGATTTTTCAATATTTTTTGCTTTCCGATTTCGAGTATAACTGCTACGCTTCAAACTTCTGCTACTCTTCATCGTCACTTGTCAGTTTCCGGAGCCCCACGGGACGCCGAGCCTTTGGATGCTTTCAGAAAAAAATACTAACGTTACATAAAACGTTATAATTGTGATCGTATTAATAAAGCGAATAAAAAGATATAAAATAATAATGAGATGGTTTATCCTCGAGTTGTATAATTTATAAGGGAGGAATAAGCGCATAATGTTTGGTAGTTTGAAACTGGGATGCTATCATATCTATTATTTCTGCACCGAATACTTTTAAGAAGCTCGAAATAATTACTCTTATTATTTGTTGTCTGAAAGAAAAATAAATCATGACATTAAATAAGATATAAATCTTGATATAAAAAGAGTCGAGGAAAAATATATTTTCTCTTTTATTACATAAAATAATATAAACAGGGTGTTCTTGTTTTGTTCGCCTAAGGCCGAATTCTACATTACACATTTATTCCTAAGATTTAATTTTAGTCTCAGTATAAAGAGGTTTTAACAATAGCGTGAACCGGTTTATACTGAGACTAAAATCAAATCCTAGGGATAAATGTGTAATGTAGAATTTAGCCTAAGTTTTGAGTACTCTCTGGGCTCTAGTTGTTTGCAAAGTTGCACCTCTTATACTATGTATATTTTTACATGTCCAGGCATCCAAGGGTAGTTTATTTGCAGTAAAAATCGTGTATTTTTTAAAATCGGACACCCGGTAGATTATTGGATCTTTGGATTCCTATTTCCATTGCTATCGCAATGAGCTGTAGGTCGATCGGCCCGTGATAGCTCTGAACCCGAAGATATCGCCCATTTTATGACCAAAACGGTGGTACGTATTCATCAGATTGTGCCAATTTGGTCTCATTTGTAATTAAATTCAAAAATACATTACACTCTATTTACGAAATTTCCCATGCCCTCTCTGAAGCACCGTTATAGTTCAAGGTGGGATTAAATTTTTATTTCATCCTGTACATAGAATATTCTAGTTATTTTACTTTTGATTGATGAAAAATTGATAATTTTTAACGATTTCATTTTAAAAATTTTACAGAAATGAACGCGTTTGGTTTTAAATGATAAGATATTTGAACACATTTGGTGATTGTGATTAAATTTGAATCGAGTTTTGATATTTTATAGTACAATTTTATACGCGTTGTGAGCAAGTTGGTTTATTTGTTATAACGTTAGTCCCTTTTAGACTTTTTTGAGATGGAATTTCGAGTTTATCACTTTGCAGCTTTTTCTGAAAGGTTAGTTTAATATTTTTTTTGTGAAATCATCGTTGTTTTTTGATATTTTTATGCTTAAAAAATGAGTCATTATTCATTGCTTGTATAACCAAAAGAGCAAATACTTTGCAAGTTCAGACACCGAAACATTACTACAGAGTGCCTCTATTACACCATATCTGTTTGATCTTATAATGAAAATGGTGTGAAAAGGTCCCCTGCCCAGATGTTAAAAAGTGTGTCATGTGAAAACATTTGTTTTTGATGTTTTTGATTTTTGATGATGGCAGTATGATATTATTGGATAGCCCATTTTCGCATTTTCTTGGAAATTTTTGACTTTTCCATGATCTATAAAGTGTGCTTAGCAACTTTTGTTCAGAAAAGTTTTTGAAATTCAATTTGGTTTTTGAATGACGGAGAGGGATAAATTACCTTGAAATGACTCATTACAAGATTTCAGTATAAATATTACTAGCTCCCCATTTTCCGATTTTCATGGAAATTTTGGACTTTTCTATAATATAAGAAGTGTCCTTAAGAACTTTTGTTTATAAAATTTTTTTAAATCCCAGTTGTTTTTTGAACGAAGGAGAGAAAACGTACCTTAAAATGACCAATTGTTAGATTTCAGTATAATATTACTAACTCCATCATTTTCCGATTTTCATAGAAATTTTTGACTTTTCTACAATCTAAGAAGTGTGCTTAAGAACTTTTATTGATGAAAGTTTCTTTAAGTTCTAATTAATGGGAGGGAGAACTTAGCTTAAAATGTCTCTTTGCAGGATCAATTATAATAATAACATTTTTTGATTTTCTTGGAAAACTTTTTCTTTTTTTGTACCTCCAAGCATATTTTTAAATTTGTTTTACAAGAAACATTGAAAGCGTTTCTAAATTTTCTCCTGGCAATGTTCAATTAAAAAATAGCTAATTTAAGCCCATCCAAACTACCGGTCCACGTCGGTTCACCCTGTGTACACGTCTTCCATTTTCAAGTTATAAAATTTTCCCAACTTTATTTTGTAGAGATAACCAACAAAATAAACATTACACATAGTAGTCAGAATAAGGACAAATAGGTGTACATAACTTAGTAAACTTCGGGTGTGCCCTGAATATGTTAGCCTTAGTCGCACTTAGTTTATTCTAGAATTTACATTACTTAATTTATTTACATAGCACCAGAACTTCTCGCTTAGTTTGATCTTGCACTAACTTAAATAAATTAATTTAATTAAGTATTCATTACGATGCGATATTACATATTATTTCCTATTTATAATTCCCACTTCACAAATTAACTATATCTTCTTCACTAATTCACATAACGTGGCTTGCTTGTGAAGTCAGAATTGAATATTTGTTTTACGTGTTACTCGACAATTCATGTTATTTTTTTAAGGGGGTGGAATTACATTTAAATTTAAGCTAATTTGCATATTTCAACTTTATTTTTTACTTTAATTAATACGGAATTATTTATAAAAATTTTTATTTCGTCTTTGTGTGAAAAATTTAAATGAAAACTACCCCTCTACCTACATACAGAATTTATGAAATTACTTTTAGAAATTCATTTGGATATTAATTTGTATTTCCTTTTAGAACTAAATGTTTTTCTCTGAAAATGCTGTCGAGACAAAAAAATCATATTCAGACATTAAGTGCTAATAAAATAGCGTCCACTGTACGAGTAGCTTTACACTTCGTTTTTGTTTAATTTTTTTGTAGTCACTGTTGTAGATCTATCGTTTTTTCTTGATGTTACTATGTTCAGGTTTACTTACTTATTTAAAAAGGAAATGGAATTTCGAATGTGAGGAAATTCAGCTGAATTAAAATAACTCAAAAGTATAGTTCTCCGTATTGTTCTACGTTGCATTTTTTTTTAAATAAGGGAAAATTAATTTTGGACACCCTGTATCTTCTTAAGCAATGAAATTTTAACTTGGGCATGTAAGAGGCTTCTACTAAAGGCATGTAAAATATTTTTTCTAAGAAGTTGTATTTGAAGCTCTGGTGATTTTTTTAACAGTAGTGTGGGTATGGCAATGAGAGAAAAAACAGGGCTTTTTGTTATCATATTTTTAAAATTAATTTTAGACACCCTGTGTATTCTTAAGTAATGAAATTTTATCTTGGGCGTCTCATAAGCTTCCACTATAGCCCTTTAAAATATTTTTTCTTAAAAGTTTCATTTGAGGCTCTGGTGATTTTTTTTAACAGTAATGTGCGTAAGTAAATGAGAGAAAAAACATCGCTTTTTGTTCTCGATTTTTTCAAATTAATTTTGGACCCCCTGTGTGTTCTTAAGTAATGAAATTTTATATTGGGCATCTCAGAAGTTTCTACTATAGCCCTTTAAAATATTTTATCTAAAAAGTTGCATTTGAGGCTCTGGTGATTTTTTTAACAGTAGTGTGGGTAAGGCAATGAGAGAAAAAACATGGCTTATTGTTCTCGATTTTTAGAAATTAATTTTGGACACCCTGTATCTTCTTAATTAATGAAATTTTATATTGGGCATCTCATAAGTTTCTACTACAACCCTGTAAAATATTTTTTCTAAAAAGTTGCAATTGAGGCTCTGGTGATTTTTTTAACAGTAGTGTGGGTATGGCAATGAGAGAAAAACAGGGCTTTTTGTTCTCATATTTTTAAAATTGATTTTAGACACCCTGTATCTTCTTAATTAATGAAATTTTATATTGGGCATCTCATAAGTTTCTACTATAACCCTGTAAAATATTTTTTCTAAAAAGTTGCAATTGAGGCTCTGGTGATTTTTTTAACAGTAGTGTGGGTATGGCAATGAGAGAAAAACAGGGCTTTTTGTTCTCATATTTTTAAAATTGATTTTAGACACCCTGTATCTTCTTAATTAATGAAATTTTATATTGGGCATCTCATAAGTTTCTACTATAACCCTGTAAAATATTTTTTCTAAAAAGTTGCAATTGAGGCTCTGGTGATTTTTTTAACAGTAGTGTGGGTATGGCAATGAGAGAAAAACAGGGCTTTTTGTTCTCATATTTTTAAAATTGATTTTAGACACCCCGTATCTTCTTAATTAATGAAATTTTATATTGGGCATCTCAGAAGTTTCTACTATAACCCTTTAAAATATTTTTTCTAAAAAGTTGCAATTGAGGCTCTGGTGATTTTTTTAACAGTAGTGTGGGTATGGCAATGAGAGAAAAACGGCGTTTTGTTCTCATATTTTTAAAATTAATTTTAGACACCCTGTATCTTCTTAATTAATGAAATTTTATATTGGGCATCTCAGAAATTTCTACTATAACCCTTTAAAATATTTTTTCTAAAAAGTTGCAATTGAGGCTCTGGTGATTTTTTTAACAGTAGTGTGCAAATTGCAATGAGAGAAAAAACATGTTTTTTTTGTTGGTTTTTAGAAATCAATTTTGGACACCCTGCATCTTCTTAAGTAATGAAATTTTAACTTGGGCATTTCAGAAGTTTCTACTATAGCCCTTTAAAATATTTTTTCTAAAAAGTTAAATTTGAGGCTCTGGTGATTTTTTTAACAGTGTAGTGTGCATAATGCAATGAGAGAAAAAACATGTTTTTTTTTGTTGGTTTTTAGAAATTAATTTTGGACACCCTGCATCTTCTTAAGTAATAAAATTTTAACTTGGGTATCTAAGAGGGTTCTACTAAAGGCATGTAAAATATTTTTTTCAAAAAAGTTGCATTTGAGGCTCTGGTGATTTTTTTAACAGTAGTGTGGGTATGGCATAATGAGAGAAAAACAGGGCTTTTTGTTCTCATATTTTTAAAATTGATTTTAGACACCCTGTATCTTCTTAATTAATGAAATTTTATATTAGGCATCTCAGAAGTTTCTACTATAACCCTTTAAAATATTCTTTCTAAAAAGTTGCATTTGAGGTTCTGGTGATTTTTTTAACAGTAGTGTGGGTAAGGCAATGAGAGAAAAAACATGGCTTATTGTTCTCGGTTTTTAGAAATTAATTTTGGACACCCTGTATCTTCTTAATTAATGAAATTTTATATTGGGCATCTCAGAAGTTTCTACTATAACCCTTTAAAATATTTTTTCTAAAAAGTTGCAATTGAGGCTCTGGTGATTTTTTTAACAGTAGTGTGGGTATGGCAATGAGAGAAAAACAGGGCTTTTTGTTCTCATATTTTTAAAATTAATTTTATACACCCTGTATCTTCTTAATTAATGAAATTTTATCTTGGGCATCTCATAAGTTTCTACTATAGCCCTGTAAAATATTTTTTCTCAAAACTTGCAATTGAGGCTCGGGTGATTTTTTTAACAGTAGTGTGGGTATGACATAATGAGAGAAAAACAGGGCTTTTTGTTCTCATATTTTTAAAATTAATTTTAGACACCCTGTATCTTCTTAATTAATGAAATATTATATTAGGCATCTCAGAAGTTTCCACTATAATCCTTTAAAATATTTTTTCTAAAAAGTTGCAATTGAGGCTCTGGTGATTTTTTTAACAGTAGTGTGCAAAATGCAATGAGAGAAAAAACATGTTTTTTTTTGTTGGTTTTTAGAAATTAATTTTGGACACCCTGCATCTTCTTAAGTAATGAAATTTTAACTTGGGCATTTCAGAAGTTTCTACTATAGCCCTTTAAAATATTTTTTCTAAAAAGTTAAATTTGAGGCTCTGGTGATTTTTTTAACAGTATAGTGTGCATAATGCAATGAGAGAAAAAACATGTTTTTTTTTGTTGGTTTTTAGAAATTAATTTTGGACACCCTGCATCTACTTAAGTAATAAAATTTTAACTTGGGCATCTAAGAGGGTTCTACTAAAGGCATGTAAAATATTTTTTTCAAAAAAGTTGCATTTGAGGCTCTGGTGATTTTTTTAACATTAGTGTGTGGGTAAGGCAATGAGAGAAAAAACATGGCTTATTGTTCTCGGTTTTTAGAAATTAATTTTGGACACCCTGTATCTTCTTAATTAATGAAATTTTATATTGGGGATCTCAGAAGCTTCTACTATAGCCCTTTAAAATATTTTTTCTAAGAAGTTGCATTTGAGGCTCTGGTGATTTTTTTAACAGTAGGGTGCAAAATGCAATGAGAGAGAAAACATGTTTTTTTTTTGTTGGTTTTTAGAAATTAATTTTGGACACCCTGCATCTTCTTAAGTAATGACATTTTAACTTGGGCATCTAAGAAGCTTCTAATATATGCAAGTAAAATATTTTTTCTAAAAAGTTGCATTTGAGGCTCTGGCGATTTAATATAAGGTCTTTTATAGTTTTTGTCCAAAATATCCAAAGAATTACGCCAAAATATACAGAGTGTTATAGGTAAAAATGTTAGAAAAGCAAACGAAATGAAATAGATTTGTTTTGAAAGTACGAATAACACATTTTCATATAACTCACAAAGGAATGTAAAAGTATTATTCTCCGTTGAAACGTAAAAATTTGCGGTAAATTTTTTTAAAAGGGAATTTTACGTTTATAATAAGAATTGTGTGGAAAACCAACAGAAAAAGTGCTGAATGGGAAAATGAAAGGTTTACAAATTGAAAGGAGGGACAGTATTTGGTTGCAAATTAGTTTAAAACTGCACTACCCTTCCGAAATGAACACAATACACCCCTTGTAAACCTAATTATACTTTTTTAAATCAATTTTTTGTTATCGATTAACCTTTATTTTATTTAAAAAAAAAGAGTTTGGAAAAATATGTAAATTTTAATAAAAATTAATGGTTTTAAATTATCAATCTGTGTGTAATAGTTTACATTGCCTTTAGGGGTGATAAATTTGAATAAGCTTTTAGTTATGCGTGGTTTATATATTTTTTAAAATTGTAACATTTTAACGTTGTACTTTCTATTATTAATTTTTGCAAATTTTTCTAATTATTTTATTTAAATTTTAAATTAGTGGATTGTTGATTGAATTATGGATAGAGATAAGACGTTAAGGGGTGTTACATTTACAACTTTTGCACCATTGCGGTGAATTTTAAACAGCATTGTTTGTGAAACGGGATACTATGGTATTTACATATAAAAGAGCCAAGTAACGGTTGAGCTTTTAAAATGCTTTTATTTATATATTTTTTTTACTATTTAACCTATAAAACGTTTTTCTTTTTTAATTCAACTTTTTTTTTCTACTTAATGAATAAACTATTTTAATTGTATACATCAACTCGAAAGCTTTTAAAACGGGCACATTTCGAGGGGCCGGTATGTTTGCTTATTGTAAGCTGAATGAGTTATAAATTGAAAATTACATCAACTTGCGATTTTAAATGGAGATATTTCAAAAGATGTAAAGCTTTAATAGAATGACATACTTATTGTGTACTGAAAGTTTATTCAAAATGTTGAAATTTAATATTTTTCTTTTCTTAATGCTTCCTACTGCATGTGTACTTTGTTGATGCAAAGCTTATTATACGTCTTTTGTGCACATTTTCTTTATCATAAGGGTATTGCAAGACCTAATTGTAAATTTATTTTTAATTTTATACCGTGTGGCCATAGCGACCACACGTTGAGCATAAATCCGTAAAAAAGTTGTAAGTATACCACTTCTGATGCCACTGATGCGTAAGCCCTTTCTTAGCAAACTGACTACTATACTTTGGAAACAGCTGCAAGTTTATAAAAAAACAAGAAATAACATTTTAAATACGTCGACTCGAACAATTTGAGCCAATAAAATTGTTATGATGTGACATTTTTGGTTATGTTTAGAAAAATATAAAAGCAATTATTAGTTTTTCATTTTGAAATGGTCCCAGATGGATGATATTGACAGAAGTAGAAAAGCATGGAGTACGAATAACGAACTTGTAGGGAATAACAGATATCATTGTGGGCTCAGATGGCACGGAATGAAATCATGCAATTGGAAAAGATTAAAAAGATGAGCATTCATATGTCTTTTACTCTGTTTGTTTTCGATAAAATGCTTATAAATTTAACGACGTTTTTTTGTCGGTATACGTTTTTTGAAGCTCTTTTTTTTTTATTTTTGTTTTGTTCTCGTTTTGTGTTGATGAGCTTTTTATACTGTAAGCTCGATGCGTTCAGTTTTATCGAATATTGCAAAGTGGGATTTGTTAAATTGATAACGTTTTTGTTTTACTCATTTTATTTTCTTCTTGTTTCTTTTCTTTTCTGGTTTTATCTTAATTAGTGACGTATACACTTAAAACTCTGTACAATTAATCGGATTGTGGCTTAACTCTCTACATTATGCTACAAAACAAAACTTCATTTCAAAGCCGGAATGGATTTTACCGAGGGGTTATCCACTCTCTGCAGTCAATGTACAAAAATTGAGCTGTCACTGGTAGTCATCTGCAGTCAATGGCAGCCATAGCATATGCAGTCATAGGCAGTCAACTGCAGTCAGTGTACAAATTCAGAACAGTGGTTGACCCCTCGGATTTTACTAAATACGTTATAAAGTAAATTGGAATTTTGTATTAATAAGTAGTTATAGTATGTGGTAAAATAAGAATATTAGTTTTGTGAAGTATGTATTACCAGTAATTATATAGGGTGTTACATTTAACAAAATCGAAAAAACACCGATTTCATGTATAGGGATGGGTTTGATCGCAATCCTCAAGAACCGTTTGCTTGAGGCCTATTGAGCCTCAGATCAATTTTCATCTTAATTGTCTAAAGAATCTAAAAAGGCAATTATATACATATACAGGGTGTTATATGTAAAAAACGCTAGAAAAGCTTTATTTTAGTTATAGTTTTAAAACAATATAAAAGTTTGCATTAATTTTGATGTAAATTATTTACGCATAACTAATAGTGGATAAATAAATAATCGCAACTGTAGCAGAGTGAGTTTTCACGATAGGACAAAAATACAGTTCGTTAGTGTGGAAGCTATAAGTGCAATTAAGATATTTAAATGTCACATCATATTTACGATGCAATTATTTGAAACAACGCCCGAGATATCTTTTCCATCTTTAAAATGTTTTTGCATTAAATTAAAATAAGGATAGTAGTAACTGTAAAGCTTTTCAAGATAATCTTATACTGTTTTTAAATCGAACAAGAATTCTAAATTTATTCCGACTTGGGGTATGTAGAATATTTGAATAGCAATTGCATTTTCGAATAAAAGTGCCACAATGTGTTTGTGATATCTTTATAACGTTACTATATTATGTAACACAAAATGCGTGCATATAAAATGTCTTTAATTTTCTCACAATAAATTTATTGTTGAAAAGGAGCAAAATTTCCTTTATTTTCGGTTCTCGAAAAGTTAATTTAAAATGTAGGTTATGTTTACTTTAAAATTTAATAGTAATGTACGAGTATATGCTGCACATTTTCTTTCTTGGTTTGCAACAAAGATGCTATTTTTATCATATACATCAATTAAGTTTATTTTAAAATGACACATTTTCCGCATTGTACAATGTAAAAGGCATTTGTGTATACGTGGGTTCTATTTGATATCATATTTTTATTCAAGCAAGTCTGATTATTAGTCACAAATAGAACGGATTGTAGAAATAAGGGACGGATTTTTGTTCTCGATTTTTACAAATTAATTTTGGACACCCTGTGGGTTCTTAAGTAATGAAATTTGAACTAGGTCATCTAAGAAGCTTCTACTAAAGCCCTTTAAAATATGTTTGCTTAAAAGTTGCATTTGGGGCTCTGGTGATTTTTTTAACAGTAGTGTGCGTAAGTAGATTAGAGAAAAACATCGCTTGTTGTTCTTGATTTTTACAAATTAATTTTGGACACCCTGTGTGTTCTTAAGTAATGAAATTTTAACTAGGGCATCTAAGGAGCTTCTAGTAAAGCCCTTAAAAATATTTTTTCTTAAAAGTTGCATTTGAGGCTCTGGTGATTTTTTTAACAGTAGTGTGCGTAAGTAGATGAGAGAAAAACATCGCTTTTTGTTCTTGATTTTTACAAATTAATTTTGGACACCCTGTGTGTTCTTATGTAATGAAATTTTAACTAGGACATCTAAGAAGCTTCTAGTAAAGCCCTTTAAAATATTTTTTCTTAAAAGTTGCATTTGAGGATCTGGTGATTTTTTTAACAGTAGTGTGCGTAAGTAAATGAGAGAAAAAACATCGCTTTTTGTTCTCGATTTTTACAAATTAATTTTGGACGCCCTGTGTATTCTTAAGTAATGAAATTTTAACTAGGGCATCTAAGAAGCTTCTACTAAAGCCCTTTAAAATATTTTTTCTTAAAAGTTGCATTTGAGGCTCTGGTGATTTTTTTAACAGTAGTGTGCGTAAGTAAATGAGAGAAAAAACATCGCTTTTTGTTCTCGATTTTTACAAATTAATTTTGGACGCCCTGTGTATTCTTAAGTAATGAAATTTTAACTAGGGCATCTAAGAAGCTTCTACTAAAGCCCTTTAAAATATTTTTTCTTAAAAGTTGCATTTGAGGCTCTGGTGATTTTTTTAACAGTAGTGTGCGTAAGTAAATGAGAGAAAAAACATCGCTTTTTGTTCTCGATTTTTACAAATTAATTTTGGACACCCTGTGTGTTCTTAAGTGATGGGGCATCTAAGAAGCTTCTACTAAAGCCCTTAAAAATATTTTTTCTTAAAATTTGCATTTGAGGCTCTGGTGATTTTATTAACAGTAGTGTGGGTATGGCAATGAGAGAAAAAACATCGCTTTTTGTTCTCGATTTTTACAAATTAATTTTGGACACCCTGTGTGTTCTTAAGTATTGAAATTTGAACTAGGGCATCTAAGAAGATTCTACTAAAGCCCTTTAAAATATGTCTTCTTAAAAGTTGCATTTGGGGCTCTGCTGATTTTTTTAACAGTAGTTAAAAATATCAGTAAAAGTGTAATTTTAGATTTTTTCAAACACGATTTTGGAGGGGTTTCTCCCATCGGAGGGGTGCGCACTTTTAGTATGATAATAAGGACTATAATTACTAAACAACAGCGGAGGTTTCAGCTTTAGATTATTTTGTTCCGGGTTCACCATGTAAATTTCAACAAAGTGCAACTTATTGCACCAGAACTATTTTCGTAAAAAGCCACTTTAGCATTGCAATTCCTTGCAAGGGGTTAACGAAAAGGGGCTAAAAATTAAAAATATATATATTGCTACATATTAATCGTGGGTTGTGTGGTGGAATTTTTAATAAAAAAGGGGTAGTAATTACATTAAAGTAGCAAATTCAATTAAAAATGCAATTTCTAATTTAAATAATTATTTAAAGTTACTTACAAGTAAGTAAGTATATTACCTAATGGGTTGTTAATTTAATTTCTTGTCAATTTGTCACCAATCAGAATATCGCAACACCAATTTGTCGTCCTACGGTTAATCTTGAATGAACCAACCAAGAAAAGCGAGAGAGGAGCGACGAGGATATCTTTTCTTGCTCAAGTTAATTTATCATCCTTTAACGTTTGTTTCAATTTAATATTTTGACATATTAATTTTAATATTAAAATAAAATATATAAATTTGTTTTTGGGGGAATGGAAAAAATGTAATTTAAAGAAAATCTCATTTTACGATTAGTTTTTTTTTAAATGGCACATTTTATACTTGACAGTCGAGCGTCACTTGCTTTTTGATGAAGATGAAATGAGATGAGTTTAATGGTACCTAATATTTTCTAATTCTTCCTTTTTTTCTCCTCCGTCCTCATTGCCTCTTCTTTACTCTTTAAAGGCCGTTTTTTTTATTTAAACCAAAGTAAGAAAAAAGGAAAACGACAAAAATGAAGCTGTTTTGTAAATAAGCTTCCTACTGTTTCAGGTAATTTAACTGATAACGAGGATTTAACTTGACATTTTACATCGCCTGAAATCGATTAACACGTCTTCCTGTTTTAACTTCAATGGATTGAATCGAGAGTGCCTTTTAATTAAATAAATGAAATTGTTTTAAATTAAAAAAAAATACACGCAGACTGACTTTTAGACCAATGACGCATTTTTCTCTTTTGGAAATTTCAAATGCAGGTTTTTCTTTTTTGGATTTTCAAACAACAGTTTTACGTCTTTTAGTTGTTGAGTGTTATTTTAGGATGTTAAGACGAACGAGACGAAAGAAAAATGATCACTTTGTAAACCACAAGTTTACATCTCGTTTTATGTAAGTCTTTCTAAATTTTGTTTTCCTTAAGTACTGCGACGGTCTTGGTCATAAACCATGACGTTTGGAAGACGTCCATTTGCCAATCCCATTGATCCTTCGACTCCTCTTACGTCTTCTTTTATTATTACAGTTGTCGAACCTTACTGGTAATATTTTGCCCAATCTAATTGCGACATCAATTCTGAAGCTTAGTGCCCGTGTACAGATTAGAATAATAATGATAATGAACATCAATTGTTGAAGAACCTGTGTGCGTCGGCTATAACACATTACTCAAACTTTTAAGATATAGATAGCAATATAGAATTGATTGGAAAAGTTTACGATATTGAAGTAGTGGGTGTGGAAACGATCATCGATTACAAATTGGTTAGTAGTAGTCAAAATCAATAAAAGATTCAAACGAAAATCTCGAGTATTAATGGCAGTAATCTACAAAAGAGGAAAAAACTATCGAAATCCTAACTCAATTAAGTGATTAAAAAAATAATTTTACGGCCTTAAATATTTCTTTTTCCTCAATACGTCAATGTTAAAACAAAATTCTTTCATATATGAGGTATAAGAAAAACGAAAGGAAAACATCAGTTTATCTTCTTTGCCATCACCATTAATAAAACTGAAAACACAAAATGAAAGATAGAAAAACACGCGGCTTGGACGGTGACAGATACAGTAGTGACTTCAGAAACAACTGATATTTGTCACCATGTCAGCGTCGTAATGGATCTTTAGGAAAAGACTGAACAGTCAACAAAAATTTAAGGTTTTTTTTTCTGTTTAGTCGAATAGTAATTTATTTAAAAACCGAATTTTAAAAAATATATACCAAGGAAACTCGAAAAATTATCTCGGAAATATGGTAAGAGTTACGAAGTTGGTTAATTGAGCAAAAAGTTGTGTATTTAAATAAGCTTTAAGAATTCGTTTAGAAAATTCCAAAATTCAAAACGGTTACTGAGATAACGCAGAAAAACTGAAAATTGGCAATTTAATTTTTCGATTGCAGTCTGAAAATGGTTGACTTTTGAAAAACAATTCAAGGCAAATTTTTCAGGAGGTCAAAAGAGCTATCTAACGATACTAAACTCGACATTTTATCACATCGACGCTAAGCGTCGCGACGTTCACATTTTCTATTCCTTAAGAGAGCCTATTGTTTTATTTTAGAAATTAACTCAGTTGGCTTAATTAAATTTGGATACTAAACGAGAACTTTCTATTTTGTACTTTTCTAGATTATGTTATGTTACGTTATGTTAATTATGTCACTTATGTTATTTTGTACGATGAAAAATAACGGCTTTCAAAATAGTTAACGTAAGAAACAATTCGTGGGAAAATTTTCACGAGGTCAAAAGAACTATCAAATGATACTAAACTCGACATTTTATCACATCGACGCTAAGCGTCGCGACGTAGATTTTCTTTTTCTTATGAGAGCCTATTGTCTTGGTTCAGAAAATTAATCAATTGGCTTGTTTAAATTTGAATACCAAACGAGAATTTTCAATCTTGTACTTTTCTAGATTATGTTATGTTACGTTATGTTAATTATGTCATTTACGTTATTTTGTGCGATGAAAAATAACGGCTTTGAAAACTGTTTACTTAAGCAAAAAAATTCTTGGGAAAATTTCCAATTTCAAAAGAGTTGTCAAACGATACTAAACTTGACATTTTATAACATAGACGCTAAGCGTCGCGACGTTCTAATTTTTAATTTTCTTATGAGGACCTATTGTTTTTTTTTCAGAAAATACTCAACTGGCTTGTTTAAATTTGAATACCAAACGAGAATTTTCATTCTTCTACTTTTCTAGATTATGTTATGTTACGTTATGTTAATTATGTCACTTATGTTATTTTGTACTATGAAAACAACGGCTTTGAAAACGGTTTATTTAAGCAAAAAAATTCTTGGGAAAATTTCCAATTTCAAAAGAGTTATCAAACGATACTAAACTTGACATTTTATCACATCGACGCTAAGCGTCGCGACGTTCTAATTTTTATTTTCTTATGAGGGCTCTTATTGTCTTTTTCAGAAAATACTCAATTGGCTTGTTTAAATTAGAATACCAAACGAGAACTTTCAATCTTGTACTTTGCCAGATTATGTTATGTTACGTTATGTTAATTATGGCACATGTTATTTTGTACGATGAAAAATAACGGCTTTGAAAACGGTTTACTTAAGCAAAAATATTCTTGGGAAAATTTCCAATTTCAAAAGAGTTGTCAAACGATACTAAACTTGACATTTTATCACATCGACGCTAAGCGTCGCGACGTTCTAATTTTTATTTTCTTATGAGGGCTCTTATTGTCTTTTTCAGAAAATACTCAATTGGCTTGTTTAAATTAGAATACCAAACGAGAACTTTCAATCTTGTACTTTGCTAGATTATGTTATGTTACGTTATGTTAATTATGTCAAATGTTATTTTGTTCGATGAAAAATAACGGCTTTGAAAACTGTTTACTTAAACAAAAAAATTCTTGGGAAAATTTCCAATTTCAAAAGAGCTGTCAAACGATACTAAACTTGACATTTTATCACATCGACGCTAAGCGTCGCGACGTTCTAATTTTTATTTTCTTATGAGGACCTATTGTCTTTTTTCAGAAAATAATCAATTGGCATTTTTAAATTTGAATACAAAACGAGAACTTTCAATCTTGTACTTTTCTAGATTATGTTATGTTACGTTATGTTAATTAGATATGTTATTTTGTACGATGAAAAATAACGAGTAAAACTTTTTAGAAACGCAAATTCATTAAAAATAAAATTCAATTACATTAATTTTATAAATAAAAATTATGTTTTATTTTAGTCGTTATTTTTTATTGTAAAAAATAACATAAAGTAACATATTAACATAACATAACGTAACATAATCTTGTTGTGTAAACTAAGAAAATTACAAAATAGAAAGTTCTCGTTTGGTATCCGAATTTAGACAAGCCAACTGAGTAATTTTTTTCATAAAAACAAGCGATCCCAATAAGAAAACTAAAAATTGTGCGTCGTGACGCTTAGCGTCGATGTGATAAAATGTCGAGTTTAGTATCGTTTGATAGCTCTTTTAACCTGCTGAAAATTTTCTCGAAAATTTCTTTTCGAAAGTAAGCCATTTTCAAACTACAGTCGAAAAAATTAAATTGGCAATTTTTAGTTTTTTAGCGATATCTCGGTAACCATTTTGAATTTTTAAAATTTCTAAACGGATTCTTAAAAGTCATCAAAACATGCAACTTTTTGTTCAATAAACCAATCTCGTGACTCTTGCCGTTTAGAAGACGTTGGTAGCACCTTGTATGGGAATTTTTATAAACTAAAAGTTTCTCCAGTTAATATCCTTGTGTTATTGTTATAAAACGACTCGTAATGCGAGTGTATATCCCAACAAACACCTAAAAGTGCGTCAAAAAAGAGCAATAAAAAGACCATAAACTTTTAAAAACAACACTTTAACAAACGCCAGAGTAATTAAATTTTGAAAAAAAGCAAGACTTAAAAGTGATAAATCTCAAATGCACACACACACATACTCACAGACACATATGCAATTTGTTTTAGTTGAAGAATCATGAATAAACATTCTTTTGTTTAAGCGGAAGCTTTTGACTAACTCCAAGTCGGTTTTATATGAAGCTTAAAAAAGACAAAAAGAGTAAAAATAAACTCAACAACACACAACGTCTACTAAGATCAAAACATCAACTAAAAGTTGTAGACTCATTAGCGCTTTTAAAAGACAATTTAAAAAGGTATTTGAAAATTGAATGAAAAATGAACAACTTTGTTTTCTTTTTTCTAATTTTCCAAAACCAACTGCGCCCTCTATAAACGTATAGTTTGAAAACTTATAATTACTTAAGTAAATTAAACAAAAACGGGACGTTTTAGGGGCTACTTGTATGAAAGAAAATTTAAATTTTTCTAAAGCTTTAGGCTAAACTATTTTAAATGCATCTTTTAAATTAAAAATTTATTTCAAAAACTAATTTTCACGACGGAATAATTTTTAAATAAAAAGGGGTGTAACGAAAACTTATTATATGGGGGTTCTTTATATGCTCTCTAAATTAGTAGATATTATTCAGTAAAAGTTTTCCCCAATTTAAAGTTTAAGACCAAATGGAAAACCACGATCGTACCCACTTCGCTCATTTATTATCCCTGTTTAGTATATTCTCTTTCTTTTCTTATCGATGCAATTGCTTAAAGAAGTTGCAGCTCGCATAAAACGAACGTGAATCACATAGAAAAGGTAGGAAGAGAAAAATGAAGTGAAGAAACGACTTTTCTGATTCTCACTATAAATAGACAGTGAATTTTTTAGCCTTTGCATGGGCAGGACGTACAAATGTAAAGATTTTAATTTTTGAATAACTCCGATGTTTTTGAACCGATTTTGAAATGCTTTTGAGTCAGTGATCAAATTTTTGAGATCTATTCTAAAATGCAAAAAAAATTGGAAAAATATGTTATTCAAAAATCTTTACATTTGTAACTCTTGCCTACAAGTAGAAAAAAATTACGTGTCCATGCGAAAGTTAAATGCAACATTCTCGAACTCTTTAGGCTATTTATAACAAACTTGATGCAAAGCTCAATAGGCCTAGATGCCCCTATTAAAATTTCATAATGTAAGAATACACATACAGGCTCTTATCGCCTTACGTGATGTTAAAAAAATCAGCCTCAAATGCAACTTTTACCAAAATTTCTCTTCAGTCCTAATGATTATTTTTTAATTTTCTTTTCAGCTCTTCCTGCATTTCTTCAAGTCTTCTAATTCTCCCAAATAGCGCGATCGTACTCTTTCGTAGCCATGGCTTACAGACGTACAGTACAGACATTTTTACTTTTTTTCATAGATTTCATCTGCTAAGAAATATCCGGAATAACCATTATGAGAAAAAAAATTTTTTTGTTTAATTCATCGACATTTTAAACCTCCTTAGTTAAAAAAATGCAAAAGAGTTCTGTGATGGGTTGCTAGACATTTTTAACGGTCCGTTACAGTTTCAGATGTAGCCCATAATGCGGGAGTTGTTTTGGACAAATTTTTGCAAATGTTTGCCGTAATTTTGTAAAGTTTGTAATAAAATAGGCCACCTTAGCACCAATTGAATGATTATTTTATCAAATTTTTAAATTCAAAGTGGCGGCTGATAAAACGAACCACTTTGTGGTTCTTTCGTTATAACTTACTCAATAATTATTATTATGGAAATCTCAAAACGGCAATCTGTAGTGAAAATATAAGGCTCTTGTTCTAACCTAATAAATTTTTTTAAATGTTTTAAAATTGCCTACCTTAAAGGGGCAAAAGTTGGTTAACATTTTTAAATTAATTTTTTCAAAACCGCTTTGGCCGTTATTTTTCATTTTTGGATATGTTATAAACATGATAGTTCTCTATCGAGCGTCACATATTTTATTTACGTCTATGCAGCAGGATCGGAGTTATAATTTTTTTAAAGTCTAAAATTCAAAAATTGCTCATTTCTCTTATAATCAAAAATTTGAAAGTTGTCCCATACAGTAATCTCACAAATATCCATTATTTTAAACTATTTTTAGTTAACAAAGCGCTTCCGGTTAAACCGGAAATTATAAAAATAACAAAAATTTTTAGGAATACCAACGTATTTTGACTACCGGCTTAAGCGGAATTGGAAATAATTATTTTAGTTTAAATGGAACACCCTGTATATTTTTTGATATTTTGAAAGCTCGTAAAAGTAGTTATCCGTTGGCACCAAACGGTGAATTTATAACTTAAGAAAATTAATTAGAGCGATCGAAGACGACGTAGACATAATTTTGCGAATTTTTCAGTTTCCATTTCTTCCTTTAAAACCCTTTCTCGCGACAAGAGACCCATTAGGAGTAAAAATGGCTTGTTATTAATTAATTATGAAATTTGTATTAAATTTCTTATAGATAATGAAAAATTATCGACCTGTCTGTATTCTTGTGGGTGTAATGTTCAGTGATGCAAAGCATAAATAAAAGTGTTACATCCATATTCATGAAGGGGTGTCACGTTAGCCGACATGGCACTGACATTTCCAACTAATATAAGATGGTGTTTATAGATTACTAATGTCGGAGTAATATTTTTCTTTCAAACTTTTCCTAAATGTAAAAGAAAGGCTCCTCTCTTTTTAGCTTTGTCGCATTTTCTCCTTTTATAGAGCGAATGCCAATTTGTGTGTTTTTAAATTGAGTGCCTTCTTTAACCGAACCCAATACAAAACTTAATGAAGTAAGGTTTCATTGTTGACTAATAAAGTTGAGGTAATTAGTTTTTAAGTTAAGAACCTTTTTTTTTCTTTTTTGCAGGAGAAAAACATTTTATGAGTTGTTAATAAGTACCAACAACTATAAAAGAGGTTTTTTTCTGTTCAAATGGCGTGATTTACTTTTAATAAAATGCAATGGAAATTAACATTTTTTTGCATTTTGAAAACAGTGTTGCATTTTATAACGTGTAATTAATTATAAGTTATACTTAAATTTGTCATTTATCCACGACTTAATTTGCAATTTATAAAAAAACGAGAAAAACTTCAAGTTTAGTATGACGTACAGTCGTACACGACACAATGTCTTTATTTTAACACGCGTTTTGCCTCATTTTATTTCTACTTTTACTTGACAAAACTTATTAAATTATAAATGATAACAGGAAATGCCTATCAAAACTGTCTACAGAATGTAAACTAAGCGGTTTATGCTTGTGCTAAAATTTAATGGAATTCTTTTTCTCTTGCCTTTGCGTGTCATATTGGACCTCAAACATATGCCCGTCAGCTGTTTTTCTTTAAGTTCATCAAAATTCAAATACCCATCCAATTTATACAGAGAGTTTCTGAATTTTTCCTGAATTTTTTAATAACCTCGGGCTTAATGAAAATTTGATTTAATTTAATTTTTGTGAACAAGCAAAATGGTGAGCGATCTTTTTCTATAGAGGACCATAAAGTGTGCCTTTTTCAACTCAAAATAGTAGATGAAGTATTACTTTAACCTTCGCATGGGCACGTAATTTTTTTCTACTAGTGGGCAAGAGTTAGAAATGTAAAGATTTTTGAATAGCCCCGCCGTGTTTCTACACCGATTTTGAAATGCGTTTGAAAAGAACTTTTTTCTTTTGGCTTATCATTGCATTTATTATAAAAAGCTAAACTCAAACTTGAAATAACAAATGCAGGTTCGTATATAAAATTTTTGTATAATTGATTGGTAAATGGTTACATTCAAAATCAAAGCGTTGTTTTGAAAAATCTAAATTTGCTATCGAATTTGAATCACCCAGTATAATAGAATTTAACATCGCAAAATTTCAGAAAATGAGTGGTTATTTTGGGGAATTTAAGTTTTTATTTCTCAAATATCATGCCAAATTATATTATTAATATATAATTATTAAATATTTTCAAATTTTTTTTTGCATTTTCTAAAAATTCTAAAAAATTTGATCACTGACTCCAAAGCATTTCAAAATCGGTGTAAAAACGGCGGAGTTATTCAAAATAAAATAAAAAGTCAAAAAAAACAAAACTTGCAAATAAAAGTATCTAAAACATGTTTTTTCAATTTTTTTTTGAATTTTCTAAAAGTTCAAAAAAAAGTGATCACTGACTCCAAAGCATTTCAAAATCGGTGTAAAAACGGCGGAGTTATTCAAAATAAAATAAAAAGTCAAAAAAAACAAAACTTGCAAATAAAAGTATCTAAAACATGTTTTTTCAATTTTTTTTTGAATTTTCTAAAAGTTCAAAAAAAAGTGATCACTGACTCCAAAACATTTCAAAATCGTTGTAAAAACGGCGGAGTTATTCAAAATAAAATAAAAAGTCAAAAAAAACAAAACTTGCAAATAAAAGTATCTAAAACATGTTTTTTCAATTTTTTTTGCATTTTCTAAAAGTTCAAAAAAAAGTGATCACTGACTCCAAAGCATTTCAAAATCGTTGTAAAAACGGCAGAGTTATTCAAAATACAATAAAAAGTCAAAAAAATCAAAACTTGCAAATGAAAGTATCAAAAACATATTTTTTGTTTGCATTTTCGAAAAGTTCTCAAAAATTTGATGACTGCCTCCAAAGCATTTCAAAATCGGTGTAAAAACGGCGGAGTTATTCAAAATAAAATAAAAAGTCAAAAAAATCAAAACTTGCAAATGAAAGTATCAAAAACATATTTTTTGTTTGCATTTTCTAA
Organism: Malthinus seriepunctatus; assembly: GCA_963924605.1. Lineage (NCBI taxonomy): Eukaryota > Metazoa > Arthropoda > Insecta > Coleoptera > Cantharidae > Malthinus > Malthinus seriepunctatus. Next base: position 42,483,503 of record OZ004603.1, read on the forward strand.
AAGTTCTCAAAAATTTGATCACTGACTCCAAAGCATTACAAAATCGGTGTAAAAACGGCGGAGTTATTCAAAATAAAATAAAAAGTCAAAAAAATCAAAACTTGCAAATAAAAGTATCAAAATAGTAAATTGTTTGATTAGGAGTAATAATGTCACTTTTTTTAGGCTAATCAGTAGGGCTTGTACTTGACAACTACTACGTTTAACTGTGCAATAAAAAATTTATAAATGTTTTGGACAAAAAAGTTATTGCATAAAAACCAAGACCAATTGTAATAACTAGCGCCCTCTAACGACTTTTAGAAAATCAGGATTTGGTAATTATGCGAATACACTCGGTTAAGTCGCTTACCAAATCTTGTTAAAATCGGTCGAGAGGTTTCTTAAATATCTACAAAATAATGTTTAAGGATCCCTTTTTCAGAGGCTCCCACGCTCCTTAAAAACTAAATTGCTCATATTAAATTAAAAAAAAGTTTTCTATGCAAACAAAAATCCCCCTAATAAACATCCACTCTGTATACTATAAATAAGTTATTAGAGGTAGAGAAATTATATCCGTTACTGGATCTTCTTATAGTTGCAAAATTAAGACATGACGACGCCTGTCATTTGCCATTTGAGTGTATTATTAATAGCGAAAATAAACAAAAAAATTACATGCACAAGTTGGTACAATAAGCAAATCGGAAGTTTCTTTGTTTGTGGTTGAGATGGTTTGGTTTTAATATACGGGAAGACTTTGTTTAATTGCCTGCACGTTTTTAAGTTATGAGCAGGAAGAACTTCACAGTCATTTTTTGTTAATATAATTTATTACTTATTTAAAATAGTCTCGATGAGAGGTTGTTAAATTAGAAAAAATCTCATCTTTGGTGAAGATTCGTAGAGGGTTGAACGTAGATGAACTTTTAATGTTCAATCTACGCCTTCTTTGCCCTAATCCACGGCTTTCAATTATCGAAAATGCTTCCCCGCTCATATGGCTCACCTGGGTGTAGCGTTTTGGCCGTTCCCATGGCCTCGCTAGTGAAATCTAAATTTTGTAGCTTTTCTCGTCTATCATTGGACGTAAAAAATTAAAAAATGGGTGCATTCACCGGACATAACAGTTGTAGAGTAGCTACCAAATCGTTTCCTGCTTTGGGAACGTGTACGGAGTGGACGCCATTTTATCGATCGCATTTCGTGTGCGTTATGTTGAACTATAATATCGATAGAGTAGTCCCAACGTAAAATGAACACACCACGTGATCAAATTTGCGCGAGGCGTGGCTTCAGAGCTCAGTCTATGTTCGTTTCTAAGCACCGGCAGTACAAAACTACTGCACAACTTTAACGGCCATCACGTGGTGTACTCATCTTTATTTGGGACTACTATACCTGCTCACTTAATAAATTACCGCACGATAGTAACACTGGTGATGTAGCAGTTAGTAGCTGCTCCAAAACTTTTACGTCAGGTGAATGCGCCCATTCTGACTTACTACAAGACTGCCATTTCTTTGACTTTTCATCACAATTTTTTTTAATATCAAGTTGAAAGGCTTTCAAATCTCGAAACTCATATCAACGTCGATAATTTTACGTATTAAATGAAAATTTTAAATTTTCCGAAAGCCGAATAATAATAAAAGTTATTTTTGTCTGGGTACTATACTAATGTATAAATAAATTACAACCACCAAGAACTGCTTTTCTTTTGTTTGAAATTTTTAAACCATTAGGTTTAAAACTTTTAATCATTGAAAATTCTGGGAAATGGGGAATACTATTTTCATTAGCGAAAGAGTAACATTGGAACTTTTGTGTAAAAACAAACCGCTAGCAAAATTTATTTTCAATTTTATAATAAGTGCAAATAAAGTGTTTGGTAAAGTTTATCCATTATTATAACATAACCACCTTATATCTATGCTATTTTCTTTTAGTAGATTTTCCCGATTTTCCACACACGTTGTTTAATTTTAAATTTTTTATCGGACATTTCATAAAAATTTTTATTTAATTTTTCCACGTTTTGAGTGTCCCTTTAAAATCTTTGTCCCTTAAAAATCTTTTAAAAGAATTTCATACAGGGTGGCCCAAGATAAGAGAGCTATTGTGTGCTAATTTTTTCAAGTTTACATTTAAATTATATAAACTTGGGGATAAGATAGTACACCTTAGCCCATCTCGAATAAATTTTATTTTAAAATATTTGAATTCAAAATGGGGGCCAATACAACGATCATCGTATTTCGTGGTTTTTCCCTTATAACTTAGCCGGTAATAATTATAACGAAAATCTGAAAACAGCATTTTTAAGCCAAAATATAAGGCTTTCGTCCTAACCTAATCAGTTTTTTAAATTGGTTTAAAAGGGCCTATCTTTAAGGAGCCACAAGTGGTTAAAATTTTGGAATGCATTTTCTCAAAATCGGCTGCAGCCGATTTTTTCATTTTTGGATATCTTATAAAAATTGTAGTTTCTTGTCGAACGCCGCATACTTTATTTACTTCTATGCTACAGGACCGGAGTTACAGTTTTTTTTACAGACAAAATTGAAATTCTTTTTTCTTGTTTTGAAGGTGAGAATGTGAAAGTTGGTACATATATCAATCCCGTGAATATCTATTATTTGAGACTATTTTTGCTCAACAAAACGCTTCCGGTGAAACTGGAAATTATAAAAATATCAATATCTTTTAGAAACACGCAAACAAGCTGGAATTCGATGAGTTTGGATTTGATTCCGGCCAAGTCAAGTCACTGAAGTAATTGTAACAATCATTATCGACTCGTAAGGTAATGACAAACCACCGAGTGTACTTTTTTTAGCGAATTTCTAAAATAGAGGTCTTTAACACAATTCGTATGGTTCGCAGGCCATGTTAGCAGTAGGTCCTTTATGTAAGGGGTTAAACAGTTGCACGCACAATGGGGATGTAAGGGGGTGGACTTTGACGTACGAATACGGAAATGGTACCAGAAGCCTCGAAGTAAAAAGACGATTCATAGGACGATACCGAGGGGTTATCCACTCTCTGCAGTCAATGTACAAAAATTGAGCTGTCAATGGTAGTCATCTGCAGTCAATGTCAGCCATAGCATATGCAGTCATGGGCAGTCAACTGCAGTCAGTGTACAAATTCAGAACAGTGGTTGACCCCTCGGACGATACTTTAGAGGTTTAAAGGAGAGCTTTTATACTGAAAGAAAATTAGATAAAAATAAAGCCATAAATGATACCCATTAATAATATTCTTGGGAATAAATAAATGAGCTTTGAAAGTGAATAATTTAAAGGGTTAAAATTAGTAGAAAATGATTACCACAACTGGAATTCTAATTAAGTACCTCACTTTTATAATGCCTTGTTTACCCAATAAAAGACTTATTTATTTGCACTAGGAAAACTTTTTCAATTTCCACGAAAGTTTAGTTCGTAACATATACACCCTTGATGTATTCATAAACAAACCCTTATTTTATTAATAACCAAAAACAAAGCTTTTTAACAAGAAAATAAAGTATAGTAAATTTGTTTGAAAACTATAACACATCGTAATTAAAAGTTTTTCAATGTAATTTTCTTGGCATCCTCCCACAATTCGTCGTGGAAAAATTTTAATTTCTCGTATATATTTTTTTCTTTTTTCACAAGCTTGTAAATTACTTAAAACTGTCATAGAAATTTCACTTCGTTAAGTTCAAATGTGACAAAACATATATCATAAGGTAATTTTGGGTTTTACAAAAAGAAAATTCCAACAGTTTTAAATTTCCTCCTCTCATTTATATAAGTTGTTAAGTTATTTATGTTTAGACAGAGATGAAGGGTTATTTTAACATCTCTTATTTTTTCTTTTTAAAACACATGTCTTAAATATGTGTGTGTGAAGGTGTAGATTTGCTGTCAACGATTGCTTGATTTAAAGATGATAGTAAAACGCCTTCTTGTCGTTAAGATATTTCAGCGAGTTGTGAAAAAAAGCCGTTAAGATGGCTTTATGGCTCGGTACCGATTGACTTCTTATGTCTTTTTCAACTTGCCAACTTCATATTTAACACTTTAAATAGTTTAAGAGTTGCTTTTATGTACTTTTTGGAAACGATTTTATGTCGTCTCAAATATAGATAACATCTCACTCAACGCTTTTTTTTGACGCTTATTCCGAACGAATCATACGAGATTTTTTGAAATGATGATAGGGTAGTTTTTTGCTTTATGGATACTGCAAGGGTAGAAATAAGGAAATCTTAAAATATGGGGTGGAGTTCGACATCAAGAAGGTGGATATGAAGCTAGCATTTTCAAGGCTAACCTAAAGGCGGATTTCCACCAAACCGACAAAACTGCAACAAAACAGAAACTCTGTTTATTTCAACTGGAGTTTCCAAAATCAGAAACAATTTAGAGACTTTGAGTCGCCGGCAACTGTTTTCATCAACAACTGAAAGTCCCGTCGCGTGGCGGAAAGATCAAAGGGTTTCTGTAAACTGTCTTTGTTTTTGTAAACACAGTTTGCTCGGTGGAAACGGGCAGCAACAGTTGGTTGGTTGTTGGTTTAAGTTTAAATGTATTTATACGGCTCCCGTGCCGTATTTTGGGTATTTGTCCGTGTAGTGGAAATGGTTAAGAACAAAAACACAACTGCAACTTAATTTCAGTCGGTTTGGTGGAATTGGAGTTTCCGTTTTGTTTCCGAAACTTAAAACTTGTTTCCGTTTCTGTTTTTACAAACAAAACTCAGTTGCAAGTGAGTCGGTTTGGTGGAAATCCGCCTTAACACCCCTCTGGATCTCTTAATAAATAATTAGGAAGCTGAAATTTTCAGAATTAACGTAATTTTCTCTCTAGGTCTTTCAGTAACTAATTGTAAAGCTACAATTTTCAGGGCTAACATAATCCTCCATCTATGTCCATCAGTAGCTTAATGGAGAGTTACAATTTACAGGGCTACCCTAAGGCCCCTCTGGGCCTATCAATAAATAATTGGGAAGTAACAACTTTCAGGATTAACTAAACTCTCTTTTTCTCTCTTGGGTCCTTCTATACATAATTGTGAAGCTATAATTTTCAGGGCTAACATATTCCTCTCTCTATGTCCAACAGTAGCTTAATAGAGAGTTACAATTTACAGGTCTAACCTAAGGCCCCTCTGGGCCTATCAATAAAAAATTGGGAAGTTACAACTTTCAGGATTAACTAAACTTTCTTTTTCTCTCTCTGGGTCCTTCTATAAATAATTGTGAAGCTACGATTTTAAGGGCTAACATAATCCTTCCTCTATGTCCAACAGTAGCTTAATGGAGAGTTGCAATTTACTGGTCTAACCTAAGGCCCCTCTGGGCCTATCAATAAATAATTGGGAAGTTACAACTTTCAGGATTAACTAAACTCTCTTTTTCTCTCTCTGGGTCCTTCTATAAATAATTGTGAAGCCACGATTTTCAGGGCTAACATAATCGTTCCTCTATGTCCAACAGTAGCTTAATGGAGAGTTACAATTTACAGGTCTAACCTAAGGCCCCTCTGGGCCTATCAATAAATAATTGGGAAGTTACAACTTTCAGGATTAACTAAACTCTCTTTTTCTCTCTCTGGGTCCTTCTATAAATAATTGTGAAGCTACAATTTTCAGGGCTAACATAATCCTCCATCTATGTCCATCAGTAGCTTAATGGAGAGTTACAATTTACAGGGCTACCCTAAGGCCCCTCTGGGCCTATCAATAAATAATTGGGAAGTTACAACTTTCAGGATTAACTAAACTCTCTTTTTCTCTCTCTGGGTCCTTCTATACATAATTGTGAAGCTATAATTTTCAGGGCTAACATATTCCTCTCTCTATGTCCAACAGTAGCTTAATAGAGAGTTACAATTTACAGGATTAACCTCACTATCTCTTTATGTCTGTCTGTCTCTCTCTCTGGGTCGGATGAATATCGTCTTCGTTTAATACAAAGCCTGCGATCATTTGTAAAATAACTCATCGGGACCGTCGCTCAGGTTGATCTTGAAAGTTGAAAATAGTTGATCAAAAGAGATAAAATTGGTGTTTTGTGCACGTAAAAGAATTTTAATTGCTTAGTCTACCTAACAGCACACAAAATGGGATACCTTTAATTAAAACGCAAAAAAATAATATTTGAAAGACTTTTCTCTTAATTCGTTTTAACGTTAACAAGGGAAGATGTGGATGTTTGTTTTGTATTTAATCAATTTGACGAATTCAACCTGTTGAAATCACAAGTACCTATACTTGAGCCTCTTTTCCACAGAAAATAAAACAATCACAAAGAGCACTTTGTGTGTGTTTTTAACCTTTGATGTTTGACGTGTTACGAATTTTTCCCTTTTGCGTATGTTTTTACTTATAAGTATAAAAAAAAATTCACCGCAGTTATCTACCTTCTTTTACATCAAATAAACATTTTTTTTATTCAAAAAAATTTGACTTTTTAAAATTAATAGTATATTATGATAAAAGGACATAAAATGATGTTTTAAAGGCGAAGCGCCGTCTTGCGAATCGAGGCGAAGGCCGAGATTTGCAATCGCCTAAGATTGAAAAATTTTATGTTCGTGTAGGCGGCTATGACTACATTAAACGTAATATTTTTGACAAGTGAACAGCTTGAACTGACGCAAAGCTAGTAAATAGATTGCCATGGCCACCTTTTAATGAAATAATCACATACTTGTTCTTCTTAATGTGCCCATCACATTGAAATCGTTTCATACATTTTTCATTTTTTGTTGAAGTGTTGGAATCACGTTTTATTTAAAAAGAGGAGAAAAAGTATCTGAAAAAAAAAGTTTTTTTCCATGTACAAGGCAAAAATCTGAACCTTCTCAAGTGTTACATTAGTTAGTATCTTTTAGTTAGCGTTCCCGGATGTGTTGACAGCCAACTTGATGGATGCATCTGCCTTGGTATTAAGCTCGCAACACAGTACAGTGCACGCTACATTGAGTACATGTGTGCGTTGAAAGCTCCTGAAAATATTACAAGACAGATTAGATAATGGCTTTATTTTAGTCGTTAACTAGATGAATTTATATTTGATGAATTTTTCAGATTATGTGCTATGTGTGTTTGTAACTATGTAATAATTCTAATGGTTGAGGAAAAAATTGGAAAATGCTTATTTTAGAGATTTTTAGTTTGGATAAAGTCGTTGTAACGAGCTGACTGCTTTTTGATGCTTTTTTAAATTTTTTGCAAATCGGAAATATTTATTACTAAACAAAATAGGATTTAAATTTGAGGTTAATTTAATATCACTAATAGAATTCAATTTTCTTTCCATTACCATCATTATTTTTTCTTTTTTTTTTACTCAATTTGGCGTATTATTTAATATCAAGTAAATTAGATTTTTTCCACTTGGATAAAAATTTTCTTTATATACCTACTACCTATCTATAGAGTGATGAAAATTGAAAGAGAAAAATTCTCAAACTAAAATAATTGAGCGAATTCAATCTCTTTTGATAAAATTAATAAGGAACCTATTTAATTATTTCAAGGAAAATATTAAAATATAAGTGCCGTAAATTTTCTATTCTACAAAGGCTTTTTACGAAAAGAATTTTACTCTCTTTTACGTTTTCAAAAAAACAAAAGCTTTTGAGAAAAATATTTTTGAAAGTTAACATGGCTAAAATTACACTTTTATTCATATTTTTCTGATTATCTCGAAAACTCAGCGAAACTTTAAAGGACTGTAATTTTTTATATAAATACATTTACGACTTTTGAGTTTAACAAAAATTGTAAATTATTTCATCGACTTCAATTTTTGTCTCTTGGTACTTTTTCGCTGACTGCATAATTTTCGAGTTAATCGTAAGCGTATGAAAAATAGTGTTTTTAGAAATTAAAACCAAATTTTGGGGATTTCCTCCTTTCGAGGGATGGAGATCTTTAGTATGACAATAAGGGCTATAATTACTTAACAATAGTGAAGGTTTTGACTTGAGGTCATTGTGTTCCGGGTCCTATGCTGAATCCACTGACGTAAATTTACTGAGTATAAAACGAGTAAATTGTAAATGAAGTAAGTCCAGAAAATTTTGAAATGGAAGATATAAAAAAAAGTACGTCTTTAAGATTTTGAGGATATTTCAGGCTGGCCTGGATTTTTTTACATGCTTAAATGGCATTCAAAAGCACATACGACCTTTTCGTAAGATTTTTTGCATATTTGAACTCGAGTGTGGACCCAAAATGTAGAAAAAAAAAATTAATTGTTATTTCGATCATATTAAAAACAAATATTTCAGAATAGTGACAAAGTAAGCTATGATAATAATTAAGCAAGCAATTTACTTAATAAGCAAGAAACTGTAAAAGGTGCATAAATAGTTTAAAAATTAAAAAAAAAGAGCGTAGTTACAACGAGGACTTTAATTAAGGGAAGCGAAAACTGCATCTTACTGCAATGGCGTCTTCGTGCGGTTGCTTACTTAATTACAGTATTGGACTTAATCAGAAAGGGGTGGATTACTTGGGTTACTTTACTATACTACTATTTCAATGAATGCCTTTCTATCAAACCAGATCGCTACGCTTCCTGCATATGTATTGCTTATTTTGCATTGCACATAGCCACTATAAATAAATGAAAATGGACGAATTTGTATTATTTAAAGGTAAAAGTAAAAAGATAAGGAAATTTAAATATACTGCCCTTTTTTTGTTTAGTTACAAGATTTATTTCTTAACCATTAAAAAAGTAAGCTTAATAAAATTATAATAAATAAAAAAAAGAAGTCGCTCAACATAAATTTATAAGATTTATTTACAACTCCAACTTTTCAACATTTTTTCCCTTTTTTTTATTGCTTAAACAAAAATTTAATTACAAACAGTAGTAGAATTATATTTAAATTAGAAATTTATTAAATTGTACTAGTGGAAAATCAAAGTATAACCTAGAAAAAAATAAGAAGTGTAGAAAGGTTTTCCCACAGACATTTTTATCGATTGACTTAATAAATACCCTTGGAGAGTGCAACTGACTGAGGCACGAAAGTAAACATGATTAATTCAAACTAATTGGAATTTTCTGTTTTTAACAAGTCTGTGTATAGTAGAAGAGTTAACTTAAACAATTAAGGCGTTTTAAAGTCGATATAAAATAAAAATATTTTAACCTTACATCCTCTTAACATCATAATAAATTTTAATTAACAGCTTGTGCCGATTGTTTCGTTTTTAAAGAATTCCACAACCTTCTCGATCGATTGAACATTTACATGCCCTTATGTCGATGATGCTTACTAAACCGAATTTCCATCATTTACTCAGGACGCGACTATTTGACAGTTGCAGCTCAAACGTGGTATGGCATAAATCAGCAAGTCCTTTCATGGCAAAGTGATTAGCACAGTGACGAAGAAAAAGACGTCGGAAGTGAATTAATTTTTTCCAGTATCGAATATGCTCATTAAAGCGAATTTCCATCATTTACTCAGGACGTGACTATTTGACAGTTGTAGCTCAAACGTGGCATGCCATAAATCAGCAAGTCCCTTCATGGCAAAGTGATTAGCACAGTGACGAAGAAAAAGACGTAGGAAGTGAATTAATTTTTTCCAGTGTCGAATATGCTCATTAAAGCGAATTTCCATCATTTACTCAGGACGTGACTATTTGACAGTTGCAGCTCAAACGTGGTATGGCATAAATCAGCAAGTCCCTTCATGGCAAAGTGATTAGCACAGTGACGAAGAAAAAGACGTAGGAAGTGAATTAATTTTTTCCAGTGTCGAATATGCTCATTAAAGCGAATTTCCATCATTTACTCAGGACGTGACTATTTGACAGTTGCAGCTCAAACGTGGTATGGCATAAATCAGCAAGTCCCTTCATGGCAAAGTGATTAGCACAGTGACGAAGAAAAAGACGTAGGAAGTGAATTAATTTTTTCCAGTATCGAATATGCTCATTAAAGCGAATTTCCATCATTTACTCAGGACGTGACTATTTGACAGTTGCAGCTCAAACGTGGTATGGCATAAATCAGCAAGTCCCTTCATGGCAAAGTGATTAGCACAGTGACGAAGAAAAAGACGTAGGAAGTGAATTAATTTTTTCCAGTATCGAATATGCTCATTAAAGCGAATTTCCATCATTTACTCAGGACGTGACTATTTGACAGTTGCAGCTCAAACGTGGTATGGCATAAATCAGCAAGTCCCTTCATGGCAAAGTGATTAGCACAGTGACGAAGAAAAAGACGTAGGAAGTGAATTAATTTTTTCCAGTATCGAATATGCTCATTAAAGCGAATTTCCATCATTTACTCAGGACGTGACTATTTGACAGTTGTAGCTCAAACGTGGCATGCCATAAATCAGCAGGTCCCTTCATGGCAAAGTGATTAGCACAGTGACGAAGAAAAAGACGTAGGAAGTGAATTAATTTTTTCCAGTGTCGAATATGCTCATTAAAGCGAATTTCCATCATTTACTCAGGACGTGACTATTTGACAGTTGTAGCTCAAACGTGGCATGCCATAAATCAGCAAGTCCCTTCATGGCAAAGTGATTAGCACAGTGACGAAGAAAAAGACGTAGGAAGTGAATTAATTTTTTCCAGTATCGAATATGCTCATTAAAGCGAATTTCCATCATTTACTCAGGACGTGACTATTTGACAGTTGCAGCTCAAACGTGGTATGGCATAAATCAGCAAGTCCCTTCATGGCAAAGTGATTAGCACAGTGACGAAGAAAAAGACGTAGGAAGTGAATTAATTTTTTCCAGTATCGAATATGCTCATTAAAGCGAATTTCCATCATTTACTCAGGACGTGACTATTTGACAGTTGCAGCTCAAACGTGGTATGGCATAAATCAGCAAGTCCCTTCATGGCAAAGTGATTAGCACAGTGACGAAGAAAAAGACGTAGGAAGTGAATTAATTTTTTCCAGTATCGAATATGCTCATTAAAGCGAATTTCCATCATTTACTCAGGACGTGACTATTTGACAGTTGCAGCTCAAACGTGGTATGGCATAAATCAGCAAGTCCCTTCATGGCAAAGTGATTAGCACAGTGACGAAGAAAAAGACGTAGGAAGTGAATTAATTTTTTCCAGTATCGAATATGCTCATTAAAGCGAATTTCCATCATTTACTCAGGACGTGACTATTTGACAGTTGTAGCTCAAACGTGGCATGCCATAAATCAGCAGGTCCCTTCATGGCAAAGTGATTAGCACAGTGACGAAGAAAAAGACGTAGGAAGTGAATTAATTTTTTCCAGTGTCGAATATGCTCATTAAAGCGAATTTCCATCATTTACTCAGGACGTGACTATTTGACAGTTGTAGCTCAAACGTGGCATGCCATAAATCAGCAAGTCCCTTCATGGCAAAGTGATTAGCACAGTGACGAAGAAAAAGACGTAGGAAGTGAATTAATTTTTTCCAGTGTCGAATATGCTCATTAAAGCGATTTTCCATCATTTACTCAGGACGTGACTATTTGACAGTTGTAGCTCAAACGTGGCATGCCATAAATCAGCAAGTCCCTTCATGGCAAAGTGATTAGCACAGTGACGAAGAAAAAGACGTAGGAAGTGAATTAATTTTTTCCAGTGTCGAATATGCTCATTAAAGCGAATTTCCATCATTTACTCAGGACGTGACTATTTGACAGTTGTAGCTCAAACGTGGCATGCCATAAATCAGCAAGTCCCTTCATGGCAAAGTGACTAGCACAGTGACGAAGAAAAAGACGTAGGAAGTGAATTAATTTTTTCCAGTATCGAATATGCTCATTAAAGCGAATTTCCATCATTTACTCAGGACGTGACTATTTGACAGTTGTAGCTCAAACGTGGCATGCCATAAATCAGCAAGTCCCTTCATGGCAAAGTGATTAGCACAGTGACGAAGAAAAAGACGTAGGAAGTGAATTAATTTTTTCCAGTGTCGAATATGCTCATTAAAGCGAATTTCCATCATTTACTCAGGACGTGACTATTTGACAGTTGTAGCTCAAACGTGGCATGCCATAAATCAGCAAGTCCCTTCATGGCAAAGTGATTAGCACAATGGCGAAGAAAAAGACGTAGGAAGTGAATTAATTTTTTCCAGTGTCGATTATGCTCATTAAAGCGAATTTCCATCATTTACTCAGGACGTCACTATTTGACAGTTGCAGCTCAAACGTGGTATGGCATAAATCAGCAAGTCCCTTCATGACAAATGATTAGCACAGTAACGAAGAAAAAGGCGTAGGAAGTGAATTAATTTTTTCCAATGTCGATTATGCTAATTAAAGCGAATTTCCATCATTTACTCAGGACGTGACTATTTGACAGTTGCAGCTCAAACGTGGTATGGCATAAATCAGCAAGTCCCTTCATGACAAAGTGATTAGCACAGTAACGAAGAGAAAGGCGTAGGAAGTGAATTAATTTTTTCCAATGTCGATTATGCTAATTAAAGCGAATTTCCATCATTTACTCAGGACGTAACTATTTGACAGTTGCAGCTCAAACGTGGTATGGCATAAATCAGCAAGTCCCTTCATGACAAATGATTAGCACAGTGACGAAGAAAAAGACGTAGGAAGTGAATTAATTTTTTCCAGTGTCGAATATGCTAATTAAAGCGAATTTCCATCATTTACTCAGGACGTGACTATTTGACAGTTGCAGCTCAAACGTGGTATGGCATAAATCAGCAAGTCCCTTCATGACAAAGTGATTAGCACAATGGCGAAGAAAAAGGCGTAGGAAGTCAATTAATTTTTTCCAGTGTCGATTATGCTCATTAAAGCGAATTTCCATCATTTACTCAGGACGTAACTATTTGACAGTTGCAGCTCAAACGTGGTATGGCATAAATCAGCCTCTTTATAGCAAAGTGGTAAGCAGAGTGGTGAAGAAAAAAGCGTAGGAAGTGAATTAAATTTTTCGAGCGTAATTGGGGTGTTTTGGTGAGCTTTCGGATTCGTAGTGATCACTTTACAGCCCTTGCTACGGAACCAGGTCGAATTTGAGTCTCTCTGTCACTCTCTCCTTACACCATCGTCACAACTAATGAGATCCACTTGGAATCTACGACAATGGATGAGTGACCTACAGGACTCAAATTGAAAGATATGCCACGTAAGCCACGTAGTTGGGTCCACACCAATTCAGCAGCGTGACGAAGCAATCCTCAGAGTATCCAACTTGCAAGGAAATTCTATGTGTACGAATCAGCAAGAGAGACTTCAGCAAACGAAGTTCATTTAGAGTTTGATACTGGGATATTGTGAAAAATCCCATTCTTAAGCACGTCACAGTGAGATTTGTTCAACAAACTCTTTAAAAACTACTCAGAGGAGCCTACAATAGAAAATTAGCACAACACCGTGGCTTCCAATGAATTAAAAGAAAAACAAAGATAATAAATGGTAAAATTGTAAATTATTGGTGCCCTAGTACTATGAGTTATCATAAAAATTCAAAACGTCCAAACAAAAGCTGTTTTAAAAGTCGAAGAAAATTTATTAGCTCATTATAGCCTCAATAAGTTATAGGTGTTAAATACATTATTCTTTCATCAAATTATTCTAATGAGTTCAATTTGAATTAAATAGAAGTTAAAGAAATGGACACGAGTCCAACGAACCCCAATCTATTCACATTATAAAATTTAATGTTACGATGTGAACGTTCTCTATCGAATTTTGTTTATTTAATTTTTTTACTTTTATCATATTCGTTTTATGTCAAAAGTGTATGTATGCACTTTGTATAAAATTAAGTAAATAAACAAATTTATTCAATGGCGGTTTTTAAAAAACCTCGCATAAAATGGACTTTGTTTGTTTTTCTAAGAATGCGAAAATTTAATTTTAAGTTCGATATCGAAAGCTAATCGAGTTGAAAAAATAGAATGAACAGGTCATCGAGTTGACTTTGAGCAAATAAATTAAAATTACCAGGGTGCACAAACAAAGAGTAGTCTACAAAGCCACCACCATATAACACAGGTCTTTAATTTTTTTATTGCTACCTATACTGAATATTGAAATTGTAGGAAGTCTGGAAAAGTTTGGAATTATCCACATAGCTTAAACCTAGTTGAGCACTTGAGGTTTCCAAAATTTTTCAAGACCTGCTAGATCTTTATATTTCCTTAGCCACCTTTAAATCTTCTTATAGGCATCATTTTGAATTATTATACCAAGCAGAAAGTCTAGAAAAGCTATGAAAAATCTAAATAGTTCATAGCTGGTTTACCACTAGAGGTTTCCAAAATTTTCTAAGCCTACCAGATCATCATATTTCCATTGCCACCTATAAATCTTCTTTTATGCGCCTTTTCGGTCTTTTTGAATTTTTATACCATATAAGAAAATCTAGGAAGCCTGGAAAAGTTTGGAATTATCCACATAGCTTAAATCTAGCTTAGCACTAGAGGTTTCCAAAATTTTCTAGACTTGCTAGATATTCTTATTTCCATAGCCACTTTTAAATCTTCCTATAGGCATCATTTTGAATTATTATACCAAGCAGAAAGTCTAGAAAAGCTATGAAAAATCTAAATAGTTCATAGCTGGTTTACCACTAGAGGTTTTCAAAATTTTCTAAGCCTATCAGATCATCATATTTCCATTGCCACCTATAAATCTTCCTTTATGCGCCTTTTCGGTCTTTTTGAATTTTTATACCATATAAGAAAATCTAGGAAGTCTGGAAAAGTTTGGAATTATCCACATAGCTTAAATCTAGCTTAGCACTAGAGGTTTCAAAAATTTTCTAGACTTGCTAGATACTCTTATTTCCATAGCCACTTTTAAATCTTCCTATAGGCATCATTTTGAATTATTATACCAAGCAGAAAGTCTAGAAAAACTATGAAAAATCTAAATAGTTCATAGCTGGTTTACCACTAGAGGTTTTCAAAATTTTCTAAGCCTATCAGATCATCATATTTCCATTGCCACCTATAAATCTTCCTTTATGCGCCTTTTCGGTCTTTTTGAGTTTTTATACCATATAAGAAAATCTAGGAAGTCTGGAAAAGTTTGGAATTATCCACATAGCTTAAATCTAGCTTAGCACTAGAGGTTTCAAAAATTTTCTAGACTTGCTAGATACTCTTATTTCCATAGCCACTTTTAAATCTTCCTATAGGCATCATTTTGAATTATTATACCAAGCAGAAAGTCTAGAAAAACTATGAAAAATCTAAATAGTTCATAGCTGGTTTACCACTAGAGGTTTTCAAAATTTTCTAAGCCTATCAGATCATCATATTTCCATTGCCACCTATAAATCTTCCTTTATGCGCCTTTTCGGTCTTTTTGAATTTTTATACCATATAAGAAAATCTAGGAAGCCTGGAAAAGTTTGGAATTATCCACATAGCTTAAATCTAGCTTAGCACTAGAGGTTTCAAAAATTTTCTAGACTTGCTAGATACTTTTATTTCCATAGCCACTTTTAAATCTTCCTATAGGCATCATTTTGAATTATTATACCAAGCAGAAAGTCTAGAAAAGCTATGAAAAATCTAAATAGTTCATAGTTGGTTTACCACTAGAGGTTTTCAAAATTTTCTAAGCCTATCAGATCATCATATTTCCATTGCCACCTATAAATCTTCCTTTATGCGCCTTTTCGGTCTTTTTGAGTTTTTATACCATATAAGAAAATCTAGGAAGTCTGGAAAAGTTTGGAATTATCCACATAGCTTAAATCTAGCTTAGCACTAGAGGTTTCAAAAATTTTCTAGACTTGCTAGATACTCTTATTTCCATAGCCACTTTTAAATCTTCCTATAGGCATCATTTTGAATTATTATACCAAGCAGAAAGTCTAGAAAAACTATGAAAAATCTAAATAGTTCATAGCTGGTTTACCACTAGAGGTTTTCAAAATTTTCTAAGCCTATCAGATCATCATATTTCCATTGCCACCTATAAATCTTCCTTTATGCGCCTTTTCGGTCTTTTTGAATTTTTATACCATATAAGAAAATCTAGGAAGCCTGGAAAAGTTTGGAATTATCCACATAGCTTAAATCTAGCTTAGCACTAGAGGTTTCCAAAATTTTCTAGACTTGCTAGATATTCTTATTTCCATAGCCACTTTTAAATCTTCCTATAGGCATCATTTTGAATTATTATACCAAGCAGAAAGTCTAGAAAAGCTATGAAAAATCTAAATAGTTCATAGTTGGTTTACCACTAGAGGTTTTTAAAATTTTCTAAGCCTATCAGATCATCATATTTCCATTGCCACCTATAAATCTTCCTTTATGCGCCTTTTCGGTCTTTTTGAGTTTTTATACCATATAAGAAAATCTAGGAAGTCTGGAAAAGTTTGGAATTATCCACATAGCTTAAATCTAGCTTAGCACTAGAGGTTTCAAAAATTTTCTAGACTTGCTAGATACTCTTATTTCCATAGCCACTTTTAAATCTTCCTATAGGCATCATTTTGAATTATTATACCAAGCAGAAAGTCTAGAAAAACTATGAAAAATCTAAATAGTTCATAGCTGGTTTACCACTAGAGGTTTTCAAAATTTTCTAAGCCTATCAGATCATCATATTTCCATTGCCACCTATAAATCTTCCTTTATGCGCCTTTTCGGTCTTTTTGAATTTTTATACCATATAAGAAAATCTAGGAAGCCTGGAAAAGTTTGGAATTATCCACATAGCTTAAATCTAGCTTAGCACTAGAGGTTTCCAAAATTTTCTAGACTTGCTAGATATTCTTATTTCCATAGCCACTTTTAAATCTTCCTATAGGCATCATTTTGAATTATTATACCAAGCAGAAAGTCTAGAAAAACTATGAAAAATCTAAATAGTTCATAGCTGGTTTACCACTAGAGGTTTTCAAAATTTTCTAAGCCTATGAGATCATCATATTTCCATTGCCACCTATAAATCTTCCTTTATGCGCCTTTTCGGTCTTTTTGCATTTTTATACCATATAAGAAAATCTAGGAAGCCTGGAAAAGTTTGGAATCACATAGCTTAAATCTAGCTTAGCACTAGAGGTTTCCAAAATTTTCTAGACTTGCTAGATACTCTTATTTCCATAGCCACTTTTAAATCTTCCTATAGGCATCATTTTGAATTATTATACCATCAGAAAGTCTAGAAAAGCTATGAAAAATCTAAATAGTTCATAGCTGGTTTACCACTAGAGGTTTTCAAAATTTTCTAAGCCTATCAGATCATCATATTTCCATTGCCACCTATAAATCTTCCTTTATGCGACTTTTCGTTCTTTTTGAAATTTTATACCATATAAGAAAATCTAGGAAGCCTGGAAAAGTTTGGAATTATCCACATAGCTTAAATCTAGCTTAGCACTAGAGGTTTCCAAAATTTTCTAGACTTGCTAGATATTCTTATTTCCATAGCCACTTTTAAATCTTCCTATAGGCATCATTTTGAATTATTATACTAAGCAGAAAGTCTAGAAAAGCTATGAAAAATCTAAATAGTTCATAGCTGGTTTACCACTAGAGGTTTCCAAAATTTTCTAAGCCTACCAGATCATCATATTTCCATTTCCACCTATAAATCTTCCTTTATGCGCCTTTTCGGGCTTTTTGAATTTTTATACCACATATGAAAATCTAAGAAGTCTGAAAAAGTTTGGAATTATCCACATAGCTTAAATCTAGCTTAGCACTAGAGGTTTCCAAAATTTTCTAGACTTGCTAGATATTCTTATTTCCATAGCCACTTTTAAATCTTCCTATAGGCATCATTTTGAATTATTATACTAAGCAGAAAGTCTAGAAAAGCTATGAAAAATCTAAATAGTTCATAGCTGGTTTACCACTAGAGGTTTCCAAAATTTTCTAAGCCTACCAGATCATCATATTTCCATTGCCACCTATAAATCTTCCTTTATGCGCCTTTTCGGGCTTTTTGAATTTTTATACCACATATGAAAATCTAAGAAGTCTGAAAAAGTTTGAAAATATCCACATAGCGTAAATCTGGTTTAGCATTAGAAGTTTCCAAAATTTTCTAATCTTGCTAGATCTTAATATTTCCATAGCCTTCTTTAAATCTTCCTATAGGCACCATTTTGGATTATTATACCAAGCAGAAAGTCTAGAAAAGCTATGAAAAATCTAAACAGTTCTTAGCTGTTTTCCCACTAAAGGTTTCCAAAATTTTCTAGACCTACTAGATCTTCATATTTTCATAGCCACCTATAAATCTTCCTTTATGCGCCTTTTTGAATTTTTATACCAAACATGAATTTATAGAATGTCTGGAATAGCTATTAAAAATCCAAATGGCGTATACTTGGTTTGCCACTAAGAGTTTCTAGAAATTTTCTAGACTCACTAGATCTTCATATTTTCATAGCCACCTTAAAATCTCCGTATATGCGCTGTTGCATTTTTATACCATTATATTTTTGTACTAACTATGAAAAACTAGAAAGTCTGGAAAATTTTTGAAAAATCCAGATATCCGTATCTTCCATAGGTTTTAGTTTTTCAGGGTAGTTCAGAAACGACAGGAGCTTCTTTTCACATTCTTATAAAACATGAAAATGCACACAACTTGTACAACAATTTGTAATTTAATCAACTCTTGAACCTACATTGTACATTGTACGTACAATAATATAAAAGTACCCACCCTGTATATTTATTCTATGCCGATTTGAACAAAATTTTGATAGTTTTTTTTTTGTTTTAGGTAAGTCAAAATGAAGAAAACACTTTTGGAAAGTATGAGGATATATTATCATTGTTTTCGAGCTGAAACTATAATCTTTTAAAGTAGGTAAGAAGTCGAGTTATTTTCAAGAGTATTATTTTGAAGGATTACTTTGAAATTAATGATCGTGTCTAAAGATATTATTGCAAACGCGAACAAAGTTTTGTTCTCTTTTTTCTTTTTTCCCTTATAAAATCATCATTTATTCGTTTTATATCAAAGCAAAATAATTGATAGAAAACTTGAAACTTTTTGAGGTTAAAAGTTTTCTTTTTGAATTGATTTTTTTTGTATTTTATATCGTGAGGTTTTAATTTATGTCATTTTATAAATCGAATAACTTCAATAAATATTTTCTTGTGGAATATAATAAATATGTATCCATTAAAACGATATAAACGAACTTTTCAAACAAGTTCGTTTTATTGCTTTTTATCACGAAACGTTGTACAATTTGTAATTTATGTGTAAATTTTCGTTTTTTCTTGTTTTTTTTTTCAAAAGTGGTATTTTTAATTTTTTGGTATGTAGGTTATTCGGGAGTTATAATTAAAAACCCTGCCTTTTTTTAACTAAAATATTAGCCTCTATTATACCAGGGGTGTTTTGTAAATACATGGTGTCTCAACTGAGTGCGCACGTTTACAAGCGATTAAAATTTTTTTAATGAAACACCCTGTATATTATTGCGTATTTTGGTTCCCTGTTCGATGACGATCAAAATGATAAATTTTGAGGGGGGATTAGGTTTAGTTATTTTCATCAGCTTTTTAACAACACACGCTTAAGAGGTCTATGGGACATCCTGTATTTTTATAGTATATTCATTATTGAGTGTGATTGTAACTTGAAACGACACAGATACGTCTAATGACGTATCTTTTTTCAAAAGCCTGCGTTGTAGGTTTTGTGAACACCCGGTATAACGAAAGGTAGCCACTTATTAGGGCAATTTACATAAAGTTGAATGATTACGATCTCGATTTAGGGAGAAGGTAAGCTAGTTTTAATAAATAGAAACGAGGGAGGATTATGTTGTTAAATTTTACTATGAACATTAAAGTGACGTTAATTTTCGTTTAAAATTGAAATGTATTTCGTGCAATCAAACGTCAGAGTAGTAACCCACAGGAGAGTGAGAGTTTTAATGTTAACTTGAATTTATAACATAAGTTATTTGCGACGAAGTACTTTATGTGATGTGTTAACCACAAACTTGCCTTATTAATTATGGAAAGAATAGTTGAGTTGAGATCCCAAAGTTTGTCTTGGACGCCCTTGAGACTGAATTTTCGATTCAGCTTTATTTGTCTCATTCTCCACAAAACTGACGTTCCTTTATTTATTTATTTGAATTATAAACGAACTATCGTCCCAATTACCTGCTAGTCTCAACGACGGCTTAACGTGCATTTCGAAGTCCTGTCAGCTGTGTGTGTAATGAACTGTTCGGTAGAGACCTTTGAGAACCGTGGCGCCACACAATCGACGCCGCTTAAAAGTGAGAGAAAGCTAAATCATTTTGCTAACTACATTTATAATGCCATGTATTTATCGACGTATAATTCTTGATTAGAGCCGTGGTATCGTGGTTTTAAAATTGACTCAGAATCACTCGATTTCGGCATTAAAGTGACAATATCTCCAGAACGTTTACTGATGCTACATCTAACCTTTTATGTTTTAATTCTAAATGTTATCGAGAATTCGATTATGCAAAAATATGTAGGGTGTTCTATTTAAACCGAGATTTAAAATAACAAAGTCAGGTTAATTATTTCTTAAACTAAACGCCCTGTATATCTTACGATGACCATATAATTTTAATAGCCCATCTACTCAGACTCGCCCTGTATAGAATTCACTTTTTACTTTTAATTTTCTGTGGGCAGTTAATAAAAATATCTTCGAGATATGTTTCGAAGTTTCATGATTCATGAAAATTAGTATATTCTAGCCGCCATTTTGAATTTCTTACTTTTTATCAAAGACCATACACTAAGAGACTACCGAAATCTATATTAAAAGATGTGAAAGGCTTTTAAGGTTACAATCGCTTAAAAAAGAATTGTTAACGTTTTATCCCTTTCTTCGTTGCTCCCGCCACGACAAGCTATCTTATTCAATGAAATATGCTTGTGGTGACTAGCGACATCTTCTTTAGCGGGTTTTTTTGGTCACATTCGACCCACAAGTTATGCCAGTCTTATATGTAGTAGGTATATGGTCTTTGCTTTTTATATGAATTTCGTGTTCAGTGACGTCGAAAACACTTAAACCCCAAGTGTCATGCATATCCCATGAAAATTAGTATATGCTAGACGCCAGTTTGGATCAACCAATTTGAATTTCTTATTTTTTGTACGAAATTCGGTATCATAGACCTCGAAAATACTCATATACCAAGTGTCATGCAAATCCCATAGATATTAGTATATTATAGCCGCCATTTTAGATCCACCATTTAGAATTTCTTAGTTTTTATACGAAATTCGTGATCAATGACCTCCAAAACACTTAAATACCAAGTGTCATGTAAACTCCATGAAAATTAGTATATTGCAGCCGCCATTTTGGATCCACCATTTTGAATTTCTTATGTTTTATATGAAGATCGTGATCAGTGAACTCGAAAACACTTAAATACCAAGTATCATGCAAATCCCATGAAAATTAGTATATTCTAGCCGCCATTTTGAAGTCACCATTTTAAATTTTTAATTTTTTTTATCACATTTGTGATCAGTGACCTCGAAAACACTTATTTAAGTATCAAGTGTCACTTGGTATTTACCAAGTGTTATGCAAATCCCACGAAAATTAGTATATTCTAGCCGCCATTTTGAATCCACTATTTTAAATTTTTAATTCCTTTTATCACATTCGTGATCAGTGACCTCGAAAACACTTATTTAAGCGTTTTCTTGGTATCAAGTGTCACTTGGTATTTACCAAGTGTCATGCAAATCCCACAAAAATTAGTATTTTCTAGCCGCCATTTTGAATCCACTATTTTAGATTTTTTATTCTTTTTATCACA
Source organism: Malthinus seriepunctatus (assembly GCA_963924605.1). Taxonomy (NCBI): domain Eukaryota; kingdom Metazoa; phylum Arthropoda; class Insecta; order Coleoptera; family Cantharidae; genus Malthinus; species Malthinus seriepunctatus. The sequence continues at coordinate 42,505,255 of OZ004603.1, forward strand.
TTCGTGATCAGTGGCCTTGAAAACACTTATTTAAGTATTTTCTTGGTATTAAGTGTCACTTGGTATTTACCAAGTGTCATGCAAATCCCACGAAAATTAATATTTTCTAGCCGCCATTTTGAATCCACCATTTTGAATTTCGTATTTTTTTATACCAAATTCGTAATCAGTTTGCGCCAAAAAGGCCCTTCTGGCGGTTTACAATAGGTTTTTGGAAACAAATTTCTTTTATTTTGTTGATTTAATATTTTTAGTCACGTTCTTTCGAAACACCCTGTATACTAAAAATATTGCAAACAACCTTAATTTAAACGAAAACTTTCAATAAAATGAATGAAGTAGTTCATTTTCTTATAGCTGGGAGCGTTACATTAGTTTCCTTCCAACTTCTGATTGGTTGCGATATACGCGACAGTGTGAATTTGAATCGAGGGTTAACAGGCGTCTCTCCTTTTAGATATTCTATGAAAATTAGCTACAACATTTTTTACCTTTTAATTATATTGATAAGATGTACAGGGCCGTGTCTGACTAATTTTACGTCCAGAACAAATAATTCGAGTGGCACATATTTTCGTTGTGATTTTTCCGTTTTTAAATACGAAAATTTTTTTAAAGCAGCATCGTAGTAGGGGAAATAGATGTGGCAATAATTTACCTGTTGTATTATTATTTATTTTAAACTGAAACCAAAACATTTTTAATAAAAGAAAACTTTATTAACATTTCAAATATTTTAAAGTTAAAATAAATTAAATTCTCAGAACAAGAATTTTCATTGTAGCGTAAAGTGAAAAATACCTCCAGTTAATATTTTGTTTAAATATTACAAAAAAATGTTCCCAAGAGAATGAATTAAAAAAGTTTCTTTTTTTCTCTCCACTAAAGTGCATAATATTAAACACATTTTCCAGTTACTTACCAACTTTTGTAAGAAGTAGAAATTTTCACAAGGAAACTCGCGCAGTATGTAAGTAGTTGTACTTCGTCGACACCTTTTTAATAAATATTAAACTACGTATACTATCTACAACTACTTCCGTCTACCTTCTTTTTCCCCAAGCGATTTCCAGACTGCTTAGAATTGATGTTAATGTATTATGTAAGAAACTTTCAAGTGCGCGCTAAACTTATTTGTCTAGTATTAAGGATTCAATTGAAATTAAACAAATTATTCAAGAGTTCATCTTCAAGGAACAATTGAACAATTTGCATTTCGAAAAGTGAAAGAATTAATAGGCAAACGTATCTTTCTACAGGGTGATTTCTTTAAGGGCTATTAACGTTTGCAGCTCGGAAACGGTTCAAGTTACGAGATTTGGTTAAATTAGAACAAAGTTGCGTATTTTGATGAGCTACAAGAATCCGTTTAGAAAATTTCCAAATTCAAAATGGTTACCGAGATAACGTAAAAAAACTGAAAAATGGTAATTTAGTTTTTCGACTGTAGTTTGAAAATGATTTACTTTAGCAACAAAATTGTCGGAAAAGGCTTTTAGGACGTCAAAATAGTTATGAAACGATACTAAACTCGACATTTTATCACATCGACGCAAGGCGTCGCGACGTTCAACTTTTTTTTTTCATGTGAACCTATTGTTTTTAGCTAAAAATTAACACGTGTATTTTAATATCTGAATTTGGACAAGCCAACTGAGTAATTTTCTGCAAAAAAACAGTAGGTCCCTATAAGAAAAAAAAAGTTGAACGACGCAACGCCTAGCGTCGATGTGATAAAAATTCGAGTTTAGTATCGTTTCAAAGCTCTTTTAACCTCTTGAACATTTTTCTTAATAATATTTTTCTCTAGCTAACTATTTTCAAACTACAGTCGAAAAACTAAATTAACTTCTCCAACCCTGCGTGTGGCTCTTTATGCACGTTTTGAGGGTAGTTAAGCGGAATATTCGATTTTATTTTTGATCGTGTTGTCATAAAAATGCTATTTTTGTTTAAATTAATGAACATTTTTAGTAAAAATTTCATTATACGCAAGAGAAGTTGCCTTTTTATTAAAAAAAAGAAAATAATCAAATGATGTAGGTCAGATGTGAGTTTGTATTTTGTAAGGTTTCTCATATCTGGCGGACTGAATTTTTCATAAACTTTTAAATAATGAAGAATTTTTTATTTCATTTTTGAACGAGTGCATTGGAATTGTTTATTTTACCTGCATGCCAATAGCTGATATAAAAAGTGGTTCATTTATAGAGGAAATTGATTTTTATATATCTTGTTGTTGTATGCTGTGTATTATATTGTACAATGTACATGTATGTGGTGGAAGAGAGATGGTAAATGCGAGCGCGATAAAGAGAGGACACTGGGTGCATTAACTTGTGCATATCAAATACATTTTTGATTAAAGTCTGTCGGGTGGATAGTTTCGCCATTTTTGGGGAGGGTAGGTATACATAGAGAAGGGGTGGATTTTGATACCATTTCAAGTGACATATAAATCTTTAATAGGTTTCCTCTGAAGTTGTATCTATATCCATATACGTATACATCTCATAGGTACTGTTAAGACCGTACGTTTTCCCAAAGCGATTTCGTATAAACTTCAAAGTTGTCTCCTTTTCTTATACACATCGAAAGGCATAAATGTATATAAAAAGGCATTGCCATTTTTTCGACATTTCACGAAAATGACTTTGACTAAAAAGCTATGCATCATATTTTCTTAGTAAATATTTATGTACTACGTACCACTTTATTGATCATTTTCAGTAGCTACTACTAAAAGCACTAAAGCAAAATAGGAAAAGTAAACGTGAAATTTTATCATAAAAGCCTACTACTAAATTGAAATGGGACAATATTTTTATGACGTTTGATGGCCCGTTTTATACGTTTAAGTTGTTTTTAGTTTATTTTTTTATATATTTGACCAAAATGATTTATGAATATCAAAAATATTACATTTACGTCCTCATAAAAACACAAAAACACAACCTAATTGTCCACAATTTATCACAAATTTATTTGTTTGTCCAAAATCGATATTAAATACTCTAAAACAATAAATCTAAAACGAAACATGGGTGTTTTCTCATATTTAGCTTAATTTTTTTCAAAAATCGTTCGACCCTGTCGATTTCATTTTCGACATTTTCGACTCATTTGCTACTTAAACACCGCCACTTCAACCCTTCGGCGGTCGTGCAATCAACTCCAAAAATTTTAACAAAGAAAGTGGTCGAGAGGCATATCATTTTAAAGCCATTTAAATTCTCTTTTCAACTATGTTAAAAATTTTTAATTCAAGTTACTCTACCACTGTTACTACTCGTTGAAGGAAAAGTTTCAATTTTGAAAACACTATAACTCGGTTAATATTTGTTGTAGAAGGACAGAACTTAATCAAATTAAAGGAAATTTTGTAAGCTACAAAAAAGATATTAGTAAATTTTTCGCCAAAATAAACAGTTTTTGAGTTATATGCGAAAAACTTTTTTGTGCCCCTTTCAAACTTTTGAAAAAAAATTCTTTACCTAGGTAGGGATGTCAAGTTTTCAGTTTTTTAAAATGTACGAACGTATCCGAGAACCTTCACATTAATTTTTGTCCCTCATTAATTTTATTCTTATATTCTAAATACTATAGCTATATCGTTGTGACGTCACAGGAAGCGTAGTCGAACTTAAAGAGCTTATAACTCGATTAATATTTGTTGTAGAAGGACTGCAATATAACTTAATTAAAGGAAATTTTGTAAGCTACAAAAAAGATATTAGTGAATTTTTCGCCAAAATAAACAGTTTTTGAGTTATTTGTTAAAAACTTTTTTGTGCCCCTTTCAAACTTTTGAAAAAAAATTCTTTACCTAGGTAGGGATGTCAAGTTTTCAGTTTTTTAAAATGTACGAACGTATCCGAGAACCTTCACATTAATTTTTGTCCCTCATTAATTTTATTCTTATATTCTAAATACTATAGCTATATCGTTGTGACGTCACAGGAAGCGTAGTCGAACTTAAAGAGCTTATAACTCGATTAATATTTGTTGTAGAAGGACTGCAATATAACCTAATTAAAGGAAATTTTGTAAGCTACAAAAAAGATATTAGTGAATTTTTCGCCAAAATAAACAGTTTTTGAGTTATTTGTTAAAAACTTTTTTGTGCCCCTTTCAAACTTTTGAAAAAAAATTCTTTACCTAGGTAGGGATGTCGAGTTTTCATTTTTTTTAAATGTACGCACGTATCCGAGAACCTTCACATTAATTTTTGTCCCTCATTAATTTTATTCTTATATTCTAAATACTATAGCTATATCGTTGTGACGTCACAGGAAGCGTAGTCGAACTTAAAGAGCTTATAACTCGATTAATATTTGTTGTAGAAGGACTGCAATATAACCTAATTAAAGGAAATTTTGTAAGCTACAAAAAAGATATTAGTGAATTTTTCGCCAAAATAAACAGTTTTTGAGTTATTTGTTAAAAACTTTTTTGTGCCCCTTTCAAACTTTTGAAAAAAAATTCTTTACCTAGGTAGGGATGTCGAGTTTTCATTTTTTTTAAATGTACGCACGTATCCGAGAACCTTCACATTAATTTTTGTCCCTCATTAATTTTATTCTTATATTCTAAATACTATAGCTATATCGTTGTGACGTCACAGGAAGCGTAGTCGAACTTAAAGAGCTTATAACTCGATTAATATTTGTTGTAGAAGGACTGCAATATAACCTAATTAAAGGAAATTTTGTAAGCTACAAAAAAGATATTAGTGAATTTTTCGCCAAAATAAACAGTTTTTGAGTTATTTGTTAAAAACTTTTTTGTGCCCCTTTCAAACTTTTGAAAAAAAATTCTTTACCTAGGTAGGGATGTCAAGTTTTCAGTTTTTTAAAATGTACGAACGTATCCGAGAACCTTCACATTAATTTTTGTCCCTCATTAATTTTATTCTTATATTCTAAATACTATAGCTATATCGTTGTGACGTCACAGGAAGCGTAGTCGAACTTAAAGAGCTTATAACTCGATTAATATTTGTTGTAGAAGGACTGCAATATAACCTAATTAAAGGAAATTTTGTAAGCTACAAAAAAGATATTAGTGAATTTTTCGCCAAAATAAACAGTTTTTGAGTTATTTGTTAAAAACTTTTTTGTGCCCCTTTCAAACTTTTGAAAAAAAATTCTTTACCTAGGTAGGGATGTCGAGTTTTCATTTTTTTTAAATGTACGCACGTATCCGAGAACCTTCACATTAATTTTTGTCCCTCATTAATTTTATTCTTATATTCTAAATACTATAGCTATATCGTTGTGACGTCACAGGAAGCGTAGTCGAACTTAAAGAGCTTATAACTCGATTAATATTTGTTGTAGAAGGACTGCAATATAACCTAATTAAAGGAAATTTTGTAAGCTACAAAAAAGATATTAGTGAATTTTTCGCCAAAATAAACAGTTTTTGAGTTATTTGTTAAAAACTTTTTTGTGCCCCTTTCAAACTTTTGAAAAAAAATTCTTTACCTAGGTAGGGATGTCGAGTTTTCATTTTTTTTAAATGTACGCACGTATCCGAGAACCTTCACATTAATTTTTGTCCCTCATTAATTTTATTCTTATATTCTAAATACTATAGCTATATCGTTGTGACGTCACAGGAAGCGTAGTCGAACTTAAAGAGCTTATAACTCGATTAATATTTGTTGTAGAAGGACTGCAATATAACCTAATTAAAGGAAATTTTGTAAGCTACAAAAAAGATATTAGTGAATTTTTCGCCAAAATAAACAGTTTTTGAGTTATTTGTTAAAAACTTTTTTGTGCCCCTTTCAAACTTTTGAAAAAAAATTCTTTACCTAGGTAGGGATGTCAAGTTTTCAGTTTTTTAAAATGTACGAACGTATCCGAGAACCTTCACATTAATTTTTGTCCCTCATTAATTTTATTCTTATATTCTAAATACTATAGCTATATTGGCTAACGGATAATTTAAAGTTGCTTATCTCCTTGAAAAATAAAGCCAAATCAAAATTTAGAAAAACCAGAATGCCTTGTCACTGGGAGTATTACAAATCATTGCGTAACTTCACCAATCTAATGTTGAAAAATGAAAAGAGAGCCTATTTTAATTTTGCTTTTGCTACTAATGATAGGAATCAATTATGGAAGAGACTTGCTTCTCTCAGCATCGGGAATGCAAGGGGGGTGGCAGTGCCTGATTTCTTGGCCGATGTCAATGATATTAATGACTACTTTGTTAATGGGGTCCCTAAGGTTGGACAGCGCCAAATAAGTTCATTGAATATCTATAATAATGATACCGTGAGTAATGAAAGCTTTAACTTTGATACGGTTGATAATGAAACTGCACAGGATCATAATGAGCATTGGGTCCGGTGCCACCGGTGGTGACTCCATTAGTATAAATATGATTAAGTTGTGCTGTCCATACATTGTTCCATTTATCTCTCATCTGCTTAATTCTTGTATTTTGGATGGGGTTTTTCCGCATTGTTGGAAGCACGCTATTGTTAAACCCATACCTAAAAATAAACATCCAACTAGTGTGAGGGATCTGCGCCCAATAAGTCTGCTTCCGGCCCTTTCTAAGGTGCTGGAGAGGGTGATGAGTGCACAGCTATCTAGATTTTTTGGTGAACATAACATTTTACCTGCTAAGCAGTCTGGGTTTAGGAGGGGATTCAGCTGTACAACTGCACTGCTTGACGTTACGGATGATATACTGACTGCATCTGATCGGGGTGAAATCACTGCTTTAATCTTACTGGACTATAGTAAGGCGTTTGATTGCGTGGAGCATAACCTGTTACTAGACATCTTGCGTTTTGTTGGGCTTGGAGATGTTGCTATTTCGCTGTTTACTGACTACTTGGGTGGCAGAACTCAGGTGGTGGGGTTGAATGGTGAGGTCTCTGATCTTCTGCCGGTGACTCGGGGGGTGCCGCAGGGGTCGGTTTTGGGTCCGTTGTTGTTCTCAGCTTACACCTCTCACTTCTTGAAACGCATAAAGCATTGTAGTGTTCAGATATACGCGGACGATACGCAACTGTATCGCTCCTTTAGTGTGGTGGATTTTAATAAGGCTGTTGAGGAAATTAATGAGGACCTACAGTATGTATATGATGTCTCCGCCGAGCACTCATTAAGAATCAATCCTGATAAGTCCGCGGTCCTTTTGTTTGGTAAAAAGAGTGTTTGTGAAGACATGTCTAAAAACATAAGAATTGCTATAAATAACGTCCAAATTCCAGTCCTAAATAAATGTAAAAGCTTGGGACTTATTTTAGATAACACCTTCCGATTCAATGATCAGATAGCGGGGTACATCAGCCGAGCGTATCTTTTCCTAAGAAAGCTGTATCCGCACAGATCATACTTGACCATTGATACTAAGAAAAGGGTTTGTGAGGCTTTCGTTTTATCGCAATTTAATTATTGTGTGCCCGTCTACCATTCAGCGATAGATAAGGTTACAGTTAATAGGATTCAGAAGGTTCAAAACGCCTGTTTGAGGTATATTTATGGTATTAGGAGATTTGATCATGTGTCACATAAGTTAGCTGATGTTGGTTGGCTGAATATGCGGAACCGAAGAATCTTGCAGTGTCAGTGTCATTACCGTCGGATTGTCGATGATAAATCGCCTCCTTACTTGTATAACAAAATAAAATTCAGAACCGACGTGCATAACCTTAATACACGCTTTAAGGGTCTCATATCTCCACCTCTGCACTCCACTGCTTGCTTTGAGCGATCGTTCTCCTTTCAGATATATAAGATGTACAATAGTCTCTCAATGAATTACAGAAATTGTCCTATGCTTCGATTTAAAGGTGAGTTGAGAGCGGAAATGTTTCGGAGGCAGTGTGGGGGTTAGATCGCATCGCTTCTAATGAGAGTGTTGTTTATTGTGTGCAGATTTGATGATAGTTATTATCTGTGACTTGCAGCTACATTATGTATATAAATTCGTGTAATAGTTAATAGTTTTGTATCTATGTATAGGGTTTCGACTGCCCGCAATGTTTATTTACTAGTTTACTGGTTTTGTAGAATTTTCATAATTTATTATTATATTTCAAGGTTTAGATGGAAGAACAGGGGCCATAATTTACTTTATGACCATCTGAATCTCGCCTTGGGGTTACCTTTTGTTGATATTTTGATTGCTGTTAATTATTACTTATATGCTTGCTTACTATTGACTGAAGGTAATAAAGTTTATTATTATTATTATTATTATTATATCGTTGTGACGTCACAGGAAGCGTAGTCGAACTTAAAGAGCTTATAACTCGATTAATATTTGTTGTAGAAGGACTGCAATATAACCTAATTAAAGGAAATTTTGTAAGCTACAAAAAAGATATTAGTGAATTTTTCGCCAAAATAAACAGTTTTTGAGTTATATGCGAAAAACTTTTTTGTGCCCCTTTCAAACTTTTGAAAAAAAATTCTTTACCTAGGTAGGGATGTCAAGTTTTCAGTTTTTTAAAATGTACGAACGTATCCGAGAACCTTCACATTAATTTTTGTCCCTCATTAATTTTATTCTTATATTCTAAATACTATCGCTATATCGTTGTGACGTCACAGGAAGCGTAGTCGAACTTAAAGAGCTTATAACTCGATTAATATTTGTTGTAGAAGGACTGCAATATAACCTAATTAAAGGAAATTTTGTAAGCTACAAAAAAGATATTAGTGAATTTTTCGCCAAAATAAACAGTTTTTGAGTTATTTGTTAAAAACTTTTTTGTGCCCCTTTCAAACTTTTGAAAAAAAATTCTTTACCTAGGTAGGGATGTCGAGTTTTCATTTTTTTTAAATGTACGCACGTATCCGAGAACCTTTACATTAATTTTTGCCCCTCATTAATTTTATTCTTATATTCTAAATACTAGCTATATCGTTGTGACGTCACAGCGTAGTCGAACTTAAAGAGCTTATAACTCGATTAATATTTGTTGTAGAAGGACTGCAATATAACTTAATTAAAGGAAATTTTGTAAGTTACAAAAAAGATCCGAGTAAATTTTTCGCCAAATTAATATTTTTTGAGTTATTTGGGAAAAACTTTTTTGTGTCCCTTTCAAACTTTTTAAAAAAATTTTTGGCTTAAGTAGCTAGTTGAAAGTTTTCAGTTTTTTTAAATGTACGTATCAGAGAACGAACCTTTACATCAATTTTGGTCCCCCATTAATTTTGTTCTTATATTCTATATCGTTGTGACGCCTCAGGCAGCGGCAGTCGAACTTCAAGAGCTTATATCTCGGTTAATATTTTTCTTACCATGTGGAGATTTAACCATTGGTCTTAAATATTGCATAACCACATTTTGTAAAAAAAAAATTTTCAGAATCCTTTTAATGACTCGTCATGTAAAAATTAATGCTCGCATGGCCATAAGAATATGCAATTTTGCTATATTTAGTTTTGCGTTGCTTTTTAATTTTTTTTGATGATAAAAAATGTTTTTTCTAACCGCAATGGTAGAAAACTTGGATATTCTACACAAAAGTTCGATTAGACCTTTTTTTATGAATTATTTAAGCTAGTTTTATCACCAAAATGGACAAGGGTAGACCAAAGTTTTTATGTAATAAATGAATTCCCAACTTAATTTTATAAATAATTTATCTATAAAAGGTTGTTTTAGATAATTCAAAAGACGGACATTTATTTTACTTTATTTTTGGTTTTAGTTGTTGTAATTTAGTTATTGTTCTCTTTCTTCTATTTTTTTAAACATCTTCTTTCTTATTATACCTCGTTGTTTTCAATTGCAAGAAATGCATTTTTTTTTGTTTTAGTACATGAGTTGGTTATTAGGTTATCTTATTTTCTTTTTATACTTTTTCTAAAGTTAACTACGTTGTCTTGTGTAATGCGAACTTTTATCTTAAATAAAGGCTTTTGTCTTCTCTAGTAATGCCTCTAAATTAAATTAATTTAATTTTTTTAGTCTTTTCATCATCATCTGAGTATACTTAAGGCCCTTAAAAGTATTGTTTTTTGGCAACTTGTAATCCGATTTTAAAAGATTAATCTTGTTAGGTAGTGGAATTTAAATTTTAAGTTTTTCATTTCTTGATTATCTTTATTAAATACTGCCATCCTTAAAAAATACGGCGAAAAATATTTAAGAGGCTATTACAAAAGTAATACAGCATAACGACGGAATTCTAAGGGCCGGTACTTTAGGTCTCGGTTAAGCAGTGGTTAATTGGATACTTGGTTAAAGGCAAACGCGATTACTAGAGTCGTTACAAGTTATAACTTAAAAAATATTACGAAAAATATTTAAGAGGCTATTACAAAAGTAATACAACATAACCACGGAATTCTAAGGGCCAGTACTTTGAGTCTCGGTTAAGCGGTGATTAATTTGATACTTGGTTAAAGTTAAACGCGATTACTAGAGTCCTTACAAGTTACAAGATTGGTTAATTTTATAACCTGGTTAGTTAAACAGGTTTTGAACCAAAACTCAAAGTACCGGGCCTAAAACTGTGTAATACAACATAATACACCTAAAATAGTTCGAAGTAGGTTGGTAATTAATAAAATGCACAAAATTGGAAACACTTTGAAAACTGTCATAGAATTCTTACGATTTAAATAAATTTTAGTTCCAAACATTCCTTGTTAGGTTAGCTCACTTTCAAAGTGGGCGTGGCTTCTAATGTTACATTACTAGTCCAGTCAACGAACGTTCAAAAAGGAGTGTAGATGACATTGAATTGTAAAATTAAAAGAGAAGGGTAAAACGAAGGGCTTAGGTGCTAGAGGCAAAAGTTTGACGAAAAACGTGAGGCAAAAAGTTTTTTCATACATTAACGATTTATATGGAGTAATATCTCGAAAATTAGATAGAATAGAGAAAAATGAATACACCTATTTTTGTTGGAAATTTGATAAACTTTCATTATGCTAAGAATAATTTTTTCGCTAGGACCCATCGTTTTCGAGATATAAGCGATCATACCCAATGAATTGGAAAAGTATCATAGAACCATTCTCCATGTTAGGTTAGCTCACTTTCAAAGTAGGTATGGCTTATAGATGACGTAGATTTTTGAATCGGTCGTAAACCTAAAAATATTGTTTTGATAAGACGTGATTTTAACTCATCCCTCCTCCACTTTTTACAGATAAATCTGGTGCTGTATGGAAACTGTACTTCGGAATTAGTTTGTCTGACTTTAAGGTGACGTCATCAGTCAATTTCGGTATTTTTGTGTGAAGTATAATTCAAATAATTATTAATCAATGAAATGACTTAAAAATGACTGTAAAACGAAGGACTGAGGTGCTATAGAGGCAAAAGTTTGACGAAAAACGTGAGGCGTAACTTTTTTTCACAAGATTTTGGCGGGCAAATATCTCAAAAACTATAAGGAATAGAGAAAAAATGAATAAAAAAAATCCTGTAGGAAATTTGATAAGCTTTCCTTTTGCTAAGAATATTTTTTTCGCTAGGACCCATCGTTTTCGAGATATAAGCGATCATATCGTAAAGTATCATAGAACGCTTCTCCATGTTAGGTTAGCTCACTTTTAAAGTAGGCGTGGCTTATAGATGACGTAAATTTTTTTGAATCGTCCGTAAAGATATTTTTATGATAAAACGTGATTTTAGCCCACCTTCCTCCACTTGTTACAGATAAATCGAATGTTCTTTGGAAACTGTACTTCGGAATTAGTTTGTCTGACTTTAAGGTGACGTCATCAGTCAATTTCGGTATTTTTGTGTGAAGTATAATTCAAATAATTATTAATCAATGAAATGACTTAAAAATGACTGTAAAACGAAGGACTGAGGTGCTATAGAGGCAAAAGTTTGACGAAAAACGTGAGGCGTAACTTTTTTTCACAAGATTTTGGCGGGCAAATATCTCAAAAACTATAAGGAATAGAGAAAAAATGAATAAAAAAAATCCTGTAGGAAATTTGATAAGCTTTCCTTTTGCTAAGAATATTTTTTTCGCTAGGACCCATCGTTTTCGAGATATAAGCGATCATATCGTAAAGTATCATAGAACGCTTCTCCATGTTAGGTTAGCTCACTTTTAAAGTAGGCGTGGCTTATAGATGACGTACATTTTTTTGAATCGTCCGTAAAGATATTTTTATGATAAAACGTGATTTTAGCCCACCTTCCTCCACTTGTTACAGATAAATCGAATGTTCTTTGGAAACTGTACTTCGGAATTAGTTTGTCTGATTATTAGGTGACGTCATTAGTCAATTTCGGTATTTTTGTGAGAAGTGTATAATTCAATTAACTGTAAATCGATAAAATAACTTAAATCTTAATTATCTGACATTGTTAAGCTGTCTGAAACTTACATTTAGTTGTAGGGGGAAACGAAAAGCTTAACCATCCTTGTGCGATTCCAAGAGCGCCTACTATTTCTCGAACCTCTAATTAAAAATTGAGTAAAAATAAATTGATATTTTAATGTAATAATTTGAAAAGGAGGAGAGAACATTGAAAATTCGGATCGATGGGTAATAGATTTATACGTGAAACATCTTAGCTTCTTCTTCCCTCAAAGCGTTTTGTTTGTTCTTGCAACGTTGTAACTCCTCGAGAATAAAGCACTTCACAGTTTATAGGAACCAATTCAACCTTTGTGTTAGGGACTTCTATAGATGCCATCTCCATCTATTCAAGTTTTGCTTCGATGCGTGTTATATTGTATGTCGCTTTTAAGTCGAATCGATTTTTTTGGTTACAAAACAAAAATCTCGACTTTTCGACTCTCATTATTCAATTTACTTGTTGCAAATTGGGGAACAAAAAAGGGTTAAGTATCACGTAGTTATCCTTAACTAACTATCAAAATGAGATGGGAAATTCGATTGAGGTAAATTATTTCATTTGTGCCATTTGATCGTTTTACTTGATAAATTATCTGTTTGGAGCCGACGACGCATTGTGATTTTATAAACACAAAGTGACCCATTATTTAGTACAAATTTCGTTACTAATTGAAGACACGTTACGTTAGCTACACGGGGTTTCAATTTATTCCTTTATTTATTCTTTTACGTTATTTTTACAAACGGATGAGAAAACAAATTCAATTTGAAAAGAATTATCGAATTTACCACTCTGTAGTACTTTCTGAACCAATCAATTCATTAATTATGGTCACTGACTTCTTATCAAGTGGTAGTAGCGTTAGGGTACATGAGTGGTAAGGGTAAAGATATTGATGTGGAGCCCTATACGCTCTCCTATTCGAGTATGAACTTTTTCACGTAGGTTTAGGTTTAGTTGTTCTTCCACCCTTACAACTTGATCTCAAGTTTATTTCAAACTTTTAGGCAAAAATTCGAAGATGGGAAAATAATATCGCATCTCTGCTTTTTGTAGAGTCAGTGGCGTAACAATAATCGCCTAGTGGACGTTCTAGTGCACAAACATTTCTAAGGGGGACAAGTTTAATCAAATTGTGGTTTGTAATCATCAGAAAGCTAATTTTGTGAGCTTTTAAAATATTTAAAAATATACCGGATTTAAATAAAGGAATTCGTTTCCATTTCCGGTTAAACCGGAAGTCAAAATATCAAGTTTTTGGTATCATGTAACAGATGAATTTTAGAATTTTACAATCTTCTAAAAAACCTCATAATTATACAGGCTGTAAATTTTCAAATTTTTATTTTTATTACAAAATTTTTTAAATTTTGACTTAAAAAAAATCATAACTCCGGTCCTGCTTAATAGAAATAAATAAAATATGCGACGTTCGATAAATAACGACGATCTCTATAACATATCCAAAAATGAAAAAATGGGCCGTAGTCGATTTTGAGAAATTCTGTTTCAAAATTTTAATCAACTTTGACCTCTTAAAGGTAGCCAATTTTGAAACAATTTCAAAAATGTTTTAAATTAAGACTAAAGCCTTATACTTTAGCTATACAATGCCGTTTTTAGATTGTTATAATAATAATTACCATCTAAGTTATAGGTAAACAACCACGAGCTGTTTCTAAAACCTTTTAATATTTTTCTAATTTCCGGTTTAACCGGAAGGATTTTGTTAACTAAAAATAATGTGCAATAATAGATATTCATGGGATTGATACATTTACTAATCCTCGTAATTTTTTATTACGCATGAAATTACAGATTTTTTAAATATTAACATCTAAAAAATCATAACTCCGGTCCTGCTTTATAGAAGTTAATAAAATAAGCGGTGTTCGATAGAGAATTCAGTTGGCTGTACTACATCCTAAAATAAAAAAAATAGGATATACAAATTTTCAGAAAATTTATTTAAAAATTTTGACCTAAAAATTGGCATCTAAAATCTTTTGATATTTTTCTAATTTCCGGTTTAACCGAAAGCGTTTTTAAACAGAAATCAGTGTCAAATAATAGATATTCATGGAATTACTAAACGTACCAATTTTTAAATTTTCATTTTAATTACAAAAGAAATAGAAATTTTTTTGTAATTTTGACATTTAAAAATCACAACTCCGGTCCTGCTTCATAGAAGCTAATAAAATAAAGGGCATTCGATAGACAATTTGGTTGACTGTAACACATGCAAAAATAAAGAAAATCAGATTTAAGAAATTTTCAGAAAATTTATTTCTAAATTTTGACCTATTTTGGCCTCTAAAATCTCTTGGCCTCTAAAAACCGGAAGTGTTTTTAAACACAGAAATTAGTATCAAATAATAGATATTCATGGGATTACTAGACGTACCAATTTTTAAATTTTCATTTTAATTACAAAAGAAATTGAAGATTTTTGTAATTTTGACATTTAAAAAATCATAACTCCGGTCCTGCTCCATAGAAGTTAATAAAATAAGCGGCGTTCAATAGAGAATTTCGTTGGCTATAACACATGCAAAAATAAAGAAAATCGAATTTAAGAAATTTTCATAAAGTTTATTTCAAAATTTTGACCTATTTTGGCCTCTAAAATCTCTTTGCCTCTAAAAACCGGAAGAGTTTTTAAACACAGAAATTAGTATCAAATAATAGATATTTATGGGATTACTAGACGTACCAATTTTTAAATTTTCATTTTAATTACAAAAGAAATAGAAGATTTTTGAAATTTTGACATTTAAAAAATCATAACTCCGGTCCTGCTCCATAGAAGTTAATAAAATAAGCGGCGTTCAATAGAGAATTTCGTTGGCTATAACACATGCAAAAATAAAGAAAATCGAATTTAAGAAATTTTCATAAAGTTTATTTCAAAATTTTGACCTATTTTGGCATTTGACCTATTTCCGGTTCAAACAGAAGCGTTTTTAGACAGAAAGTAGTGTCAAATATTAGATATTCATGGAATTACTATACGTACCAATTTAAAAAATTTTATTTTAATTACAAAAGTAATTGAAGATTTTTGAAATTTTGACATTTAAAAAACCATAACTCCGGTCCTGCTCCACAGAAGTTAATAAAATAGGCGGCGTTCAATAGAGAATTTCGTTGGCTATAACATATGCAAAAATAAAGAAAATCGGATTTAAGAAATTTTCATAATGTTTATTTCAAAATTTTGACCTATTTTTGCATCTAAAATCGTTTGATATTTTTCTAATTTCCGGTTTAACCGGAAGCGTTTTTAAACAGAAATTAGTGTCAAATAATAGATATTCATGGGATTACTCTATACGTACCAATTTTTAAATTTTCGTTTTAATTACAAGAAAAATTGAAGATTTTTGAAATTTTGACTTTTAAAAAATCATAACTCCGGCTCTTCTCAAAAGAAGTTGATAAAATATGCGGCGTTCGTTGAAGAACAGCGATGTCTATAAAATATCCAAAATTGAAAGAAAAATCTAAAATCGATTTCGAGATATTCCATTCCATAATTTTAATCAACTTTTACCCCTTAAAGGTAGGCAATTTTGAAACGATTTTAAAAATCGATTAGGTTAGGACTAAAGCCTCATATTTTGGCTGCAAATTGCCTTTTAAAAATTTTTATAAAAATAATTGCGAACTTGAAATTTTGAAAATTATTGCATTATCTCAATTATTGAGGCTCATTAAAAATAACTTTGGTCCTAGCATTGACTTAGGAAAATTTTTTTGTGAGACTGGGTCTCTCATGTGAGGGTGGGGGTGGGGTTACGTTCCGTGGCTCTGTAGATCCGTCATCAGTTATCTTTTTTGTTTTCACCGGACGCCATTATTTAAAAATTGCTATATTTGCGTTAAAATTACTTATGTGGGCGCATTAATGTGAATTTTAATGTAAATGTATGCCTATAATTACCATTTTAATGTTTTTCATAAAGAGTGGGTAGTTTTCAAAATAACGGCGTAAATTTAATGTCTTAATTAATTTTTAAACAAGTACAATTTGAAGCCCTTATTTTTAACATTAATAAAAATTTTGTAACGACGTAATATTTCTTTTTATCGCTCGTCATTAGTAATTTATCAAAATGATCGGCATTACGTAGCTTTTAAATGAACGATTTTAGGTTAATTCGATCAAACGAGTGTAATAATGTTTTCATTTCTAATTTTATTAATTATTAAGCACTCACCTTATTTTCTCTTACTTTTATAGTTATACGACTCTTGTTTTATTCGCGTCCTCCCTAAAATTTATCTAAGATGGGTGCATTTTAAATTTGCATCTTCTTAAAAACCTTGGCATTTTAGTAATTCAAACTTGCGTTAGAATTGTGAATAAAAATCCCTCGAGATCATCAAGCTTTTGTTACTAACTACACCTGACTGGGACTTTTCCCGCGAGCCAAATGGGGAAAAATTATTTTTTCGTGTTATGATTTATGGTGGTTGCTTGTTTGTTGAATAAATATATTCCACTTCCGTGAAGGGATGAAAATTTAAAGCTTTTTTACAAGATGGGATTTAAATGGTTATGTAAGGAATTTTCTTTTCTTTTTAAATTGTATACATTTTCGTATTACCTAATATGGATATTCTAAGGGCCGGTACTTTGAGTCTCGGTTAAGCAATGCTTATACGTTAAGTTAAACGCTGTTACAAGTAGAGTTGGTTAATTTGATTAACTTACGGTTAGTTAAACATGTTTTCAACCGAAAGTTAAAGTACCGGCCCTAAATGTTAAAATAATTGATTACAGCATTGAATAAAGAAATACCCCCCACTCTACCAGGAAAGTAGACTACCATCTGTAAAGAGAATTAAATGTACTATCGATTGACGTAATTTTTTACATATGGTGTAATTTAAAAAAATCATAGTTGGCGTTGTCAGTGTTTTTCTATTAACAATAAAATGAAGATACGCATGCGTATGTTGAGGAGGACACTTTCCCGAACAAATTATTTCAATAAAATTTTTTTTATTTCTATCGGTTTTCATTTTAAAGCGCCTGTCATAATTGTTTGACCACCCTGTATAGCGTTTTCTAATAAACTTATCCAATAGAAATGGCTGCTTATACTCCCACTTCTAAGGAAAGATCATGACAGCCAATGATAATGTAAACTCGACGGAATAAATGAGTCATCCATAGTTCTCCAAAATGTCATTTCCGTCGCATTTTCTCTTATAGGCAACGGTTGCTAACCCTTCTTCCGGATGTTTTATGTTCTAAGATTACGAGAGTTTTCAAATTGGCAGTTGTTGCACATGCAAATGGCATGAAAGAGATTTTGGAAAATTACACTTTCTACTAATGAATTTAAAAATAGGTCTAACCTAACAAAATAATAGGTAATGTAACCTAAGTTGACATTCAAATTTTAGACAGTTTACACAATTTTCATTATGGGCTAGCGATCAAAACTAAAATACAGTACTTGTAATCAGATGCCAACCTAACCTAACATAACCACGTGGTTTTTGTACTAACCTAACCTAAAAACTCATGTAGAGAATCCAAACCACATGACAAAACGGGCGGTGCGAACCTGGTGGGAACACAAAGCTCCCCAAGTCCCTAATTTTTGTGCATGTCGTAAATAAACTAATAACAGTAGTGCAATGTGGTCACGTGGTTGGTGGCATGATTTAACAGGTATCTATATTCCCTAATTGGGCATTTCAAACCACTTTATTTAAAATAGGTGCCTTTACACAAACATTATTTTAATTTAATTCGAAAATCGAATAGGAGTGCCATTTTAATGTTAATCTAAGTCTTTTAAGGCGTCCCCCTGTCAGCGGACTTTTACTGTGAAGCGAAGGGTTGAAGTGCTAGAGCCAAAAGTTTAACGAACATCGTGAGGCAAATTTTTTTTTCAAAGTACATTAACGATTTGTCCGGGCGGGTATCTCAAGAACTATAACGAATAGAGAAAAAATGAATAGAATGAATATTGTAGAAAATTTGATGAGCTTCCATTCTGCTAAGAATAATTTTTTCCCTAGAACCCACCATTTGAGAGATATAGGCGAAAACGTCGTAAACCCCGAAATTTTTTGTTAATTGTAAATTTTTAAATTTTACTGTCTAAATATTAACCTATATTCAATATTAGTGACAGTTACTCGTCAAATTTAGCGTCTGAAATACTTTTAACTCGTAGTCTACTTCAAAAGCTGTGACAGTGCTGGCCACGCCCCCTCAGCTCGCTAATAAAGCTGGTGGCGCTGTATAAGTAGACTTTTTATTTACGCACAACCGCCATATTGGATTTTTATTGACATATCTTTGGATTAGAAAATACCAATTCATTTTAGGTTAGGTTAAATAAAGTCATGTTAGGTTAGGTAACATTGCAAATGGCTGTTGCTTGTAACATGAACGAATGAAAATGACTTTTTCTTCCGAACAGTCATTTTATGGCCTTCTATGTATGGTTTTACTTGAAATTTTTTATAAACTATGGCATCGTGCGTTTTCTTACGTGAATAAAGCATTATAAAAATATAAAAGAAATATTAACCCTTGTGGAAATTGATAGTGGGTGTGGTAGTAGATGCCAGTTTTAAAAATTTATGGAGGTTGGCTATAAAATATGTAAGAACACGAGTAATAAAAAGTAATATAGATTACTAAATAATGTATGTTACATAAAATTGTACATACTTATTTGGAAAAATAATTACAAATTGTTTACAATGAAAATTTTGGAAAAGAAAACCCTTTTTTTGGAATAGTCAAGAATGTTGTTATTTAATTAATATAAAGAAGGGTGTTTCCATTTAGTTATTCAAACAATAAAATTTTAATCCGAATTTATTTCACGTGAAATTTTAAAAGGTTTTCTATCCTACTTAATTCCGTAAGTTAGGAAAGTCTGAAAGATCACACTTTTGTCACGTTCAAGAGTTTACTCTGACGATGTAGCCATTATACAATAAATTTTCCACTCTTTGATAAAGATAAAACGAGAGATTTTATACTTAAACAAAAGTAACTTACAACTGTCAACAATAATATTATTATTATTATTATTGGCAAGGTATGTGTGTGTGAAAATTTTTATCAAAAATCTCTCTCCTCCTCCCCAAGTTAAAATGAACAGTTATCTTTTCTCCTTATACTATAACGTTAAAAGCAACTTCCATCACTTAAACGAAAATCGATAACCACTTTACAATAAAATACTTTATTTCCACATTATTTTTACATATCGCGCACTAAAGTAGAGACCAAATGGATGTTGCAATATGGAATATTAAGGTGGAAAATGAATAATTTAAACGACTCGCCTAAAATATAAAACATTTATTAGTACTATTAATTTAATAATAAATCAAGTGACATTTAAGGAATTTAAGTCACGTCGCATAACTTTCACATTTGCATTGTAAACCATTATTTATAATTGACAGCGTATCGTCAAATATTGTTAGTTGCTCTGGATTATGTTAAAATCAACACCTATCGATTGAATGTTTACTTGGCAGTGAGGTAGACAGTTAGGCCAGGAGACAGACAGTTAGGCCAGAGGACAGACAGTCAGGCCATGGGACAGGCGTTCAGGCCGTGAAACTGTTAGGCTTAGAGCCAGTTAGGTTATAAGACCGATAGTCAGGCCATGAGACAGATAATCAGGCCATGGGCAGAAATTCAGGCAGTGAGACAGTTAGAACTAGAGACAGTCAGGTCATGAGATAGGTAGTTAGGCCATGAGGCAGACAATCAGGTCATGGAATAGGCAGTCAGGCTATAAGACAGATAGTCCGGCCATGAAACAGACAATCGTTCCAGGGGAGAGACAATCAAGCCATGGAACAAGCATTCGGGCCGTGCAACAGGTAGGCCTAGGGCCAGTTAGGTTATAAGACCGATAGTCAGGCCATAAGACAGATAATCAGGTTATGGGAGAAATTCAGGTCATGAGACAGTTAGAACTAGAAGTAGTCAGGCTATGAGACAGGTAGTTACGTCATGAAGTAGACAATCAGGCCAGGGGGCAGACAGTCAAGCCATGGGACAGGCATTCAGGCCGTGAAACAGTTAGGCCTAGAGTCAGTTATGTTATGAGACCAATAGTCAAGCCATGAGACAGATAATCATTAATCAGGCCATGGGCAGAAATTCAGTTCGTGGGACAGTTAGAACTAGAGACAGTCACGCCATGAGACAGATAGTCCGCCCATAAAACAGACAATCGTTCCAGGGGAGAGACAGTCAAGCCATGGAACAAGCATTCGGGCCGTGAAACAGGTAGGCCTAGGGCCAGTTAGGTTATAAGACCGATAGTCAGGCCATGAGACAGATAATCAGGTTATAGGAGAAATTCAGGTCATGAGACAGTTAGAACTAGAAGTAGTCAGGCTATGAGACAGGTAGTTACGTCATGAAGTAGACAATCAGGCCAGGGGGCAGACAGTCAAGTCATGGGACAGGCATTCAGGCCGTGAAACAGTTAGGCCCAGAGTCAGTTATGTTATGAGATCAATAGTCAGGCCATGAGACAGATAATCATTAATCAGGTCATGGGCAGAAATTCAGGCCGTGGGACAGTTAGAACTAGAGACAGTCACGCCATGAGACAGATAGTCCGGCCATAAAACAGACAATCGTTCCAGGGGAGAGACAGTCAAGCCAAGGAACAAGCATTCGGGCCGTGAAACAGGTAGGCCTAGGGCCAGTTACGTTATAAGACCGATAGTCAGGCCACCAGACAGATAATCAGGTTATGGGAGAAATTCAGGCCATGAGACAGTTAGAACTAGAAGTAGTCAGACTATGAGACAGGCAGTTAGGCCATGAGGTAGACAATAAGGCCAGAGGACAGACAATCAATCCATGGGACAGGCATTCCGGCCGTGAAACAATTAGGCCTAGAGCCAGTTATGTTATGAGACCAATAGTCAGGCCATAAGACAGATAATCATTAATCAGGCCATGGGCAGAAATTCAGGCCGTGGGACAGTTAGAACTAGAGACAGTCACGCCATGAAACAGATAATCCGGCCATAAACAGACAGTCGTTCCAGGGGAGAGACAGTCAAAGTCAAACCATGGAACAAGCATTCAGGCCGTGCAACAGGTAGGACCAGGGCCAGTTAGGTTATAAGACCGATAGTCAGGCCATGAGACAAATAATCAGGTTATGGGAGAAATTCAGGCCATGAGACAGTTAGAACTAGAAGTAGTCAGGCTATGAGACAGGTAGTTACGTCATGAAGTAGACAATCAGGCCAGGGGGCAGACAGTCAAGCCATGGGACAGGCATGCAGGCCGTGAAACAGTTAGGCCTAGAGTCAGTTATGTTATGAGACCAATAGTCAGGCCATGAGACAGATAATCATTAATCAGGCCATGGGTAGAAATTCAGGTCGTGGGACAGTTAGAACTAGAGACAGGCACGCCATGAGACAGATAGTCCGCCCATAAAACAGACAATCGTTCCAGGGGAGAGACAGTCAAGCCATGGAACAAGCATTCGGGCCGTGAAACAGGTAGGCCTAGGGCCAGTTAGGTTATAAGACCGATAGTCAGGCCATGAGACAGATAATCAGGTTATGGGAGAAATTCAGGTCATGAGACAGTTAGAACTAGAAGTAGTCAGGCTATGAGACAGGTAGTTACGTCATGAAGTAGACAATCAGGCCAGGGGGCAGACAGTCAAGCCAGGGGACAGGCATTCAGGCCGTGAAACAGTTAGGCCTAGAGTCAGTTATGTTATGAGACCAATAGTCAGACCATGAGACAGATAATCATTAATCAGGGCATGGGTAGAAATTCAGGTCGTGGGACAGTTAGAACTAGAGACAGTCACGCCATGAGACAGATAGTCCGCCCATAAAACAGACAATCGTTCCAGGGGAGAGACAGTCAAGCCATGGAACAAGCATTCGGGCCGTGAAACGGGTAGGCCTAGGGCCAGTTAGGTTATAAGACCGATAGTCAGGCCATGAGACAGATAATCAGGTTATGGGAGAAATTCAGGTCATGAGACAGTTAGAACTAGAAGTAGTCAGGCTATGAGACAGGTAGTTACGTCATGAAGTAGACAATCAGGCCAGGGGGCAGACAGTCAAGCCAGGGGACAGGCATTCAGGCCGTGAAACAGTTAGGCCTAGAGTCAGTTATGTTATGAGACCAATAGTCAGACCATGAGACAGATAATCATTAATCAGGGCATGGGTAGAAATTCAGGTCGTGGGACAGTTAGAACTAGAGACAGTCACGCCATGAGACAGATAGTCCGCCCATAAAACAGACAATCGTTCCAGGGGAGAGACAGTCAAGCCATGGAACAAGCATTCGGGCCGTGAAACGGGTAGGCCTAGGGCCAGTTAGGTTATAAGACCGATAGTCAGGCCATGAGACAGATAATCAGGTTATGGGAGAAATTCAGGTCATGAGACAGTTAGAACTAGAAGTAGTCAGGCTATGAGACAGGTAGTTACGTCATGAAGTAGACAATCAGGCCAGGGGGCAGACAGTCGAGCCAGGGGACAGGCATTCAGGCCGTGAAAAAGTTAGGCCTAGAGTCAGTTATGTTATGAGACCAATAGTCAGGCCATGAGACAGATAATCATTAATCAGGCCATGGGTAGAAATTCAGGTCGTGGGACAGTTAGAACTAGAGACAGTCACGCCATGAGACAGATAGTCCGCCCATAAAACAGACAATCGTTCCAGGGGAGAGACAGTCAAGCCATGGAACAAGCATTCGGGCCGTGAAACAGGTAGGCCTAGGGCCAGTTAGGTTATAAGACCGATAGTCAGGCCATGAGACAGATAATCACGTTATGGGAGAAATTCAGGTCATGAGACAGTTAGAACTAGAAGTAGTCAGGCTATGAGACAGGTAGTTACGTCATGAAGTAGACAATCAGGCCAGGGGGCAGACAGTCAAGCCAGGGGACAGGCATGCAGGCCGTGAAACAGTTAGGCCTAGAGTCAGTTATGTTATGAGACCAATAGTCAGACCATGAGACAGATAATCATTAATCAGGGCATGGGTAGAAATTCAGGTCGTGGGACAGTTAGAACTAGAGACAGTCACGCCATGAGACAGATAGTCCGCCCATAAAACAGACAATCGTTCCAGGGGAGAGACAGTCAAGCCATGGAACAAGCATTCGGGCCGTGAAACGGGTAGGCCTAGGGCCAGTTAGGTTATAAGACCGATAGTCAGGCCATGAGACAGATAATCAGGTTATGGGAGAAATTCAGGTCATGAGACAGTTAGAACTAGAAGTAGTCAGGCTATGAGACAGGTAGTTACGTCATGAAGTAGACAATCAGGCCAGGGGGCAGACAGTCGAGCCAGGGGACAGGCATTCAGGCCGTGAAAAAGTTAGGCCTAGAGTCAGTTATGTTATGAGACCAATA
Organism: Malthinus seriepunctatus; assembly: GCA_963924605.1. Classification (NCBI taxonomy): domain Eukaryota; kingdom Metazoa; phylum Arthropoda; class Insecta; order Coleoptera; family Cantharidae; genus Malthinus; species Malthinus seriepunctatus. Next base: position 42,528,983 of record OZ004603.1, read on the forward strand.
GTCAGGCCATGAGACAGATAATCATTAATCAGGCCATGGGTAGAAATTCAGGTCGTGGGACAGTTAGAACTAGAGACAGTCACGCCATGAGACAGATAGTCCGCCCATAAAACAGACAATCGTTCCAGGGGAGAGACAGTCAAGCCATGGAACAAGCATTCGGGCCGTGAAACAGGTAGGCCTAGGGCCAGTTAGGTTATAAGACCGATAGTCAGGCCATGAGACAGATAATCAGGTTATGGGAGAAATTCAGGTCATGAGACAGTTAGAACTAGAAGTAGTCAGGCTATGAGACAGGTAGTTACGTCATGAAGTAGACAATCAGGCCAGGGGGCAGACAGTCAAGCCATGGGACAGGCATTCAGGCCGTGAAACAGTTAGGCCTAGAGTCAGTTATGTTATGAGACCAATAGTCAGGCCATGAGACAGATAATCACTAATCAGGCCATTGGCAGAAATTCAGGCCGTGGGACAGTTAGAACTAGAGACAGTCACGCCATGAGACAGATAGTCCGGCCATAAAACAGACAATCGATCCAGGGGAGAGACAGTCAAGCCATGGAACAAGCATTCGGGCCGTGAAACAGGTAGGCCTAGGGCCAGTTAGGTTATAAGACCGATAGTCAGGCGATGAGACAGATAATCAGGTTATGGGAGAAATTCAGGTCATGAGACAGTTAGAACTAGAAGTAGTCAGGCTGTGAGACAATTTGTTACGTCATGAAGTAGACAATCAGGCCAGGGGGCAGACAGTCAAGCCATGGGACAGGCATTCAGGCCGTGAAACAGTTAGGCCTAGAGTCAGTTATGTTATGAGACCAATAGTCAGGCCATGAGACAGATAATCATTAATCAGGCCATGGGTAGAAATTCAGGTCGTGGGACAGTTAGAACTAGAGACAGGCACGCCATGAGACAGATAGTCCGGCCATAAAACAGACAATCGTTCCAGGGGAGAGACAGTCAAGCCAAGGAACAAGCATTCAGGCCGTGCAACAGGTAGGCTCAGGGCCAGTTAGGTTATAAGACCGATAGTCAGGCCATGAAACAGATAATTAGGTTATGGGAGAAATTCAGGCCATGAGACAGTTAGAACTAGAAGTAGTCAGGCTATGAGACAGGTAGTTAGGTCATGAAGTAGACAATCAGGCCAGGGGGCAGACAATCAGGCCAGGGGGCAGACAGTCAAGCCATGGGACAGGCATTCAGGCCGTGAAACAGTTAGGCCTAGAGCCAGTTATGTTATGAGACCAATAGTCAGGCCATGAGGCAGATAATCAGGCCATGGGCAGAAATTCAGCCGTGGGACAGTTATAACTAGAGACAGTCAGGCAATGAGACAGGTAGTTAGACCATGAGGCAAACAGTTAGGCCCGAGAACAGATAGTCAGAGCATGGGGCAGACAAAAGTAGAACCATGGGGCAGGCAGTCAGACCATGGGACAGGTAATCAGGTCATGAGCCAGCCAGTCAGGCAAATCGATCCACGGTGTGCCAGGATACTAAAATGAGAAAAATGTTTTGAATTTTAATTTTTGCACTATTTTTTTTCCACTGTCACGTCATGGGGCAGTCCAGCCCTGGTGCAAACACAGCCCACACATTTTTAATTTAATTTAAAACATTTCTAATTCTTATGACTTTATATTAGTTTTGAAACTTAAAATGATGGACTTCAGAAATAGTACAATTGGAACAAAAAGTTTGAAAGTTGGAGGAAAGTAAAATAAATGCATTTCGTACGTTTTAAAAATGTCAAATTGTGTATAAATTTTTTAAACAATTCCCTAAAAGTTGGCTTTTATTAATTTAATTTAAATTATAAATTGTAAAATTAGTTTCGCGAGTCTTTATTCATTAAAGTTTAGTTTTCTTTTAAAAGGAAAAGAAAACTTTCTCATTACACCTCTTTCTGTAACTTGGAAGGCACGTTGTCTCAACAATTTTCGTTTAAATTTTGTCTTAATAAGACTTGTTGTTTAATATTCATAAAGGGATGGGATTTTTCAGTTAATTGTCTTAATTTTAATATCTTAGAAGCAAACGAGGCCCTTTTACTTTTTCGTAGATATTTTTCAAAAAGTATTTTTATTGAAAAAAAATCGTAGATTGCACACAATTACACGCAAGATCTGTTCAAGGTCAAGGATATGTGAAGCACTTCCTCCCTAATAACTTTCGAACATTTTAAAAAAATCTATAATAAAAAAAACTCGGATGTGGCCACAACAAGACTTTTTCATACGCATTAAAGCTAATTTTACAAAGTTTTAAAATATTTACAAATATACAGGGTGTCCTCAAAAATTTAAATTTCAAAGCAGTTAATACAATGAGCCGTTCTATATAATATAAAATGTTAGCTCTGTTTCCGGTTAAACCTGAAATCACTATATAAAGTAGATAGTATCATAGGATAGCTAATATTAGGAGCTTTTAAAATATTGAAAAATTTATAGGGTGTTCCATTTTGAATGAGTAACTTGTTACCACTTCCGGTTAAACCGTACGTCAAAAGTAGAAAGTTTTTGGTATCGTCTAACAATTAATTTCACTAGGTTTCAAACTATACCAAAATGTGAATGATATTTCTAAAACCTTTATTTGGTATTGTTTTAAAATCCAGTTTAACCGGAAGTGATTTGTTCACCGAAAATAGTGTCCAATAATAGATATTCATGGGATTAATATATGTACCAATTTTAAAATATTTATTTTGATTACTACGTAAAGATATGGTCGATTTTTTAAATTTTGACTTTAAAAAAATAGTAAGTCCGGTCCTGCTGCATAGAAGTAAGCAAAATTTGGGGTTTTAATAGAGAACTACGATGTGTATAACATATCCAAAATTGAAAAAAAAATAGCAGTTAATTTTGCCAATTTTGATATCAAAATTTTACCTGAATTTTGACCTTTAAAAGTAGGCAATTTTCATACAATTTTTTAAAATGCTTAGCTTAGGACGAAAGCCTAATTTTTTAGCTATAAAATGCCGTTTTCAAATTTTTAGAACAATAATTACCGGCTCAGTTATATGAAAAAAAGCACGAAATGTGAGAATCGTTACACTAGCCGCAATTTTGAATTTAAAAATTTGAAAAAATATTTATTAAATTTGGCCCAAGGTGTACTATCTCATAACCGAGTTTAAATAATTTAGGTTTAAATTTGAAAAAATGTGTCCAAAAGAACGTTATTTTTGAACCACTCTGTATGTACCAAAATTCGAAAAGTTGGCTGTGAAACAAAATAAACGATTTTAAATTTATCTGAATTAAAATCGAAATTAATTTAATGACGTGTATTAATTCGAGTCTACAAATTTTCATCTTTAAGAATAATTAGGTTGTAAATTCCTTAATGGCCGCTAATGTACAGGGAGATGAAAAATTTATAAACTGTTTTGTTTATTTAAGGGGAAAATGTTATCATAAGGTAATAAAATAACCTCTTAGAAAAATTATTTTGTATCACCAGTTACATTTTGCTAATAAATTTTGACGTTTATAACAAGTTATTTTTTTTATTGCTCTTTAGCTGTCAATATCTAAGTTGGTATTGCGATATACTCTGTAGTTTTATGGTTATAACGCCATTTCTTTAAGACAGGACATTAACTTCCATTTATTTCTAACCCTCTTGAGAATATTTCCTAAGACACTTTTACACACGTTTGTTTAATTTACTAAAACTATACTGCTAATCGGTACTATAAAGCTCTTGATTAATACAGCCCGTCATTAAATTTAACATGAAACTTTTGATTTATCGTCGTAATTAATAGTTGATTGTGATTGGCGTAGAATAGCTCAAATAGGTCAAATTAATTTTAATTCGACATTAAAGTTTTATAGCAACAATTTTGATACTTTTGAAACACTGTGTATATTGAAAATTTTATTAATCTCAACTTTGAAACTAATTATCAAATTTTCATTGTGAAATTTTACCACAACCTTATTTACACGCTGCCTATCTTGCAGTTTCACCGTCATAAATTATCTGCTTCTGTGGCCTGTTTTGAGTGTAGGTAATCCTTTAAAATAGCATTTCAACAACACGAGTTGTTTAAAATTCAAAAACTAAAATAAAAATTAATTTTAGTTTCCTTCCATTCGACAAATATAAGTATTGAATGGATATTGCTATCGTCTTGGAATGAGTTTCTAAAGAAGTTTATTTATTGCACTAGAAATAATATTTACTCCTCTTTTGAGAATTCACAACGTATTGGTAATTGATATTGCTCTGTACTCCATGGCTTGAGGTTACAAAACACATTAGCTTTTTCCCGACAACGTCAAATAGGAATAATAAAAATGCTGAATGGAGGTTTTCTAATAATGCTCGACTCTAGGGACATCCTGTATACGACGAATGAACTAATATTAAGCTTGCTATTATAAGATCTTTATAGTGTGTAAAAATCGTATACAGGGTGTCCACTAATGTGCGAGATCTTCAATAGGAAGGAGGAATATAATAAAACTGGAAAAGGGCATGTTCTTTACATCAAATTAGGGTACCCGTATTTTTTTGTTTTTTAAAATTCCGATTTTTAAAAGGCCTCTTAGAGGGCCCCAAAAGCACTATTTGGTGAATATTTTAAAAAACCCTCGACCGATTTTAAAAAGATTTAGTATGCGAATTAACCGAGTACATTCACATAAGTACCAAATCTTAACTTTGTGAAAGTCACTAGAGGGCGCTAGTTACAGGCAATTGGTCTTCTTTTTTCTGCATCCGTCGTCACGTCGTCAGGTAGTAATAAACTACGACAGGTATTGAGATGCGACTTTAGCAAATTATTGTAAATAGATCATTCTGAGATATCCCAAAGGCACATCTCGATATTTCGATCTGATTTTAAAATATCAGGAAAATAATCAAAAACCATTCTAATGTATACGTCCTCAGTATCTATTCACCCTGTAGTATCAACGTATAAAAACTGCACTATTTTTAAATAGAACTTTGTAGATAAAATTTAAATCAAATCAAAATAATGCGAAATTTGATTTCATATCCATGCTAATGTAATTTTTCCAGTAGTAGTTTGCATTTGAGAACTGATAATCAGACTAACCAATAACTACTATCGAACTGTAAATTGGTAAACCTTATTACGTATACATGGAATTTTCCTCATAATATAACTAAAAATAGTTTTTTTTTTAATAAATCGATTCTGTGCTTTTGTTGCATTTTAATCAGAATTTTTTGTGCTCATATACAGGGTGTAACTCAAAATATGATATTAAAAATTGTTGTATATAACAAAAACGTTCAAACAGTAACTGTTACCTTTTTAAAATAAATAAACAGTATGGAACATTCTGTAGAATATTTTATCGGAGCGCAGCTTCAGCTTTTCTTGCGGCAAGAAAAGATTTTCGTTTGTAATGGCATCACGTGAAAACAGTCCCACCAACTTTATTAGCAAGCTAGGGGGCGTGGTCAGCGCTGTCATACATTTTAAAGTACACTACAAGTTAAAAGTATTTCAGTCGCTAAATTTGACAAGTAACTGTCACTAAAATTTTAGGTTTTATCATAAACTAAAATAGTTGTAGATACACACGTGACTTTTAACTATGCCTGTACTTAACCTAAATTCTTGATTATGATTGGGCGAATCTTTTCCGACGAAATTGATTGGTGGAGCTGTAGAGTAGACCTATTGATCTGACTTCTAATATAAATTTCTGATAATTTTTTTCTATTACAGGTAAGTCCTCTCTCGTAATATGGGACTTTTTCACATTGAGTAAGTACACACTTATTTCACCTCTTTAAAAATAATTAAAAGGAACGTAAAAAAGTTTTAATCGTTGTTTAATTTTAAAAATGATGTTTAATTATGGAAGTGCAGCGTAGTACTCTAGTACTCGTAATTGACAAGAGATGGCGTTTTTTCAAAATCTTTCACATTACACGTTTAAATAAGTTAAATATTTTTTTGCGACTCGTCAGTAGTTATCAGACTTCGCCTCATGCGACGAGAGAACTGACTCGCCGAAAAAAGTATCACTTTTATTTGCTCGTTATAAAACAATGTACTATTTTAAAATAAATCTACTAAAACCCTTTTAAATGCTTCTTAAGTTGGGATTATTTCATATTTATGATCTTGATAATACAAAACGAAGACATTATCATCTCAATTATTAAGAAAATGTTCAAACCGATAAAACAAAATGTCCTCGTTTAATTAAATTTCAATTTAAAATTAAAACGCTTATAATAACTGTTAATTATAATTAACTAATTAAAAAAGAAAACTTTTTTAAATAGTTTTTCTTTTTTTTTTTTTAAAAAAAAGTTAATATAATTTTCTCTTCAATTTAAAAATTTCTTTACGGTGATCTGATTGACATAATTCTGTTGCTAACAGAATAAATTTGCAGACATTTACTTGGGAAGAAACTTCAACTTTGTGGTCTCGAATTGCTTTGCCTCACCTGTCAGGTTGTTTTATTCCCCATCTTATAAGTTAAATTAGTTTTGGAGAAATTGTGTTTATGTAACGAAATCAGCTCGTCTTGGGTTTATTTTGTTGAACCGTGAAATTTTTATTAGTATACTTATTTCTTTTTGTTATATATTTTTTCTCTATACGCCTAATATACAGGATGGCTCCTCTAAGATGTTTTTTCAAGTTTAAGTAGTTATTTTCAGATAATTAACGCCTTACCATTTGGTTATCTATGGTGCTCTAGGCCTGGATCTAGATCGTTCTAAGCAGCTCTGTTAGGCCACTTGTTGGATCCCATCGTACAACTTTAGATTTCGAGTAAACCTACTAGTGGAATCATCTCCCAATTCTGGCATACCAAGGGCAATAATTTCCGACTCAGATCCTCTTATAGATGTTCCATTTGGTTATCTGTGATGCTCTAGGCCTGGATCTAGATCGCTCTAAGCAGCTCTGTTAGGCCACTTGTTGGATCCCATCGTACAACTTTAGATTTCGAGTAACCCTACTTGTAGAATCAACTCCCAATTCTGGCATACCAAGACCAATAATTTCCGACTCAGATCCTCTGATAGATGTTCCATTTGGTTATCTGTGATGCTGTAGGTCTGGATCTCGATTGCTCTAACCAGAGCACTGATATGACACTTTTTGGAGTCTATCGTACAACTTAAGATTTCGAGTAAACCTACTTGTGGAATCATCTCCCAATTCTGGCATACCAAGGGCAATAATTTTCGACTCAGATCCTCTGATAGATTTTCCATTTGGTTATCTGTGATGCTCTAGGTCTGGATCTCGATTGCTCTAACCAGAGCACTGGTATGACACTTTTTGGAGTCTATCGTACAACTTAAGATTTCGAGTAAACCTACTTGTGGAATCATCTCCCAATTCTGGCATACCAAGGGCAATAATTTCCGACTCAGATCCTCTGATAAATGTTCCATTTGGTTATCTGTGATGCTGTAGGTCTGGATCTCGATTGCTCTAACCAGAGCACTGGTATGACACTTTTTGGAGTCTATCGTACAACTTAAGATTTCGAGTAAACCTACTTGTGGAATCATCTCCCAATTCTGGCATACCAAGGGCAATAATTTCCGACTCAGATCCTCTTATAGATGTTCCATTTGGTTATCTGTGATGCTCTAGGCCTGGATCTAGATCGCTCTAAGCAGCTCTGTTAGGCCACTTGTTGGATCCCATCGTACAACTTTAGATTTCGAGTAAACCTACTTGTGGAATCATCTCCCAATTCTGGCATACCAAGGGCAATAATTTCCGACTCAGATCCTCTTATAGATGTTCCATTTGGTTATCTGTGATGCTCTAGGCCTGGATCTAGATCGCTCTAAGCAGCTCTGTTAGGCCACTTGTTGGATCCCATCGTACAACTTTAGATTTCGAGTAACCCTACTTGTAGAATCAACTCCCAATTCTGGCATACCAAGACCAATAATTTCCGACTCAGATTCTCTGATAGATGTTCCATTTGGTTATCTGTGATGCTCTAGATCTGGATCTAGATTGCTCTAACCAGAGCGCTGGTAGGCCACTTTTGGAGCCCATCATACAACTTCAAATTTCGAGTAAACTAACTTGTGGAATGAATTCCCAATTCTGGTATTAGTTCAATCAGCTTAGTGCTGTTTATAGGGCTCAACCTCTAACTAATTAGTAACAAGACGGGACCACTTTTAAAAATTTTCATTTAGTGAGTCAAAATAGGGGAAAAAAAGTCTACCTTTTTTTTTTGCATACATACAAAGTTATAGGCCACTGAAGAAAAAGAGGGTGTTTTTTGCAAAATACTTGAAAAGGACGCCAGATATCGATAAAATATATAGGACCAAACTTGTTGACCATAAAATTACTAACAAAAAACATTTAGCATGTTTTTAGTTTTGGCCATCTATTAAGGTAGTAGAGGCCGTGCGGAATGTCGTGAACGATGAGTCACACCATCGCAGTAGTCGAAAATGTGAATAACTTGCTTGTTACTAAAAAATTTAAAAAAATTTTAAATCTCTGGTCATTTATATAAATTAGTCAATGTGTTTATCTTTTAAAATTTCACTACAATAGCCCTCTTCCTTCTAAATAACCCCGTCTTTGCGTAGCTTTTTTCAAGGGCATCGTTCACGAGATACCGTACTACCTCTACGACTGTTTCTTAAAGTTATCATTTTTCCAAATTGTTAATTAACAAAATAATGTTTTAACCTATTTGTAATGCAATTAAACTTCTGAAAAAATTCACCTGTTATCTGACATTGTTAGAGAAGATATGCTATGAGTTTCCACTTGTTTGAAGCTCATTTGTTTAAATTATGGGTTTTTATTTATAAAAAAAATGTTTTTTTCTTTCATTCTAGTTTTTTGCAATTTTAACATCTTTAGAGTTGGCAGAGACCAATGAAACTATGTTCATCTTGTTCCTTATGAAATTGTCGACAAAAGTTGTCGCCTTCAATTTTTTCTGTCATCATTTGTTTTTTATTAATTCGCGTGCAAACTTGAAAATTAGTTTGCTCGCGGACACCAACGATAGATGTACATTGTCCATTGTTAGGCTACTTTTTAATTTGTATTACCTGTTTTATTATTCCTCGATCTTCATTGCTTCGTTGTTGAGTGGTATCAGTGATGAAGAAATTGAAGTAGACGATGGACAATATAAAATCATTCAAACTAATTTTCAAGTTTGCACGCGAATTAATAAAAAACAAATGATGACAGAAAAAATTGAAGGGGACAACTTTTGTCGACAATTTCATAAGGAACAAGATGAACATAGTTTCATTGGTCTCTGCCAACTCTAAAGATGTTATAATTGCAAAAAACTAGAATGAAAGAAAAAAACATTTTTTTTATAAATAAAAACCCATAATTTAAACAAATGAGCTTCAAACAAGTTGAAACTCATAGCATATCTTCTCTAACAATGTCAGATAACAGGTGAATTTTTTTAGAATTTTAATTGCATTACAAATAGGTTAAAACATAGTTTTGTTAATTAACAATTTGGAAAAATGATAACTTTCAGAAACAGTCGTACTACCTTAATAGATGGCCAAAACTAAAAACATACTAAATGTTTTTTGTTAGTAATTTTATGGTCAACAAGTTTGGTCCTATATATTTTATCGATATCTGGCGTCCTTTTCAAGTATTTTGCAAAAAACACCCTCTTTTTCTTCAGTGGCCTATAACTTAATATGTATGCAAAAAAAAACGGTAGACTTTTTTTTCCCTGTTTTTAATCACCAAATGAAAATTTTTAAAAGTGGTCCCGTCCTGTTACTAATTAGTTAGAGGTCCAATGTCTAATGTGATTGGACTATATACCAAGACCAATAATTTCCGACTTGGATCCTCTTATAGACATTCTATTTGGTTATTGGTGATGCTCTAGGCCTGCATCTAGATCGCTCTAAGCAGAGCTCTGTTAGACCACTTGTTGGATCTCATCGTACAACTTTAGATGTCGAGTAACCCTACTTTTGGGATCAACTTCCAATTCTGGCATATCGAACCCAATAACTTCCGACGCGGATCGTTTTATAGACGTTCTATTTGGTTATCTGTGATGGTCTAGGTCTGGTTCTAAATTGCTCGCAGCAAGGCACTGGTAGGCCACTTGTTGGAGCCAATCGTTCAACTTCAGATTACGAGTAAACCTACTTGTGGGATCCACTCCCAATTCTGGCATATCGAGCCCAATAACTTCCGATGCTGATCCTCTTATAGACGTTCAGTGCTATTTTGTGATCTGAGAGAAGCTGATATGTTCTCGTGGACCCATAGTTATATGGAATTTCTGCGTGATCCTAAGGCTTCCGAGAAGCTTTGATCATCCGTATATACTCGTATGTTCACTTTATCTTTTATTTTTGATCCACCAGTGTACCAGAGGAGTATTCCCCTTCTAGATTTACTACTGCTCTTAAAATTGAGTCATCTATGACTCTAGCTGCGATTTTCTCAAAAGATAGTTATCTACTGACGAATAGATATCTATTCCCTAAGTGTACAAAAACCGGTTCCAAACAATAGAAATGGTGAAGTTTTGGAATGTTATGGATTCATAACTAAGCAAAAATGTACCAGAGAATGGCCATAGGTCATGTTATCTTCTTCTAAATCTTGAACAATTTAAAAATTTTCAATGAAAACATCTTTTTTGAAGTTCTTGCGCTGCTCAGTCCACGTTACATTATCTTTCTCTTTACACAACAATAACCTTTATGAAACGGTTTTCATTTCAACAAATAAATTGTCATTTCTAACGTCTAATAATTTAATTTTTCTTTGAAATTCTTACCTTATATTTTAAACTAAATATATACTTAAGGTTAATATACCCAAAAAGTTTGTTGTTGTGCAGCATATTGTTTGAATAAACTTTTATGATAAAACAATTTTTGCTGTTTTGTTTAGTTAACACATATATAAAGTTTTAAAAGCGAACAGGTTATTAAAACTAAAAATAAAAATAAAAGGAAAAGAAGACGAAAGAAAACAGCAAAACCGTATTATAAAATAAATACACAAACACATACGATCCATCAATTTATTCAATAGCTGCATATCACAAGCTTTTTGAACTTTTGCTACCAAATTAGAGTGGTTTTGTTGGTTTTTAAAAGATTTGCGAAAAAACCACCACTTAAATTGATTGATTGACGTATTCAGGATTGTAAATTTTTTGTTAACAAATATATTTTTGTTTATTTAAAAAATAAAATTTTTAAACTGGAGAAAGGGAAAAGAAGAGAAGAGAAAGAACACTTAAAAAAGAATTTAGTTGAAAAATGTAACGTAATGAGATTTAATTAGAAATGATTATTAAAATTTATAGATAAGGTAATTTTGGGGAAACCATTCACCAGATTTGAAATTGTTATTAATAAAAGTTGTAGATACGGTAATAATAAACAAATTCTATTAATAACATTTTGTCGTATCATCAACCCTCAACTAGTTATAAAATTATTCTGCACCCTCTCGCTTACGTAGGTACTTTAAAAAGTGCCTTGTTTAAATCAAAATTTTGGAGAAATCATTCACCAGATTAGAAATTGTTATTAATAAAAGTTGTAGATGAAGTAATAATAAACAAATTACCTTTATAACATTTTGTCGCATAATCAACCCTTAACTAGTTATAAAATTAATCTCCATCTTTGAGCCATACATTGGTGTCATACTTCTTATAGGCGCTCAAATGCCAATGTATGCAGGGAAGTCGCCTTTACCGGGTCTAAATTTTGGGCAATTTTTTTGAAATTTAAAAGGCTAACAAATATTTAGTAATGCAAATTTTTAGTTAACAAATATTTTAATTTATTTAAAAAAAATTAAATTTTAAGAGCATAAAATGGTGAAAAGAGGAAAAATAGTTTAAAAAAGACACTGATGAAAGAATTTCATTGTAAAATGTAATATATTTTCATTTGTGCACTGTCACAGACGCTGCAAGAAAATTCTTTTGCATGCAAAAAGTCAGAAGGAAAAAAAAGTTTAAAATTAAATTGCTTCCTCTTTTTTTGACCTCTCTTCACTCTCCGACACCTAATTGCCTCTTTAAACAACGTTTTGATTAAAATAGTACTTGTAAATGGTACATTAATTTATTTAAGGGTTGAATTGTTGGTGGGGTTTTCAAATTTTCTCAAGTAGTTGTTAATTTAGTTTTGTATGTTATTAAATGAAAAGTCATGTTTTAGTTAAGGGATTATTTAGGTCTTTATAATAAAATGGACTTGTGTGTTTCGTGAGAGGTAAAATTTGTAGTTTAAAGGGTTGAAAGGCACGAGATAGGGGTGGTGTCACTTTAGGACGCCTAGGGCGACAGGCGTCAACGAACAACGTAGACGCCGTGACATTCTGTATTTCATTAGAATTGTAAGGTGAATGCTAAAAGTGTTTACAGGATCGTGGAATATATTTTGAAACTCGCAAAGGGTCTCAAGGCTTATTGTAAAACTGAATACGCCCATGGAATAATAAAACAATATCTAAAGTATCGTGAAGCGAATTTACAATTTTGCTCTGAAATTTTGTTTTGCTTTTTCTTTAAAACTACACCTATAGTTTTTTTTTCGAAACGAGCTCTGAATATTTTTTTTATCTTATTTTTAACCCTCTTTTTCATTTAAAAAAAAAAGAAACAATCGAACCCTTACTAATTTTAACCCTTAAAATTAAGCAGAAAAAAGAAAAATGTTGCGAGAAGGCTTCCCTAATCAAATAATTTTTAAAGAGAACGGTAATAACATTTAACAAAAAATGTTTAAAGATTAGTAAGGGCGAAACTTTTTCCCTTAAGAGACAAATAAGTTTTTATGAGGCCGGAATTTAAAAAAGGTGCGAAACTTGAAAGACTAAATAATTCAACAAGTGGATGTTTTCTTTTACCTACGCAAAAGTGTCGAGTACTTGTAGTAATTAAAACAACAGTCGACGTACAAAAAAAAATAATTTTTTAACTTTATTTAACCCTCTATAATCAGAGCGTTTAAAAAATATTTGTTAATCTTTGAATAAAAAATTTATTCTCAAACAAACGATGTGTGCTGTAGAATTGAGAACATTCACCAGGACAGCTACAAATACTTATCGTTTTATAGAAATTGTCGTCAAAATCGAACAGGAGATATAACTACCCATTAGCTGCTCCTAAGCCCAAATAAGGTGGAAGATTCAGAAGCAAGGCCAGCAGTATACCTCTAGTAAAAAAGAAGCTCACAGAAGAAAATAATTGCTCTAAATTAAAAAATTTTGACATCGTTGGAAAGAGATTTTAAAGGCCTTTAAAATGATACGTCACTCGACCCACTTTCCCTATTAAAATTTTAAGGGTTGATTGCACCACCGCCAAAGGGTTAAAGTGGCGGTGTTGAAACTAACAAAAAAAATTACGTTCTTCGCAAATAAAATCGACGTGTCCGAGCGATTTTTGAAAAAAATAATTTAAATTAGAGAAAACGCGCTTTTATCGTTTACATGGGCCACCCTGTATATTACACATTATTAGTTGAATTCGTAAATAGGTTTGATAATATCTCCCGGTAAATTGCTTAAATAAATTACGAACTATCGTTACAGAAACATAAATCTTTAAGAGAAAACTATTAAAGGGAACTAGTTAGATAATTCTTGTAAATGTTCTTATCACTTTAGTTAATAGTAATGGGGCTGCTTATTAATTTATCTTAAGTATTCTATCTTACAACTACTTAAACTTACATCTCTTCAAACATTTTTATTTTTAAGACAATTACGTGTAACACGAAGATAACTTCGTAAGGGTTGTAAATGTTTCACTTTTTTATTTATTGATATCTTGTGAAAATTGCAATACTATTTGGTTATCTCAAAGTACTATTTTAAATTTTATAACCCTCTGTTAACGTTCTCCTTGTATGTGTACGTGTACAGGTTTTGCTCTACTAATACAAATTAACAAAAAAAAATTAATTCGTGGTTATAATAGGTGATACCAAAATGCATATTTTGTCTATATCTTGTAAATATGCCACCCTGTATACGTATATAAATTTTTTGAAGTACAGGGTGTTTATTAATGATTGGTCTCGGTCTCATAGCCGCATGAACTTTTTACGATGTCAAAAACGCAAAATAATAATGTGTAGTTGTACATAAGGGATTTTGATTTAATGCATGAACCGACAATGTACGTTGGATTGCATCAGAACTAGTTCCAATCATTTATGAACAAACTGTATAATCGTGCCTTTAATTTTTGTACTAACTCATACTGTAAGAGGCACAAATGCAAAGTAGTAAAAATTTCTTTATTTAGTTGGTGGTAGAAATTTAAAATATTAATTGCAGGTACTTTCAAAATAAAATAAATTTAGGGGTAGTTTTAATCGTTTTGACAAAGAAAAATATATTTTAATTTTGAACGCACTGTAATTATTTTTATTTTAAAATTATTTCACAAAATTAAATGCAATTAATAATTTTTATCTAGAAAATTCACACATTGTTTAAGGGTTGTTGAAAAATTATCAACATAAATAAAATTTAAGGGATTTTTTATACAAATAGAAATTTACTAAGTTAAGTATACAGTATGTTACTCATGTGCCTTATTTGAAAAAGTGGTTCTTTCATTATTAGATTAGAGTTTTAGTGCTTATAGCAGAGTATGCGAATTAAGAGTGCACAACCTATGAATGAATGACGTCATTTGGCCAAACTTTATACTAATTAATTTCAATGAGCCCCCCACCCTGAATCACAAAATGCAAATAAAAGCTACAGAACGCGCCTGTTTCTTTGACTAGTACATCTTAACTCTAATTAAATGAATATTTTGTCAAATTTTTTAATTCAAAATGGCGGCCAATTTTCCCATTTCGCGTTTTTTTCCTTATAACTTAGCTGGTAATTATTATTATGAAAATTTCAAAACGACATTTTATAGCCAAAATATAAAGCTTTAGATTTAGCCTAATCAACGTTTAAAATTGTTTCAAAATTGCCTATCTTTAAAGGACCAAAGTTGGTTAAAATTTTGAAGAGGAATATCTCGAAATCGGCATTAGCTATTTTTTTCAATTTTGGATATGTTATAGACATCGATGTTCTCCAACGAACACCCCATATTTTATTATCTTTTATTGAGCAGGACCGGAGTTATGATTTTTTTTAAGTTAAAATTTCAAAAATTTTTAATTTCTTTTGTAATAAAAAGGTGAACTTCAAAATTGGTACGTATAATAATCCCATGAATATCTATTATTTGACTCTAATTTTATTTTAAAAACGCTTCGGGTTCAACCGGAAATTAAAAAAATATCTAAAGTTTTTAGGAACTCACTGTATATTTTTAAATAATTTTAAAGTTCGTGTAATTAGCTATCAATTTATACCAAACACTTTACACTTTGACTTCCGGTTTAACCGGAAGTGAGACCAACTTCCTTATTTTAAATGGAACACCCTGTATATTTTGCAATATTTTGAAAGCTCGTAAAATTACCTCCGTAATGATACAATTCACTTTATTAAGCGCATGGAATTTATTTTCTAATTTAATTTCGTGTTCATTTGAACTATTATTTTGGAACGTGTACGAAGTTAATGCAAGTCAAAATGTAAAATCTCAGAGCTATTGTATTAATTATCGTAGTTCATGTAATACATGCCAGCGTATTATGTATCAATTATTATTCCGTAATGTTAGATACTGTCGAGAAATTATTTATAATTTTCAAATATTTAATAATTTACTTGTTCTTTTGTGTAACAAAAGCAGTGGTTTTTCAGCTGAATTAAAAAAAAACATTTTAAGAAAATGGCTGACGAACCAATTTCTAACAGTTTCTAATATTCAGTGGGCTGTAGCTCACAATCTACGACGACCTTGGAGTTAATAATTATGACTTAGAAAGTAAACTTTCCCGCTCTTGAAAAAAGACCTCTTGAAGTTTTTCGTTAACTCCAACCGTTATTGAGATATAAGTAAAAATCTATTTGGCGACCATTTTTTAAAGATGGCGAACGTCGCGCACTTCTTACGGACGTCGACGCTTTTCTGCTTGTTAAAGACGTCGTAACTAATATCTGTATCAAACATTCAACTTGATATGAACTTATTCGACACAAAAAACCTGTCTCGAGTAGAATAAAATAAAAAGAAAATTAACACTCGCTCGAACTTACAAGAGATTTATCCTTCAATTTGATTTCATTTTCTTGTTTTTGTAAATTTCTAAAGAAATATATAAATTTTTTTTATTATTATTTCAGTTAAATAATCCACAAGGAATAAAAGTTTTAAAAATTTTTATAAATTTATCGGAAAGCAAAACTTTGAAAGCTTCTTATTTGATCAACGATTTCTTCTTGTAACTTATCGAACTTTCTCAAGTAAGCACCACAAGAAATTCTTTTCTCTTTCTTTCCTTTTTTTTATAAAACAATCAAAGAGATATGGTTTTTATTTAAAAAGAAAAAAAAAACTTTTTAATGTTTAAAAATCGACATTTTTATTTTTAAAACATACACACGTTGGTACTTAGAAAAGTATAGTTGAGCTTTGGTTAAGAAGTCTCATCATAACAAACAAGTCGTTACACAAGTTTCAAGAATGATAAGCAGTCTATTGTACTCAATTTGCAAAGTAAACGTACTTATCAAGACGATTTACTTGAAATTGCGAAGCACACGTTGAGAAAAGGGGGTGTGCTCAACCCCTGGAAGATGTTTGCGGAGCAAATTGGTTAAATCGGCCGCGCCTGTAATCCAAATGCAAAGTAAAGGATTAGAGGGTCCTTTTATTGACATCCTTTAGGTTTTCTCTTTTCCCGGATAAGCTTACGTTTAGAATTTACTCTCGTTTTGTTAAGAAGCATTTTACCACACCAGAGTTTGTTATACGTGTAACATCTAGTAGTCTATATACCTTTACTTTTAGTCGGAAAACTTTAGAAGCTATTGTGATTTATTTATTATGCCGAGCGTAGAATATCTCTCGACAAGAGCTTCAAATTATAACTCATTATTTGTCGAGTTTGTATAATACCCTCTACTGCTTTTTGGACCCCTTAAGGAAAGACGCTGCAAAACCAACTTTATGCTTGACTAAATTTTCAAATTAACAAATTTACAATTTAATATAAGCACATTACTGTTTATTTTTTGACGGAAATTAATTAGCATCTCCTTAATAAAGACACCGACAAATCAAACAACTTTTCCGCAATGCAGAAATAACACGCGAATTATATGTAACTATCACCAGAGTCTCAAATGCAGCATTAAAGAAAAAATGCTTTACGTACCTTTAGTAGAATATTCGATTTCTCAACTAATATTTCATTACGCTAGAAGATACAGGGTGTCCAAAATTAATTTTTAAAAACCAAGAATTCAAAGATGCGACGATTTTCTTATGGGCTATCGCACCCTAATATTTAAAAAAATTGCCAGAACCTCAAATGCAGCTTTTAAGAAAAACTATTTTACAAGCCTTTAGTAGAAGCCTCTTAGATGTCTCAGCTAAAATTTCATCACGTTAGAAGATACAGGGTGTCCAAAATTAATTTTTTAAAACCAAGAATCCAATAAAGACTCGACTTTTTTCTTATTGGCTTACGCATCCTAATATTTAAAAAACCACCAGAGTCACAATGCAGCTTTTAAGAAAAACTATTTTACAAGCCTTTAGTAGAAGTCTCTTAGATGTCCCAGCTAAAATTTCATCACGTTAGAAGATACAGGGTGTCCAAAATTAATTTTTAACAACCAAGAATTCAAAGACTCGACTTTCTTCTTATTGGCTTCCGCATCCTAATATTCAAAAAATCATCAGAGTCACAAATGCAGCTTTTAAGAAAAACTATTTTACAAGCCTTTAGTAGAAGCCTCTTAGATATCCCAGCTAAAATTTCATAACGTTAGAAGATACAGGGTGTCCAAAATTAATTTTTAAAAACCAAGAATTCAAAGACTCGACTTTTTTCTTATTGGCTTACGCATCCTAATATTCAAAAAATCATCAGAGTCACAAATGCAGCTTTTAAGAAAAACTATTTTACAAGCCTTTAGTAGAAGCCTCTTAGATATCCCAGCTAAAATTTCATAACGTTAGAAGATACAGGGTGTCCAAAATTAATTTTTAAAAACCAAGAATTCAAAGACTCGACTTTTTTCTTATTGGCTTACGCATCCTAATATTCAAAAAATCATCAGAGTCACAAATGCAGCTTTTAAGTGATACTATTTTACATACCTTTAGTAGGAGCCTGTAAGATGTCCCAGCTAAAATTTCATAACGTTAGAAGATACAGGGTGTCCAAAATTAATTTTTAAAAACCAAGAATTCAAAGACTCGACTTTTTTCTTATTGGCTTACTCATCCTAATATTCAAAAAATCATCAGAGTCACAAATGCAGCTTTTAAGAAAAAATATTTTACATACCTTTAGTAGAAGCCTCTTAGTTGTCCCAGCTAAAATTGCATCACGTTAGAAGATACAGGGTGTCCAAAATTAATTTTTCAAAACCAAGAATTCAAAGACTCGACTTTTTTCTTATTGGCTTACGTATCATAATATTCAAAAAATCATCAGAGTCACAAATGCAGCTTTTAAGAAAAAATATTTTACATACCTTTAGTAGAAGCATCTTAGATGTCCCAGCTAAAATTGCATCACGTTAGAAGATACAGGGTGTCCAAAATTAATTTTTAAAAACCAAGAATTCAAAGACTCGACTTTTTTCTTATTGGCTTACGCATCATAATATTCAAAAAATCACCAGAGTCACAAATGCAGCTTTTAAGAAAAACTATTTTACATGCCATTAGTAGAAGCCTCTTAGATGTCTCAGATAAAATGTCATTACGTAAGAAGGTACAGAGGGTGTCCAAAATTAATTTTTTAAAACCAAGAATTCAAAGACTTGTCGATTTTCTTATTGCTCAGCTTTTAAGAAAAAATATTTTACATGCCTTTAGTAGAAGCCTTTTAGATGTCCCAGTTAAAATGTCAAAATCTAAAATGTGAAAAGTACAAAAAAAAGACACAAACATTTGATGTAAATTGAAAATTGCCCACCGCCTATTTCGCTTTACTTTAAAAGAGGGTTGTTTAAATATTACCTTCGTTTTTATAAGAATTGACCAGAAAATATGTCAGTTCAATAAAACAACGGAAATTAGATGTCGAAATTTTGAAATCTCAAAAAAAAAAATTTTTTTAGCACAATTTATATTTTTTACAAAATTCTTTTACAAAAATATTACAAAATTTAACTTATTCACCTAATACTTAAATTGTTAATGATATATGTATATTCTGCTTTAAACTAATGTATTTGTCTTGTTCCAGGTAAGTGGATGTAAAATATTCTATCCGCATCCTTGGGGACGAACTCAAACACTTACGTAGTCTTCTTACGTAACTTGAAGGAAGAAATTGTCCTACAAGGGCTAAGAAAAGAAAGGACTTAGAGAAATAATAACATTTAAAGGCTCGTTTTTTATAGTATTAGGTACTTAATGAAATTATTGAATAATTGACATAAAAATAGAATTAAATAGAATTAATAATTATATAAATGAGAAAATAATTGTTTATAATAAAAAGTATGTAAAGTAAATGTTTAAATTCAGAAAAATGTCACTTTTCAAAATTAAAACAATTTAAATTTATAAGAAAGCGCGCCAAACTTGCAACGATCCTTGATTGGCTGAGTAATCCATTTAAGGCATTTTGAAACAATAGCCAATAGCCGCAAGCCTTTCGTATAGTGGTCTTGTTGACATAGCCGGCCGGCTATGTTAAATGTATCGCGTTATTTAAGTATAGTATATTATCCAACGAGATGGTAAAGTAGCTCTTTACTCACGCAGAATGAATTGCGACACGAGGGAGCAAAGAGACATGTAAACAGTGAGTAATGAGCTTTACCAGCGATTAGGATACTATACTTTATCTACGAACGTAAATATTATAAAGGTAGTTTTCTTCAAGGTCTTCAATTTTACATTGGAATGAGAGAGATAGATAATTATTATCTGTTAGTTCTAAAATAGGAAATTTTTTTATAGGGTGAATCAATAAATGTAGGGTGTATGTTAATTCTTGGGATTATGTAACACAAAAAAGTACATTCCGCTCCCTTCTTCGCTCCGATTTGGCCTATGGTGCAGGAGGCCTGAACGCTGTCCACACGCTCCGGTTTGGCGTGTGGACAGGCCTTAACTTTTGTATAAAAACAAAAAATGTTATTCGTAGTTGTTCTAGAAGCGTTTCTTTGTCATAACTCGTATAAAAACGCCCCACCCTGTACTAAAAAAAATATTTAATGAAATGATAAGTTAGGGTGCGTTATAAATATTTAAAGTAAAAAGTAACGCCAACTTAGTTTTTTTTAGCTCTTAAATAAACTGTCAACTTTTTTCTACTATTGGACAAAGTTAAAGTCCTCGAAAGTAACATGTTTGGACTTTTAGATTGAGAGGTTTGTTTGCGGAAATGTCTTTTAAGGTTTTCCTTTTCTTTACTTAGAGGTCCTTCCATTCCATCGTTTGTTATCGTAGGTAAACGTTACTCTTCTTATGTAAACATAAATTGGATACTTTTCTTTTGAACGTTGAATATGTAATTATTACAAATTGAATTTTACCCCCCACTTCTTTTGATTTCTTTTTTTGAATGTTATTAAATTAGTAACTTGTATGTAGACTAATTAGCATTAATTATAAATTCGGTTAATTGATAAAACAATAGTCAATTTACTTTGGTTGTTCGGAATACATGAAGGATGCTATCAACGTGTATTACAAATTACAATATTGCAGTCGTATAGTGTTACGCGAGTATGTGGATACGAGAGAATACTTCATAAAATAAAATAATTGGAGCTAATTTTGTTAATCAATACCGCGCTTCATTCAATTATTGTTTTTAAATATCTGTGGTATACATCATAAGGCTTTAAAGCCTTTATTAATCAATTTTTGAAATTTTTAAAAATTGCCTACCTCTAAGCAAGCGATTCTTTATCGAACGCCATATATTTTATGTAATACTATGGAGCAGGACCGGAGTTATAAAATTTCAAAAATCGATTCTTTTGTAATAAAAATAAAAATTTTAAAATTAGCACATGTGTAAATCTCAGGAACTATTTTTGGTTAACAAAACACTACGGTTAAACCGGAAATTATAAAAATATAAAAAATTTATTATAAACACCCTGTGTATTTTTAAATATCTTGAGAGCTCGTGAAATTAGCTGTTAGATGATACCAAACACTTCATACTTTAACTTCCGGTTTAACCGGAAATGGGACTAACTTTCTTATTTTAAATGGAACACCCTGTATATTTAGCAATATTACGAAAGTTCACGAAAATAGCTATTAGATAATACCAAACACTTCATACTTGGACTTCCATTTGAACCAGAAATGGGGCCAACTTTTGTATTTTAAAAGGAACACTCTGTATATTTTTAAAATTTTTAAAAGCAGGTCAAATTAGCTATGCAATGATATTTTAATAGTTATTCACAATGCTGGGTGGATTTAAAAAAAATCTGTTTTGGTAACAGAATAATCCCAAATGTCCTACAATGGAGCACTCTGTATATATTTCAAAATTTTAAAAGCAGGTCAAATTAGCTATGCTATGATAATTTAATAGTTATTCAGGATGCTGTTTTGGTGGTTATTTATTTAAAAAAACAAGTTTTGGTAACAGAATAATCCCTAAAGTCCTACAATGGAACACCCTGTATATTTTAAAAATTTTTAAGAGCAGGTCAAATTAGCTATCCAATGATATTTTAATAGTTATTGAAGATGTTCTTTTAGTGTTTGTTAATTTAAAACAATCAGTTTTGGTAACAGAATAATCTCTATAATCCGACAATGGAACACCCTGTATATTTTTCAAAATTTTAAAAGCAGGGCAAATTAGCTTTCGGATGATATTTTAATAGTTATTCAGGATGCTCTTTTGGTAGTTGTTTATTTAAAAAAATCCGTTTTGGTAACAGAATAATCTCTAAAGTCCAACAATGGAACACCCTGTATATTTTTCAAAATTTTAAAAGCAGGGCAAATTAGCTATCGGATGATATTTTAATAGTTATTCAAGATGTTCTTTTAGTGTTTGTTAATTTAAAAAAATCAGTTTTGGTAACAGAATAATTCCCGAAGTCCGACAATGGAACACCCTGTATATTTTTCAAAATTTTAAAAGCAGGTCAAATTAGCTATGCAATGATATTTTAATAGTTATTCAGAATGCTCTTTTGGGTGGTTTTAAAAAAATCAGTTTTGGTAACAGAATAATCCCTAAATTCGACAATTTATTTTTTCCATTACCCTGTATAATTCCACTAAATTTTTTAACCCTAATATTGTAATAAATGCTTTCTCTAAGTTCGCAAATAAACGACAACCGATAACTTCTTAATCAGTATCTAATATAGGATAGAGAAACACAGTTTAGTATAACAAGAAAGGTCGTAAGCGAGAAGATCGAGAACTTGCTCCGGGTTGTAGATACCAAGAGCGATGATTGTAAATAATATTATATAGGTTTACGGGGGTGTTTGTAGAGGATAATAGGATAATTAAGGAAATCGCCTAATCAGTACATAAGATAATATTTGTATTATATCCTAATTAAGAATGAAAACAATTAAAGATACATAAATCAATTAAAATTGGCGCCCCCTTTTGGGTAGAACCAGTAGATAAATAAAATTGATACACAGGGTGATTTATAAAAATTTTAATAACATTGATATCATGACAAAGATTTAAAATAGGAAATTGGTCTTATTTCCGGTTAAACCGGAAGTTCAAATATACAGTGTTTGGTATCGTTAGATAGGTAATTTTTCGAGCTCTCAAAATATTCAAAAATATACAGGGTGTTCCATTTAAATTAAGAAAGTTAATCCCATTTCCGGTTAAACCGGAAGTCAAAGTATGAAGTGTTTGGTATCATCTAACAGCTACTCTTACGAGCTTGTAAAATATTGAAAAATATACTGGGTGTTTTTGAAGACTGTTGAAATTTTTTATTTTCCGGTTTAACCGGAAGCGTTTTGTTAACAAAAAGTAATGTCAAATAACTTATTTATATTTATGAACTCAGAGGACTAAAATATCTAGGCATTCAATTATAAATTTTTTGTTTTTAAATCACTTCTGGTTAAAACGGAATTTATAAATTCACATTCTTTTACAGTACATTTTTCAATATTTTGAAACATCATAAAATGAGTTTTTAAAAAACAATTTTGAACAAGATATTTTTCACTCTGTATTTTAATACAAATAAGAAATCTCATAAAGTGGAGGGAACAAAGTTATGAGATTGCATCGTGTGGTGGTTTTCTTTGATCAAAAGGCATCTGCGAATGACAAAGAAGAACAAATATGGACGATCGAGTGACTGGTGTTTTTCCTTAGGGAAATAATAGAATGCGTGACATTAGAACTCGTCGTAACAGAAGAAGAGAATATTCTACTCTCTTATAGCGTCATATCGATTGCTATCCTAGCAACGAATTCGCCAAATCGATGACACAAAAAAATTGTCTTACGTAAAAAAATTAGACAAAAAGTTAGAAATTGCTCAAAATATGTTTGTGTGGGAGAGGCTTATTTTAAATTGTGGCAATAAAAAAAAGTTTGGAAAAAAACGGCCTTAGCGGTTAGGCTCGTCTTTAATATCATCATTTATTTACTCTGAGCTCTTTCGATAAACTTTTAAGACGTACATTAATAAAATGTTACACTAATCAATGACCTTTAGCGTCAGGCTATTGTCAAGGAGGCTCATGAAAAATGTAGCATCCATAATAACCACATCGTGTTCTACCTTTTCAAAACCCATAATAATTTATCCTACTTCTTTCATAAATAAATTCCAACTTGAACTCCAAACTTTTTCAAGTTACCACAAAACGATTAATTAAACAACTTTTTTTAATATTTAATCAAAACGCTTTACGGTTTTTCGCTTATATGTCAAAAACGATGGATCCTAGGGAAAAATTAGTCTGTACAAAATTAAAGCTTATTGAATGTCCTACAAAATTGTTTGTATTAATTTTTCTCTATTCCATATAGTTTCCCAGATATCCTCCTGCAAAAATTCGCCCCAAAAATGTCGAGTAGAAATGTTTCGTTTTTGTAGTTTTCGCTTATATCTCAAAAATGGTGGGTCTTGGGGAAAAAATTATTCTTAGCAAAATGGAAGCTTATCACATTTCCTACAAGATTGTTTAAAATAATTTTTCTCTGTTCTTTATAGTTTCCGAGATATCCGCCCGCAAAAATTCGCCCCACAAAGATCGAGTAGAAACGTTCCGTTTTTGGGGTTTTTGAAAAAGGATTTGCTTCACAATAAAGAAAATTCCTGGAAATTTAATGCTCTACAACTTATTTTCTGACGATTTGTACTGTAAAAACTTTTTTACTGTACTAGAGGCAAAAATTAGACAAAAAAGTGAGGCAAAAATTTTTTTTTACAAGATTTTTGCTCTCTGATATCTCGCAAACTATAAGGAATAAAAAAAAATAATACAGACAATCTTGTAGGAAATTTGATAAGCTTTCATTTTGTTAAGAGTTATTTTCCCTAGGATCCACAGTTTTCGAGATATAAGCGAAAACCCTAGAAATTGGTTTCCACTTCCCTCTCTCCCTTAGCCATTAGCTAAGACCGGGGACTTTGAGTATTTTTACCTCATAACTACTCCAAGCACATTCCTGCAGACAAAATTACACCTTCTTCCATGTCCTCTAGAACCCCTCACTAATGTGGCTCATGTGGCACGGATAAATACAATTGTTGGGGAAAAACTCTTCAGACAAATTTTAATTTTTCTACATTTGTAACAAAATTTCTCGCTTAAGAAAATAGTAATCAAAATGACGTAATTAGATGTGATATCAAAAATACATATATTTTTCCAACTTTTCTTTATCGTAATTTATTATTTGACGTTTCATCTAAAAATGTTAAGGAAAAGAATTTTACAATTACACAAAGTAAGCTAATCCATCATTCTTGCCAGTTTTCATACTGACAAGATGACAAGTTTGTGATAACTTTAGAAAAATAAAAATTATTTTTCGAGATTAATTTTAATTAAGAAATAAATACCATTTTTTAATTTTTCTTTTCGTGTGGAAAATTAAAAGAAAATCGTCTAAGACTCTTCCATTGACATGCTTCTAAACCTAAACTCGTTCTGAATATTCTCTCATGCTATAATTGAAATTTTTTAATTTCTAAAAAGTGCAATTGTTTTGAAAATTTTAGAGTTAGAGCCGTCGTACACGAGACTAATTTTAGTACTTTTTAGTAGTAAACTTTAAGCCATTTTTGAGCCTTTTTCTTCTGGCTGCTGGTTATTATAATCATCAGGTAGAACAAAAAGGGTCAGACTTGTCTAAAACTACCCTTAAATTTTGAAATTTGCAACCGTCTCTTTTGAAGTGTGTATTTCTCCGACTGTTTGTATGGTGTATGATTGTCAGCTAAGTGTTTGAAAGATGATTCAAGTGTCGGAATTTAATTACAATTAATTAAGTAATGGTTAACGTGCTGCTCTCCCCTGTGCAAGGTTTTGAATTTTCATGATTTTTTGGGTTTGGGCATTTTTTTTAACCCAACCGACAAACCATACAAAGTATAGATTTTAATTTAGTAAAAAATCTATTTTTTTACTTTCAAAAATTTTCGTGTTCGAGAAGGCCGAAATATACTTTTTGAAAAATCAAAAATACTTTTTAAAGCCTCATATTGTGCAATTTACAATGAGTAATTAAAAATAAATTCTTTTTGAATAAAACTAGCATAAATTCAAGTTTGATACACGTATTTTATACGATAACTTGCTTTTGCACGTTTCGAAAAATGCGATAAGCGATAACCAAGTAAATTTTAATTTTAAATTTTTAATTTCGTTAGTATTGTATGAGACGCGGTTTCAATTAGTTCGTCTTATTGTGTCGTCTGTGCCTCTTGAAATTGCGTCATAGAACTCGAAGTTAAGGGCTCTTATGTAAAGGTTAGTTTTTTTAATATTTACAACCTTTTTAAAATTTGAAAATGGTTCTTTTTGGGCTCAAATCATTATTTTCATAATGCGATTGAATTAGTCACCACGTACAACGGCCATCAGGTGTTTGAATTTTGTAGGGGGGGGGGTCCACAAGAGTAGAAAAATTCTTTTAGAATTGCATAACTGATCGATTGAATTTACGTGTTTTCACAAGGAATTAGGAAATAATCATTTTATATTTTTAGGATTTTAATGCCCTTAATACAAATAAATTTTCTATTATTCACAAAAATTGATGCTTTATTACTCATTGTTACGAGATGCATGAGGTAAATTTTTCAAGTTTGTTTCTTCGTCATGATAGCGAACTTTATTCAGTTTTGAGCTCTAATGTTAATAAATTTAATTCATTATCACTAACAAATTTATTAAAACGGACGAATGCAAGTTATCGTGTAAAATCCAATGTCACATTACATTTTTGATAATTTTTGAACATTTCATCATCATCAGCGGTAGTTCTACTTTTGGCCGCACTTTATAGAAAAACTATGATAGTTGGATAAAATATTTTAAATGTTTTAGGTAGATAAATTCATGCTCTACAATTTTCATTAAGTGTGGTAGTAACGTCAAAATACTCTTTAGGTCACTATGCTCGGGAGAAGCACATTTCGTTAGTTATAAATGGTCAAAAGTAGTTGCGATTTTGACCGCACTTTCTAGAAAAACTATGATAGTTGGAGAAAATATTTTAAATGTTTTTGGTAGATAAATTCATGCTCTACAATTTTCATTAGAGGTGGTAATAACCTCAAAATACTCTTTAGGCCACTGTGCTCGGGAGAAGCACACTTAGTTATTTATAATTGGTCAAAAGTAGTTGCGATTTTGACCGCACTTTCTAGAAAAACTATGATAGATGGAGAAAATATTTTAAATGTTTCTGGTAGATAAATTCATGCTCTACAATTTTCATTAGAGGTGGTAGTAACGTCAAAATACTCTTTAGGCCACTATGCTCGGGAGAAGCACACTTAGTTATTTATAATTGGTGAAAAGTAGTTGCGATTTTGACCGCACGTTCTAGAAAAACTATGATAGTTGGAGAAAATATTTTAACTGTTTTTGGTAGATAAATTCAAGCTCTACAATTTTCATTAGAGGTGGTAGTAACGTCAAAATACTCTTTAGGCCACTATGCTCGGGAGAAGCACACTTAGTTATTGATAATTGGTGAAAAGTAGTTGCGATTTTGACCGCACGTTCTAGAAAAACTATGATAGTTGGAGAAAATATTTTAAATGTTTTAGGTAGATAAATTCAAGCTCTACAATTTTCATTAGAGGTGGTAGTAACGTCAAAATACTTTTTAGGCCACTATGCTCGGGAGAACCACACTTAGTTATTTATAATTGGTGAAAAGTAGTTGCGATTTTGACCGCACGTTCTAGAAAAACTATGATAGTTGGAGAAAATATTTTAACTGTTTTTGGTAGATAAATTCAAGCTCTACAATTTTCATTAGAGGTGGTAGTAACGTCAAAATACTCTTTAGGCCACTATGCTCGGGAGAAGCACACTTAGTTATTTATAATTGGTGAAAAGTACTTGCGATTTTGCCCGCACGTTCTAGAAAAACTATGATAGTTGGAGAAAATATTTTAACTGTTTTTGGTAGATAAATTCAAGCTCTATAATTTTCATTAGAGGTGGTAGTAACGTCAAAATACTCTTTAGGCCACTATGCTCGGGAGAAGCACACTTAGTTATTTATAATTGGTGAAAAGTAGTTGCGATTTTGACCGCACGTTCTAGAAAAACTATGATAGTTGGAGAAAATATTTTAACTGTTTTTGGTAGATAAATTCATGCTCTACAATTTTCATTAGAGGTGGTAGTAACGTCAAAATACTCTTTAGGCCACTATGCTCGGGAGAAGCACACTTAGTTATTTATAATTGGTGAAAAGTAGTTGCGATTTTGACCGCACGTTCTAGAAAAACTATGATAGTTGGAGAAAATATTTTAACTGTTTCTGGTAGATAAATTCATGCTCTACAATTTTCATTAGAGGTGGTAGTAACGTCAAAATACTTTTTAGGCCACTATGCTCGGGAGAACCACACTTAGTTATTTATAATTGGTGAAAAGTAGTTGCGATTTTGACCGCACGTTCTAGAAAAACTATGATAGTTGGAGAAAATATTTTAACTGTTTTTGGTAGATAAATTCAAGCTCTACAATTTTCATTAGAGGTGGTAGTAACGTCAAAATACTCTTTAGGCCACTATGCTCGGGAGAAGCACACTTAGTTATTTATAATTGGTGAAAAGTACTTGCGATTTTGCCCGCACGTTCTAGAAAAACTATGATAGTTGGAGAAAATATTTTAACTGTTTTTGGTAGATAAATTCAAGCTCTATAATTTTCATTAGAGGTGGTAGTAACGTCAAAATACTCTTTAGGCCACTATGCTCGGGAGAAGCACACTTAGTTATTTATAATTGGTGAAAAGTAGTTGCGATTTTGACCGCACGTTCTAGAAAAACTATGATAGTTGGAGAAAATATTTTAACTGTTTTTGGTAGATAAATTCATGCTCTACAATTTTCATTAGAGGTGGTAGTAACGTCAAAATACTCTTTAGGCCACTATGCTCGGGAGAAGCACACTTAGTTATTTATAATTGGTGAAAAGTAGTTGCGATTTTGACCGCACGTTCTAGAAAAACTATGATAGTTGGAGGAAATATTTTAACTGTTTTTGGTAGATAAATTCAAGCTCTACAATTTTCATTAGAGGTGGTAGTAACGTCAAAATACTCTTTAGGCCACTATGCTCGGGAGAAGCACACTTAGTTATTTATAATTGGTGAAAAGTAGTTGCGATTTTGACCGCACGTTCTAGAAAAACTATGATAGTTGGAGAAAATATTTTAACTGTTTTTGGTAGATAAATTCATGCTCTACAATTTTCATTAGAGGTGGTAGTAACGTCAAAATACTCTTTAGGCCACTATGCTCGGGAGAAGCACACTTAGTTATTTATAATTGGTGAAAAGTAGTTGCGATTTTGACCGCACGTTCTAGAAAAACTATGATAGTTGGAGGAAATATTTTAACTGTTTTTGGTAGATAAATTCAAGCTCTACAATTTTCATTAGAGGTGGTAGTAACGTCAAAATACTCTTTAGGCCACTATGCTCGGGAGAAGCACACTTAGTTATTGATAATTGGTGAAAAGTAGTTGCGATTTTGACCGCACGTTCTAGAAAAACTATGATAGTTGGAGAAAATATTTTAACTGTTTCTGGTAGATAAATTCATGCTCTACAATTTTCATTAGAGGTGGTAGTAACGTCAAAATACTCTTTAGGCCACTATGCTCGGAAGAAGCACACTTCGTTATTTATAATTGGTCAAAAGTAGTTGCGATTTTGACCGCACGTTCTAGAAAAACTATGATAGTTGGAGAAAATATTTTAACTGTTTTTGGTAGATAAATTCAAGCTCTACAATTTTCATTAGAGGTGGTAGTAACTTCAAAATACTCTTTAGGCCACTATGCTCGGGAGAAGCACACTTAGTTATTTATAATTGGTGAAAAGTAGTTGCGATTTTGACCGCACGTTCTAGAAAAACTATGATAGTTGGAGAAAATATTTTAAATGTTTTTGGTAGATAAATTCATGCTCTACAATTTTCATTAAGGGTGGTAGTAACGTCAAAATACTCTTTAGGCCACTATGCTCGGAAGAAGCACACTTCGTTATTTATAATTGGTCAAAAGTAGTTGCGATTTTGACCGCACGTTCTAGAAAAACTATGATAGTTGGAGAAAATATTTTAACTGTTTTTGGTAGATAAATTCAAGCTCTACAATTTTCATTAGAGGTGGTAGTAACATCAAAATACTCTTTAGGCCACTATGCTCGGGAGAAGCACACTTAGTTATTTATAATTGGTGAAAAGTAGTTGCGATTTTGACCGCACGTTCTAGAAAAACTATGATAGTTGGAGGAAATATTTTAAATGTTTTAGGTAGATAAATTCAAGCTCTACAATTTTCATTAGAGGTGGTAGTAACGTCAAAATACTCTTTAGGCCACTATGCTCGGGAGAAGCACACTTAGTTATTTATAATTGGTGAAAAGTAGTTGCGATTTTGACCGCACGTTCTAGAAAAACTATGATAGTTGGAGAAAATATTTTAACTGTTTTTGGTAGATAAATTCATGCTCTACAATTTTCATTAGAGGTGGTAGTAACGTCAAAATACTCTTTAGGCCACTATGCTCGGGAGAAGCACACTTAGTTATTTATAATTGGTGAAAAGTAGTTGCGATTTTGACCGCACGTTCTAGAAAAACTATGATAGTTGGAGGAAATATTTTAACTGTTTTTGGTAGATAAATTCAAGCTCTACAATTTTCATTAGAGGTGGTAGTAACGTCAAAATACTCTTTAGGCCACTATGCTCGGGAGAAGCACACTTAGTTATTTATAATTGGTGAAAAGTAGTTGCGATTTTGACCGCACGTTCTAGAAAAACTATGATAGTTGGAGAAAATATTTTAAATGTTTTAGGTAGATAAATTCAAGCTCTACAATTTTCATTAGAGGTGGTAGTAACGTCAAAATACTCTTTAGGCCACTATGCTCGGGAGAAGCACACTTAGTTATTTATAATTGGTGAAAAGTAGTTGCGATTTTGACCGCACGTTCTAGAAAAACTATGATAGTTGGAGAAAATATTTTAACTGTTTCTGGTAGATAAATTCATGCTCTACAATTTTCATTAGAGGTGGTAGTAACGTCAAAATACTCTTTAGGCCACTATGCTCGGAAGAAGCACACTTCGTTATTTATAATTGGTCAAAAGTAGTTGCGATTTTGACCGCACGTTCTAGAAAAACTATGATAGTTGGAGAAAATATTTTAACTGTTTTTGGTAGATAAATTCAAGCTCTACAATTTTCATTAGAGGTGGTAGTAACTTCAAAATACTCTTTAGGCCACTATGCTCGGGAGAAGCACACTTAGTTATTTATAATTGGTGAAAAGTAGTTGCGATTTTGACCGCACGTTCTAGAAAAACTATGATAGTTGGAGAAAATATTTTAAATGTTTTTGGTAGATAAATTCATGCTCTACAATTTTCATTAAGGGTGGTAGTAACGTCAAAATACTCTTTAGGCCACTATGCTCGGAAGAAGCACACTTCGTTATTTATAATTGGTCAAAAGTAGTTGCGATTTTGACCGCACGTTCTAGAAAAACTATGATAGTTGGAGAAAATATTTTAACTGTTTTTGGTAGATAAATTCAAGCTCTACAATTTTCATTAGAGGTGGTAGTAACATCAAAATACTCTTTAGGCCACTATGCTCGGGAGAAGCACACTTAGTTATTTATAATTGGTGAAAAGTAGTTGCGATTTTGACCGCACGTTCTAGAAAAACTATGATAGTTGGAGAAAATATTTTAACTGTTTTTGGTAGATAAATTCATGCTCTACAATTTTCATTAGAGGTGGTAGTAACGTCAAAATACTCTTTAGGCCACTATGCTCGGGAGAAGCACACTTAGTTATTTATAATTGGTGAAAAGTAGTTGCGATTTTGACCGCACGTTCTAGAAAAACTATGATAGTTGGAGAAAATATTTTAACTGTTTCTGGTAGATAAATTCATGCTCTACAATTTTCATTAGAGGTGGTAGTAACGTCAAAATACTCTTTAGGCCACTATGCTCGGAAGAAGCACACTTCGTTATTTATAATTGGTCAAAAGTAGTTGCGATTTTGACCGCACGTTCTAGAAAAACTATGATAGTTGGAGAAAATATTTTAACTGTTTTTGGTAGATAAATTCAAGCTCTACAATTTTCATTAGAGGTGGTAGTAACTTCAAAATACTCTTTAGGCCACTATGCTCGGGAGAAGCACACTTAGTTATTTATAATTGGTGAAAAGTAGTTGCGATTTTGACCGCACGTTCTAGAAAAACTATGATAGTTGGAGAAAATATTTTAAATGTTTTTGGTAGATAAATTCATGCTCTACAATTTTCATTAAGGGTGGTAGTAACGTCAAAATACTCTTTAGGCCACTATGCTCGGAAGAAGCACACTTCGTTATTTATAATTGGTCAAAAGTAGTTGCGATTTTGACCGCACGTTCTAGAAAAACTATGATAGTTGGAGAAAATATTTTAACTGTTTTTGGTAGATAAATTCAAGCTCTACAATTTTCATTAGAGGTGGTAGTAACATCAAAATACTCTTTAGGCCACTATGCTCGGGAGAAGCACACTTAGTTATTTATAATTGGTGAAAAGTAGTTGCGATTTTGACCGCACGTTCTAGAAAAACTATGATAGTTGGAGAAAATATTTTAAATGTTTTTGGTAGATAAATTCATGCTCTACAATTTTCATTAAGGGTGGTAGTAACGTAAAAATACTCTTTAGGTCGTTATGCTCGGGAGAAGCACACTTAGTTATTTATAATTGGTGAAAAGTAGTTGCGATTTTGACCGCACGTTCTAGAAAAACTATGATAGTTGGAGAAAATATTTTAAATGTTTTTGGTAGATAAATTCATGCTCTACAATTTTCATTAAGGGTGGTAGTAACGTCAAAATACTCTTTAGGTCGTTATGCTCGGGAGAAGCACACTTAGTTATTTATAATTGGTGAAAAGTAGTTGCGATTTTGACCGCACGTTCTAGAAAAACTATGATAGTTGGAGAAAATATTTTAAATGTTTTTGGTAGATAAATTCATGCTCTACAATTTTCATTAAGGGTGGTAGTAACGTCAAAATACTCTTTAGGTCGTTATGCTCGGGAGAAGCACACTTAGTTATTTATAATTGGTGAAAAGTAGTTGCGATTTTGACCGCACGTTCTAGAAAAACTATGATAGTTGGAGAAAATATTTTAAATGTTTTTGGTAGATAAATTCATGCTCTACAATTTTCATTAAGGGTGGTAGTAACGTCAAAATACTCTTTAGGCCACTATGCTCGGAAGAAGCACACTTCGTTATTTATAATTGGTCAAAAGTAGTTGCGATTTTGACCGCACGTTCTAGAAAAACTATGATAGTTGGAGAAAATATTTTAACTGTTTTTGGTAGATAAATTCAAGCTCTACAATTTTCATTAGAGGTGGTAGTAACATCAAAATACTCTTTAGGCCACTATGCTCGGGAGAAGCACACTTAGTTATTTATAATTGGTGAAAAGTAGTTGCGATTTTGACCGCACGTTCTAGAAAAACTATGATAGTTGGAGAAAATATTTTAAATGTTTTTGGTAGATAAATTCATGCTCTACAATTTTCATTAAGGGTGGTAGTAACGTAAAAATACTCTTTAGGTCGTTATGCTCGGGAGAAGCACACTTAGTTATTTATAATTGGTGAAAAGTAGTTGCGATTTTGACCGCACGTTCTAGAAAAACTATGATAGTTGGAGAAAATATTTTAAATGTTTTTGGTAGATAAATTCATGCTCTACAATTTTCATTAAGGGTGGTAGTAACGTCAAAATACTCTTTAGGTCGTTATGCTCGGGAGAAGCACACTTAGTTATTTATAATTGGTCAAAAGTAGTTGCGATTTTGACCGCACTTTCTAGAAAAACTATGATAGTTGGAGAAAATATTTTAAATGTTTCTGGTAGATAAATTCATGCTCTACAATTTTCATTAGAGGTGGTAGTAACGTCAAAATACTCTCGGAGCTATTCTCGGAGAAACAATTTATTGTATTCGCGACTGCCTAACAAACTTCCCTGTCGTTAGGGGTCCACTTTCAGCTTCAATAATAAGAGAGTTTTCTTATGTAAGCGGTTTTGGAATTATTCTAATTTTTAATGTTAACAGATGCTCGAATTCGACATAATTTTATTAAGGATGATCGATATTTTATGTAAAGTTGGTACCTCCTCACCCTCTGAGTTTTTGAACACAATAAAGTGGGGGAAATCGGTAGAATAATAGGGGTGACAATAAATTGTCTTAAGATTGTCCCTAATCTAAATGTGTTGTCGGTACTCTTAGTCAACACGAAAATCTATTTATCTTGTAAATTATTATTAGTTGAATACTTTTTGAAAATAAGTAAATGCATAGATTAAATTTGCTTCTGGGATATTCAAACAACAGTTTGTTATTTGAGTATAAATTATTGTTCGAGTGTAAAATTGATTCAAATGGTGCGTTTATAATATAAGCAAATTGTTGAATTTGATAGTGTTTTGGGTTTCGCTCCGTTAGGGTAGTCTCTCTCTTCACTGTTATGTATTTATATATTTGGGTGTGTGTGTGTGTGTGTATAGAGAGAATACAACAAACATGCACATACATTATTCTCTTCATCTAATGTTTGGTAAACCAAATCTGAAATTGGCACTAATCCAAGAGAACACTGCATTTCGAATCTTTTGTTCCGTTTCGGTGTCGAGCAGTAATACACTGCCATCACAATTGAACTCTGAAAGTCATTCAACAATGAACAACCGTTATCGAATAGATCCAATATCATTCACTTCATGAAACTGAACTAATTTTGTATAGTTGGAACTTATAAAAAAGTTTTTTTCAGAAACTATTTTTAAATTTTAAAAAAAATCAATTAACAACCCTCGAATTATTCTACTATACGCCAAACCTTTATTTATTTTGTCTTTATTTACCTAAATGGAATTAGATTGGTTAGATAAATGTCTGAAACAAAATTCTTGTTAAGTTATTATAATAAAAAAAATCCCGAACATAAAGCCGTGTTTACGTTTTTAAAGAAAATCTGTATGTTTTTAAAAATTTTAAAAAGTTTTAAAATTAGCTGTCCTGTCGGTTGATACCAAACACTTCATATTTTGACTTCTACCTAGTTCGGCCAAAAATGGCACTAATTTTCTTTTTTTAAAGAGAACATCCTGTATATTTTTGAATATTTTGAAAGGTTGTAAAATTGACTGTCAGATGATATTAAACACTTCATATTTTGACTTCAAGTTCAGCTACAAATGGCACTAGTTTCCTTGTTTTAGAGAACACCCTGTATATTTTTGAATATTTCTAAAGGTTATAAAATTAGTTGTCAGATGATACGAAACACTTCATATATTGACTTTAAGTTTAGCCAAAAATGACACTAATTTTCACTTAATTAAGTTATCCATAAATGTTCTCAAATTTTATTTTTTTTAAGAGAACATCCTGTATATTTATTAATATTTTGAAAGGTTATAAAATTAGCTGTCGGATGATACCAAACACTTCACATTTTGACTTCAAGTTCAGCCAAGAATGGCACTAATT
This sequence comes from Malthinus seriepunctatus, assembly GCA_963924605.1. Taxonomy (NCBI): domain Eukaryota; kingdom Metazoa; phylum Arthropoda; class Insecta; order Coleoptera; family Cantharidae; genus Malthinus; species Malthinus seriepunctatus. The sequence goes on from OZ004603.1 coordinate 42,564,374, forward strand.
TTCTCAAGTTGAGCCATAAATTTAATTTAATTTAATTTATTTAAACATCACACCCTGTATATTTTTGAATATGTTGAAAGGTTGTAAAATTAGCTGTCAGATGATAGTAAACACTTCAGATATCGACTTTAAGTTCAGCCAAAAATGGCAGTCATTTACTACTCAAGTTGAGCCAAAAATTTCACTTAGTTTATTCTATTTAAACATAACGCCCTGTATATTTTTGAATATGTTGAAAGGTTGTAAAATTAGCAGCTGCCAGATGATATTAAACACTTCATATATTGACTTTAAGTTCAACCAAAAAAGCACTAATTTTCTCAAGTTGGGCCAAAAATTTCTTTAATTTTGTTTATTTAAACATAACACCTTGTATATTCATGAATATTTTGAAAGGTTGTAAAATTAGCTGTCAGAAGATGATACCAAATACTTCATATTTTGAGTATAGCGATATCGACCTCCTATCTCAAACTTTATTTTTCGGGCCTCCTAGGCCCGTTATCTTCTAAACGGGTAGGTAAAGTTGTAGACTTTAAACTAGACGAGACTAAATTTTTCCCTCTGTGTAAACCTAATCCTTGGGACACACTGTATGATTGTATATTTTTAGTTGTTTCGGTATGTGGAAGTATGCACTCGAGTTGAGTAGATCAAAATTGAAAGATTTTTCAGTTGCTTTTGTATTGAGAAAAGGTTACTGTAATAAAGTGCCTTTTTATACGAATTACTCTTAAAAAATAAAAAAAGAGCATCATTATAAAATTTTTATAATATTTTATAAAATAAAATTTTTAAAAATTTGATTTTGTATTAAATCAACCTTCTTTATTTTCGGAATCGAAATATGTTTACATGGCGCCTTGACTGAATAAATCTAATCGTAAAAAATCAACTCGTGGTTTGTTTGCTTGATCTCTCATTAACACCTCTTTGGAACACCCTGTATATTTAAAAAAATTTATGATGTACAGGCTGCAGTGATACGCTCGGTTGCATAAAGGAGAATTATATTTTAATTCGAGAATTAGATTTATAGTTCTTTGATACGGCAACGTTACACACTGTAATGTCAAAGTTTGACGTTTGTAAATTAAAATTTGAGGTTAAGTTATTTTTGTGTTGAATTGTAAATACAGTTTGTCAAACTTGGGGATTTTTATTTATTTATTGAGTAACTTTGCCATATCTAAGGATTATAAATCTAATTCTCGGATTAAAATATAATTCGCCTTTATGCAACAGAGAGTTAAAGTCACAATAAAAGGAAGGAATTTAACTTTAGAAGATTTATGACTTTCAATTTTTTTTCGTTTATTTACGATTTTTGTAAACGGATATCTCGAAAACTATAAGGAATAGAGTAAAAACGATTAGAAACAATCTTGTAGGAAATTTGATAAGCTTCATTTTGCTCAGAATAATTTTTCCCTAAGACCTACAGTTTTTGAGATATAAGCGAAAACCCAAAAAACGTGATATTTCCGCCCCTTATTCCCTCTTTTGGCCTATAGATAAGCCCGGGGACTCTTAGTATTTTTACGTCGTAAATTTTATGACCATGGGTTGTCAAGCATGTAATCTTGATTTTTTTTAACTCAGTCCAAAGGCAATATTTGAGAGGAGCTCACTTCATGGACTTTTTGGGTATTAAATTAGTTTAACGTGAGAAGGAATGTACACGCAAACATTTAATGTAATCCAATTTAACTAATTAGCAATTCGTAATAATAATGAAATGTGAAGTTTTACGACACCTATCATTCTCGTAAAACATAATTTTAAATTAATTACTCGAGATATAAACTTGCTTTTAACTCTAATACACCCCAACCCCCTTTTAAAACTAACGTATATAACATCAAGTTTTGAGTTTGAAGATTTTGCATCATAAAATTTTGTTTAACGTCTATCAGAAGTTGTGAAAGCATTTCCAGTCGGAATGCCTCTTTTATTATGGAAATTCCTCGAGTCAGGTATTTCTGAATTATGTCATAATAACAAACTTGCGGCAATCTTAACATTCCTACTCGCGAACTACAGGTAAATATTGCTTGAAAATCCGAACACGTTTTATATTATGTGGTGAGAATACCGTACCCTTCTTCCTTGCTTTCAAAAATCCACAAATTCGTACATTTTAAATTTTATTATTATATTACGAGAGAAAATTATTGATTTAAAATTATTTTAATTAATTACGCGTACCTATAAGAAGAGAAGTGTTGGTGAGAAAGTGTTGGCTTATTGATAATGAAAATTCACTTTAGTTAGAGACGGAGAAGATTTCGTAACGATTATTATATTTTGCTCAAATATAGATTTAGAAAATGTAGTCGTTATATAATGCCGGTAGTAGGGAATTAGCCAAATCCTCACAGTAGTCAAGTCGTATCTTAGCATTATGATTATAGAAGCGGTACGTGCTAACGCGATGATCCAGTTACCGATACACAGGGCTGCAGATAATGTCTTGGAAATCCTCCAGGCATGCTTATCATCGAGTTTGTCCTCGTAAATTCGATTATGTGTACACGAGTTTATTTACAAATGTGTTTATATAAACCTCCCTTTTGAACGAATCACGTCTTCAATCTAGCACAGATGAGAAAGTCATTCCGTGTGTATATTATTTTTTATTTAAAATTAAAAACTTTATTCCGTAGAAAAAATAAAGGGTTGTTGAGGTTTAAATTTTGATTCGTCGACTCAAAAGTAATTCAAGTGAAGTGGATATGCTTTAATAACCAATTGAAATTGCCTAGGGCTACTTGCGAAATTTTGTCCCTTGATGTTTGGTTTTGGGGTGCAAATAAAGTGTGTTCATGATTTGAGTTTAGAAAAGGAAATATTTTTTTTCCTCGGTGGAGAATTAACGCCATTAAAGAGTTTGGATTTTAAATTTATTTATAATTTTGCTTACGATCACGGTTTTGTATACTTTTTAATTTTTAAATTGTCAAGGGTAGGTTCTTAATTTGTGTAGTTTTCTTTAGTTTTTCGACTATAGATTGAAAATGGTTTATTTTATAAAAAATATTTTCTAGAAAAATTTTCAGGACGTTAAAAGAGCTATCAAACGATACTAAACTCGACATTTTATCACATCAACGCTAGGCGTCGCGACGTTCGGCTTTTCATTTTTTTATGGAAACCTGTTGTTTTTTATGCAGAAAATTACTCAGTTGGCTTGTCTAAATTCGGATACCAAACGAAAACTTGCTATCTTGTGCTTTTCTAGATTATGTTATGTTACGTTATGTAACACTTGCGTTATTTTGCACGATAAAAAATAACGACTAAAACTTAGCTTTTAAAACTTCTTGTACTTTTCTGAATTTACGTAACTTTTCTAAGTTATGTTATGCTCAGTGATGTGAGACGAAATTTATTTTGTAAATTACCAAGTTAATTACCGTAATTTACCGTTTTCAATTACCGTTAATTACCATATTGTTGAGCAGTGATGTAAGATGTAAATTACGGCGGTAATTGACCAATTTCAAAATAGAAAACGTGAGGATTAAAAGTAGTAATAAAAACAACGAATGTGGCCATACGAGGAACTTTTTCCTGTTGTATTTTTTTGTGCATTTCTTTAAATGTTTGTAATTTAAAATTTTAAAATTAAACTTTAATAAAAAAATATATAAAATTATATTTGACGGACAGGAAAAAGTTCTTCGTATGGCCACAACCGTTGTTTTAAACCGGAAGTCGAAATATAAAGTATTTGGTATCGTGTAATAGCTAATTTTACTGTCTTTCAAAATATTGAAAAATATAGTGGGCGTTTTTAAAAATTTTGATATTTTTGTAATTTCCGGTTTAACCGGAAGCACTTTGTTAATCGAAAATAGTGTCAAATAATAGATATTCATTGGATTGATATAAATATCCAATTTCAGGTTTTCATTTTTATTACAATTAAAGAATATTGAAGTTTTGACATTGAGGGCTGGCTTTTAGCCAGCTTACACTTTACCGCTTAATCGGGCCCATTGTGCATCCTCCCTAGAGGCGCCCCAGAGTTTTGACATTCAAAAAATCATAACTCCGAATCCGCATCATACAAGTCTTTAAAAAGTTCGAGTTAGATAGAGAATTACTTTGTCTATAACATATCCAAATCTGTATAAATCGGCCGAACCAGTTTTTGAGAAAATTCATCTCAAAATTTTAACCTACTGTGGCCCCTTAAAGTTAGGCAATTTTGAAACAATTTTAAAAATCGAGTTGTTTAGGACGAAAGCCCTATACTTTGGCTGTACAATGCCGTTTTGAAATTTTTATAATAATAATTACCGGCCAAGTTATAAGGGAAAAAACACAAAATGGGACAATCGTTCTATTGACCGCCATTTTGAATAAAAAAATTAAAAAGTTTTTTTTTCAATTGGGGCTCATATGTACTATCTTATAGCCAAGTAAAATTGAATTTGGCTCAAATTTACAAATATGCGCCCCAAAAAAACACCTTAGTTTTGGACACCCTGTATATATTTGTTATTAAAGCTATTTTTGCCGATGAAATAATTTTAAAGTGGCTGAAACTAAATTTCATCAAAAGCGCTTCAGTAGTTTTTGCTCTAAGGGGGGAGGGGCATCCATACATCAGATATTTTTAGTTCAAAAAAATTAGCCCTACTGACTAGCGTAAAAAAGTGACATTTTTACTCCTAATCAAACAATCTACTATTATTATTATTTTTTTTTCTCTATTAAACAACTTTTTCTGGATTGGAAAAAGTTAAAATCGTAAATTACGCGAGTTATTTACCAAAATTTTAAATTACGGTAATTTTAATCCCTGGTTATGTGACGTTATGTTAATATTTAATGTTATTTTTTATGATGAAAAATAACAACTAACACTAGATTTTTAAAATTTTAAAAATGTAAGTTTATTTAGAAGGTAAAATTAAATATAATTGTTATTTATTAAATAAATGTAATTTAGTTTTCGTCGTTGTTTTTCTTCCTAAAAAATAACATAAAATATTGACATAACGTAACATAACATAACCTAGAAAATTTGTGTTAATTAAGAAAACTACAAGATATAAAGTTCTCATTTGGTGTCTGAATTTATACAAGCAAAATGAGTAATTCTATGCAAAAAACAATAGGTCCTCTTAAGAAAATAAAAAGTTGAACGTCGCGACGCCTAGCGTCGATGTGATAAAATGTCGAGTTTAGTATCGTCTGAGAGCTCTTTTTACCTTCTAAAAGATTTTATAGAGAATTTTTTTCTAAAATAAAGCAGTTTCCAATTACAGCCGAAAAAACAAATTGCCAATTTTTATTTCTTTTGCGTTATCTCGGTAACCATTTTGAATTTCGAAATTTTTTAAATGGATTCTTAAAACCGTATAAAAATATGTAACTTTTGGCTCAATTAAAAAATCCTATTACTTTTACTATTTCCGAGATCCCAATGCTGGAACCACTTAAGAAAAATCACTGTTTTCCAAATGTAATTTTCTTTCGGATTTGAACACTAGGGGAAGTTTGGTGTTTATCGATAACATTTATTGTTAAATGCTTCTTAAGAAAACTGTAGTCGTCCCATCGGCACTGCCTACCAGCCCAAGAACTAAAATTGAAACCCCTTCTGGTGATTGGCAATGGCTCCAGTGTACCCAATCTCTACCGTCTCCCTATTGTCAGTCCGATTGTAATTTTTCCCATGGGTAAAATACTCTCTGCGAATCGTTTCGCTAGTTCTGAGTGTAGCTATTTGCATCTCATTCTTTCTGTGGAACGTTCTAACATTTACAATCTCCTTCACTTGGAATTTCTCTTATAATACCTTTACTATACTGCCTCTCTTTCGAATTGAGACCATTGGCTCGAGGTTGGTGATAATAATAATAAACCCTAGTGGTTTCTTGCATCGCGATATCTCGGATCTATTGTGCACCTCGGATTTGGCCTCCCTTATGGAAGCTTTTGATAAAGTCCAGAATTTTATATATTGATAATTTGGGCAGTTCTCTTTGGAGCATCTTCTCTTTCCTCCAGAATGCTGTAACGACTTCTTGTGAAAACCTCACAGTTTAGTAGAAGATGTATTGGAGTTTCCTCCTCCTCTGCGAAAAAACCTACCTACAGGTGATTGTTAAGCTGGCGCTGGCCCGTTATTATTGCCGTTGCCAGTTGTAGTTCATCTCTGCTCATTCTGAGTAGAGAGCGAGTTCTTTTGTCGAGGGTTTCTCTAGTAGGGCTTTATAATTACCCTGTCCAGGAGTTTCTCTCCAGTGTTTATTATACCACTTTACCAAAAGTGACTTTATTTCTCTCTTTGCCATTTTATAAGAAATGCCAAAGGCTGGTTCTGGTCCAATGGGTCTTATTGGCCAAACCGTCCTCTTTCTCGTTCCCTGGTATGTTGGCATGAGTTGGCATCCATACCAGGTTGACGAAATTTTTCCCTGTTAGCGCATTCAGTCTGCGGATGCAGTCCGTTACTAGGTCAGGACCTCACACCTTACGGGCGTTCAGCGCTTTGAGGCCTGCTTGGCTGTCAGATACTACGAAGATTCTTTGGTTGTGCCTCTGTCTAACAGCATTTCCGCACATGCTAAGATAGCGTAAATTTCTGCTTTCAAGACATGCTTCCTGAGACTTACGATTACATCTCACCTCAAGCTAGGTGATGATAGCAGGCTGTTCCAATTAGAAATTTATTATCGTGAACCTAATGTCTCCCTTCTGACACATCACACTTTAAAACAACTCGTGTCTGATGGTAAAATAAACGAAAAAATTGTGATTTACAAAAGAACGAAGTTATGGCAAAAACTTAAAATATTTCACCCTTGATTATTATAATAGAACTAACCCCCGAAAAGGAAATAATTTTACTAAATTCCCAAACGTCTAGACGCAAGCTTGAAATATCTTAAATAATTCCACTACCCACTTTTCCATTTGAATTGAGTGATTTCAATTTGATTACGAGACGCGCACACTTTTTTATTTTTGTCGACTTTTATACAAATCGTCCAGGATGGATATATGGGAATATGGGGATATTAGAAATAAGAAATGGTGAACGAAAAAGAACTTGTCAAAAAGATTCGATATGAATGTTTGTGGAGGACAGTAAACAATTTCCTCATGTCTTTATATGTCCAAGTCGAATCGATTAAAAATGTATAGGGGTGCGGGTGAGAGAGGTGTAGGGGCGACAAATCCTTTTTTGATTAAATTGCTAAAACAAAACTCAATTTTTCTTTACCTAACGTAAATAATTGTAAATATGAGGAAAAGGAAGAAAAAATAAATATATGTTTGTGTGTGTGTGTGTTGAATGAATAGTTTTTGGTGTGAACACATCAGAACATCAAACAGCGCGTGGGATTTCCAATAAATGGCGCATTAAGTGGTATTTTCTATCTCCGCTTTTCTGGATATAATCCCGTCAAGTTTCCCCCATCACTTGGCAACACATATGATAAAATCCGAACCTCAAACTTGAGTTTTGGTTGCTTTCCAAATATTTATCAAATGTGAAAGTTCTTACGTGATTTTCTTTTTTTTTTGATCAAAAGAAAATTGTATTTAATAAAAATTAAGTTATCCGCACAAAAAGAATAAAACACCCCCTTTTATCACTTTTGCTCCACTCGTATAGTGAAAATTTGTAAGGAAAATTTAAAGCTCAATAAAATTCTCAACTTAAGACTTGTTAATGGAAAATATGTTGTAAGATTTTTTTATGAATTAAGTATAAAACATAGGGGTTGTAAAATATTTCACCTCGAGGTATAATGTAAAATGTAACATTACCTAACTTTATCTTGATAAAACTCGGATTTTTTGACAATATACAATGTGTTTTGGAAATAAAAAATATTCCACATTATTATGTAGAATTTAAAATAAATTTAATAAATTAAAAATAGCTCAGTCAACGAACGCTCAAAAAAGGGGTGTAGAGGACAAAAACGTGAGTTAAAAATTGTTTTTATACGATTTTTGAGGGCTGATATCTCAAAAACTATAAAGAATAGAGATAAAATGAATCGGAACAATCTTGTAGGAAATTTAATAGGTTTTCATTTGTTCAGAGTAATTTTTCCCTAGGACTCACCGTTTTAGAGATATAAGCGAAAACCATAAAGACGGGACCTTTCCACCTCCTCCTTTTCTTAGCCATATAACCGGGGGCATATAAGACCGGGGACTACTCCAAACACATTCCTGAAGAAAAAGATTTCACCCTCTTCCATGTTTAACTTAGTCAACTTTGGCCTTTATTTTGTCCTGTCAGCATTTTCTAACTACCGAAGTAGGCAGTCCCAACGCGAGTATGAGAGATCTTCTTTGCCTTTGTCTAATAGGCTTTAAGGAGGTGCACAAAATCCGCTTCTATTTACCAGTTAAGATTTAGAAGTCAAAGTTGTAAAAACCATTTATTTATGGAAAAGGTTTACATTTTTTTATACCGTACATTAATAATAATTCTTTTTCTGAGACTGGTTCCTAGTGATTCCTTGCATCGCAACCTCTCGGATCTATTGTGCGCCTCGGATTTGGTCTTCTCTTATGGGAGTTCTGTGCTTTTGATAAAGTCAAGAATTTTCCCTATTGATAAGTTGGGCAGTTCTCTTTGGAGCATCTTCTCTTTCGCGAGAATGCTCTAACGACTTCTTGTGAAAGCCTCACAGTATAACAAAAGATGAATTGGAGTTTCCTTTATCTCTGCACATCCTCTGCATAGTAGGTCTAGTCCCAACGTATACAGGTGCTTTGCACAGAATTTTTCTTATTGATAAGTTCTCTTTGGAACACCTTTTCTTTCTCGAGAATGCTCGAGAAAGAATGCTGTAACAACTTCTTGTGAAAGCCTCACAGTGTAAAAGAAGATGAATTGGAGTTTGATTTTCCTCTGCACATCCTCTGCGTAGTAGGTCTTCTTCTAGTCCCAACGTATACAGGTGCTTTCTAAGCTCTGGCAATGGTCCGTTATTACTGTCGTTGCCAGTTGTAGTTAATCTCTTCGTAGTTCTGAGTAGAAAGCTAGTTCTTTTGTCACAGGGTTTCTCCAGTAGGGCTTTAGAATGTCCATGTCTAGGAGTTTCCCTCCAGTGTTTAATATGCCAGGTACTTCATTTCTCTCTTTGCCGTTTCCTAAGAAATGCCAAAGGCTGGTTCTGGTCCAATTTGCCTCTTTGGCCAGACCATCCGCTTTCTTGTTCCCTGGTATGTTGACATGAGCTGGCACCCAAACCAGCTTGACGAAATTTTTTCCCGCTAGCGCATTCAGTTTGCGGATGCAGTCCGTTAGTAGTCCTCACTTTGCAGGCGTTCAGCGCTTTGAGGTCTGCTTGGCTGTCAGATACTACGAAGATTCTTTGGTTGTGGTAGCCTCTAACAGCATTTGCGCACATATTAAGATGGTGTTAATTTTTACTTGGAAGAAGGTTGCTGTCTCCCATGATTCCAGCTCCTGTACCTGTTGGGTTTTTAGAGTCATCTGTGTAGAACAGAATTCCATTCATTTTGTTAACCTTGCATTCTCATTCTTTCCTTGTCGGAATGTTAATTCTGTGGTATATGCTTTGGTTATTCTGTCGGACATCATACTAAGTATGGGGTGTTCTTCCGTCTCTCTTAGGATTGAAACATGTCCTTGCCTTATTCTTCTTATGTAGGAGTGAGCTTTTAGTCTGTAAGCCTCACTTAGTGCTTTGGCTTTTGCTATCAGATATAAGGGTGGAAGGTTCAGCATACGTCACATTAATACAATTAAGGTTATTCTTAAAGAAATTAAAGAGTCAAAGTTGTAAAAACCATTTATTTATGGGAAAGGTATACCTTATGTTAATTTTTTTCTACGTAGATACGAGTTTCCACGCCGACGTGTGTCACATTTACACGAGCTCATCCGAGTGCAAAATTAAATAAATAAAAATTCCTCAAGTTGCGAATTTATTTTTCCACTACTTGAAAAAAAAATTTCCTTTTTAATGTGACAATTCGTGCAATTTTTAGCTTATAATTAACGTAATCCTAAATGTAACTTGACAACTTTTTTCTTCTCTAAACCTGTCAGAAGATTAAGCTTATTTTAAGTTCTAATGTTTGGAAATTTACATAATTGGACGTCATTTAAACCCCAGAATTGTATAATTCGAACAATTTAAATAAAGAGGAAGAAAAAAGGGAAAAACGCGCTCCATACCTGCTGATTTTAACTTTTTTTTACATTTAAATAAAATAGTATAACTCAAATTAGTTGTAAATTTTCACTTTAGAAAAAGGGGTAATTATTGACGAATTTAATAAATAAAAAGGACATTTTCAATTTATATTTTAAATAATGTTGACTCATTATATCCCATATTAAATTGAAATGAAAATAATTCTCAATTGTGCGACTTTTACGTTTATTCCATTTAAATCGTTAAGAAAATATAATTTGTAAAGAAATTGAATTTTAAATAAGAAATTAATAAAATTGTTAATCATTAGAGCAATGGGTCTTTTTCCTTACAAGTTCGTAATAATAAAGGGTGCTTTGATGTTGCGAACAGTGACAAGCATACAATTCGTACATACAAAAAGTGCTTGTTGAAATTGTTAAATTTTAAGGCACAAAATAACCCTCAAGCTATTAATAAAAACCAGAGACATACTTAAGCTGAAAAAAATTTTATTAACTCGAAAATTGCTTAACAATGTACCTTATCAAAGGATCTGAAGAATCGAAAAGTTGGCTATGAAAACATGAAAATTGTTTGAAATATCAACTGTAAACCTTCCAAATGTCATTAAACCCCCTTAAGTAATAAGAGAAATAATAAAACGCAACTTTTCAGTTTTTTCAGGATATTTCAGGAACGACACGAGCTGTTTCTTTTTCATTTCCCATCCTTAAAAAACATACAAATGTATAACTTTTTTATAATTTTAGAGTCTTCGGGCTACGGTAAATTCTCATGGTATACTACATTGTAAAAGCGACCGCCCTGTAATATAGGGTGAGTATTTTAACTTGACACACGCAAATTTATCAAAAAATAGCCATTTTAGAAAAAAAAGTTTCAAGTAAAAGTCGTTAAACTTGGAGGGGGGCACAAAATAGTATATTTTATTTTTTCATTGGTGCACGTTTGGGGGGTCATTTGGGGATCAACTTGCTTTTTTTAATAAAAACTTATATTTTTTCTTACGGATTATTATTCTATATAAGAAAATGAACAACTTTTGTAGGAAAAGTTTTTTTCTCAGACATCAATTGTTTTTGTTATTCATGAAAGTAACTCGAGATTTTTGAAATTTTAAGTATTTTTTTCACCTCAACCATCAGTTTTAGAAAAAACTTGCAAGATACAAAAAAAGCTTATTTTAATGCAAAGAATCTAGTAAAAAAAAATCAGATTTTTTCAGAATATTTTTCATGTAAAATTTCGAAAAATATTGAAAAAATAAAAAATAAAGACGGCTATTTTGTGCCCCCCACAAAGTTAAACGACTTTTACTTGAAACTTTTTTTAAGAAAATGGCTTATTAATGGCTCATAAGGCTTATAATGGCTTATAAGTTAAAAAATCACCCTGTATATCTCAGTAGCGCTGTAATTTCGTTTAACCATTTAATAACTAAATTTCTTAGGTTAAGTTAGCTATTTTGAGCTCTATTGAAACTTTATTATCACTAACGTAGACAAATAATTTAAATAAAACCATAACTCATTTTACACATAATTTGACCCCCGTCGGGTGCCAATTAGGTTATAGTAGTTGATAAATTAATTAGAACAAAGTTAGAAGGATAATTTTATTTGTCAAATTATAATTAATTTAAAAACGTTTGTGAATCTTCAAATAATTATTTAAAAAGTCGAGTATACTGGATAAGCCGTTCGGGTCCGCTTTTGATATCTCTCGTCCTGCTTGAAATACAGGGTGTCCCTCTAAATACCCAAGTTCTAACTTTGTCATTATTAGTGAGAAAATTTAGAAAATAATTATTTAAAGTAGACTAAACTCAGCCACAATTACGTAAAATTGTTTTCAAATGTTTAAATTCAAAATGGCGGCCAGTATGACGATTGTCTCATTTCGTGGTTTTTCTGTTATAACTTGACCGTTACTTATTATTATGAAAATCGCAAAACGATATTTTGTATTCAAAATATAAGACTTTAGTCCTAATTGATCGGTTTTTGAAATTGTTATAAAATTGCCCACTTTTAAGGAGCAAAGGTTAGTTAAAATTTTAAAATGGATTTTCTCAAAATATGCTACTACCTCTTTTGTCATTTTTGGATATGTTATAGACATATGAGTTCTCTATCCAACGCCTTAATTTTATTAACTTTTCTAAAGCAGGACCGGAGTTATAGTTTTTTGAAAGTCAAAATTTCAGAAATGGCTATTTCTCTAATGAAAAATTTGCATTAAAATTTAAAAATGACTCACCCTGTATATGTTTAAGAAATAAAACAATGAAAATGTTATAAATCTTAATAATCAAAGACATTTAAATATAAAAAAAAGAGAAGAGAGAGTTTTAAGGATACATGTAAAGGTTTCATAAATTATTATAAGAATGGGATAAAGATGATGGGCTTTTAAAATTTATCTTATTCGTTTTTAGGAGAAGAAGAAGAGAAGAAGGGAAAATTTTAGTATTATTTGTCAAAATTTAACGCATGCTTGAAAAACGAAATCAATATTATGTTAAAGTTTGGCATATTGTTAAACGAATTATATTAAAAAGTTTCTCAAATTTAATTTCATCATTATGTTATTTTATGTTTGTTAAATTAAATTTTAAAATAAGTTAAAAATTTATTGTAACAAAAATCGATAATTTCAAATTTACATAATTTGTTCAATTTTTGGGCAAAAAAATTTCTCAAAGTTGGCTTATGCGTTTAATTTTGGTAAAACTATATGACGTCATAAGTAACCCTCTAGGATAGATCCTTTTTGAGAGGTTTAGTGATCCGTGGGAGTCGCTGGAGGGCTTTAGCGGATCGACACACTCACGTACCCCCAAGGGGCATCGGGGCGTAGTCCATTGCGGCCCTTCTTAATCACATCTAGCCAACGTTGGGTTGATGTCACAACATTCGAATTTGTAATAAAACCTTTTATTAGTTTTGACGACAAATTTATATATTTTTATGAAGATTTCAAACACAAAAAAGGGCAACATCAAACTTTATTTCCATCTCTTTCTTTCAACTTTTTTTTCTTATTCGTATTTAACTTGAATCGATGTTTTGAGACTCGACAAGAAAGACGAATGAAGAAAATGTTTGAAGTTTTTCCTTCTATAGCTAACTACGATGTATAAATCAAAAGTAGCAAAACGCGCTGCGCTTTATCATCGTCATTTCTTTATAAGCATTGCTTGCTCGAACAAAAAAATAAACGGAAACACAAACGTTCTCTCTTTTGGCGCAAAGGGCAACAAGGCATTCATGTCTTTAATATTTTTCTCTTACTCTTATTAGTACATACATACGTTTGATGTATTACTTTCATTCAAATAAATATTTATTTGAAGGAAAAAGTTTTAAAATATCAGTTCTTTGATTTTATATACAAGGTGCGTCAAATAGTATATTTTTGAGACTTTAGGCCATAGCACAATGTTTAATGCTACATTAGGTCTTCAATTAAACGAGTTACACTTGGATGGGTAACTAAGTATAACTCTAATAACTTTCAAAAAATCATAACTCCGGTCCTGCTCTATATAAGTAAATAAAATATGCGGCGTTCAATAGAGAACGATAATGTTTACAACATATCCAAAAATGAAATTAATGGTCGTAGCCGATTTAGAGAAAATGCATTTCAAAATTTTTATAAATTTTAACCCCTTAGGGTAGGCGATTTTTAAGCAATTTCAAAAATTCGTTAGATTAGGACGAAAGTCGCATATTGTGGCTATACAATTCCGTTTTTGTATTGTTATAATAACAATTATCGGCTATGTTACAGTGAAAAAACCACTAACCGGAAGCGTTTAGTTAAGCAAAAGTATTGTCAAACAATAGATTTCATGTGATTACTATATGTGCCAACTTTAAAATTTTTATTTTAATTACAAAATAAATGGGCAATTTTTGGAATTTTATCTTTCAAAAAACATAACTCCGGCCCTGCTCTATATAAGTAAATAAAATATGCGGCGTTCAATAAAGAACGATAATATTTACAACATATCCAAAAATGAACTAAATGGCCGTAGCCGATTTAGAGAAAATTAATTTCAAAATATTTATAAATTTTAACCCCTTAGAGTAGGCAATTTTTAAGCAATTTCAAAAATTTGTTAGGTTAGGACGAAAGTCTCATATTGTGGTTATGCAATTCCGTTTTTGTATTGTTATAATAACAATTATCGGCTATGTTACAGTGAAAAAACCACCAGGTGTTCCTAAAAACATTAATCTCAAGTTTAACCGGAAGCGTTTAGTTAAGCAAAAGTATTGTCAAACAATAGATTTCATGTGATTACTATATTTGCCAACGTTTTTATTTTTATTACAAAATAAATGGGCAATTTTGAAATTTTGTCTTTTCAAAAAATCATAACTCCGGCCCTGCTCTATATAAGTAAATAAAATATGCGGCGTTCAATAGACAACTACGATGTCTAGAACATATCAAAAATTGAAAAAAACAGCTCGAGCCGATTTTGAGATATTTCATTTTAAAACTTTAAGGAACTTTGACCGTTAATGGTAGGCAAATTAGAAACAATTTTAAGAATTTGTTAGGTTAGAACGAAAGCTTTATATTTTGGTTATAAAATACCGTTTTAAGATTTTCATAATTATAATTATTAGCTAAGTTATAGGGAAAAAACCACGAAATGTGAGAATCGTTATAATGGCCGCCATTTTGAATTTAAAAATTTGCTTGTTTTATGCCTGAAACTGTGTAAATAATTGCAATGGAAACCTGAAATGTTTCATCCAACATGATTTAAATTTCCTCGCTATAATTTGTTTGTCAAAACCGCCTAATTATTATAATTAAATTACTGCAAATGAACAAAATGATGTTAAAAAACTATCAAATTAGTTTGAAATTTTGAAATGTGAAATGTGTGTGGATTTTGTTGACGTAAACTAATGACGAATGTACTAAACGATTAATTTTCTTTGAAGTTGATTGCGGCAACGTTTGGCAATTCAAGAAGTTGTCCTTAAGGACCATTAAAATTACCGATTCATTTTGATTTGGTCCTCCTTCTGGCGCCAAGTCTTGATGAATAAGTGTCTCCACAGTAATCTGCTATTCCAAACACGCCTCCTTAAAATTTCCCCTTCGTTCCTTAATATCCTTTTCCTTATATTCCAACGTATCTTTTATCCATTCCCCTATAAATATTTTTCTCTTTACTTAAAAAAATGAAGAGGGGGTAAGTTTTATCCTTTGAGGAGAGGTAAAAATTATTGAAAATTTTTAATTTAAAAAACAAAGTGAAAAAATGGCAAAATTTAAAAATGTTTTTGACAGTGAGAATTAAAATCTTTGTGCGAGTGTACTTGTTCCACTTGGTTACCGTTGCTTTGTGTAACCATTTAATCTCCCGTTCTTTTTGAGATCATTCCTGATCCGCTTTACTTTTTAGAAGAAAAAAAAAGTTGAGAATCCAAGCGCTTCTAAGTAGCATTGTGTTTTATATTCTTTTAACAAAGGAGGCCGCATTCGCAAATCAATAAGATTATATCCACTTGATTTCTTTAATGTTTTCGTTTTTAACACTAATAAAAGGAAAACCAAACTTTTATTTATCGTAAAACATATTTTCCACTTTCTTTCAGCTTTTTTATTTCGTTATAAATGCTATTTCCAATACACTGGCTTTTTTTATACAGGATTGCCCAAATATTCGATTTTAAGATCACGAGTGCGTAAACTCGTGTCGGTAGAAGTTTTGTTTTTAAATGGCTATGACGTCATAATGACTTCGGGCGAGTATTGTTTTGTAAATAACTCGAAAAATATTTAGTTTAACGAAAAATCCATTCTTATATTTTTTGTAGTTTATTATATTTCCTTTCTTTTTATTTTTTTCTCGTCCCGTTACTACCGCTACTACCGTTGCTACTAGTAGTAGAAAAATAGTTTCAGATTCAAAACGCTGTAACTCGGTTAATATTTGTATTAGAGGGGCCTAAATACAATCAAATTAAAGGAAATTTCATAAGCTACAAAAAAGATGTGAATTAATTTTCACCAAACTAAATAGTTTTTGAGTTATTGAAAAAATACATTTTTCGCTCCTTTCCACCTCTCTAAAATATATTCAGTTTCTTAAAATATACGTATGCGCTAACCTTTAAGGCTTTCAAAGACCAATGCGGTCTGTGATTGCGATAGCGGCCTAATATTACAGTCTTATATTTACGTGTTCAGTCAAGAACGATCTGGCGTTTAATAGCTAGAGCTAGATCGCTTGATCGCGGCCGTGGCCGCTACCGCATGATCACATTGGTCCAATGCGGCCTAGCTCGTAATCGCGATAGCGGCCGGCCGCGATAAGTCAATATTACAGTCTTATATTTACGTGTTCGTGATCGCTTGATCGCGGCCGTGGCCGCTACCGCATGATCACATTGGTCCAATGTGGCCTAGGTCGTGATCGCGATAGCGGTCTCGGTCGTGATAAGTTAATATTACAGTCTTATAATTACGTGTTCAGTCAAGAACGATCTGGCGTTTAATAGCTAGAGCTAGATCGCTTGATCGCGGCCGTAGCCGCTACCGCATGATCACATTGGCCCAATGCGGCCTAGGTCGTGATCGCGATAGCGGCCTCGGCCGCGATAAGTTAATATTACAGTCTTATATTTACGTGTTCAGTCAAGAACGATCTGGCGTTTAATATCTAGAGCTAGATCGCTTGATCGCGGCCGTGGCCGCTACCGCATGATCACATTGGTCCAATGCGGCCTAGGTCGTAATCGCGATAGCGGTCTCGGCCGTGATAAGTTAATATTACAGTCTTATAATTACGTGTTCAGTCAAGAACGATCTGGCGTTTAATAGCTAGAGCTAGATCGCTTGATCGCGGCCGTGGCCGCTACCGCATGATCACATTGGCCCAAGGCGGCCTAGGTCGTCTTCGCGATAGCGGCCTCGGCCGCGATAAGTTAATATTACAGTCTTATATTTACGTGTTCAGTCAAGAACGATCTGGCGTTTAATATCTAGAGCTAGATCGCTTGATCGCGGCCGTGGCCGCTACCGCATGATCACATTGGTCCAATGTGGTCTAGGTCGTGATCGCGATAGCGGTCTCGGCCGTGATAAGTTAATATTACAGTCTTATAATTACGTGTTCAGTCAAGAACGATCTGGCGTTTAATAGCTAGAGCTAGATCGCTTGATCGCGGCCGTGGCCGCTACCGCATGATCACATTGGCCCAAGGCGGCCTAGGTCGTCTTCGCGATAGAGGCCTCGGCCGCGATAAGTTAATATTACAGTCTTATATTTACGTGTTCAGTCAAGAACGATCTGGCGTTTAATATCTAGAGCTAGATCGCTTGATCGCGGCCGTGGCCGCTACCGCATGATCACATTGGTCCAATGTGGCCTAGGTCGTGATCGCGATAGCGGTCTCGGCCGTGATAAGTTAATATTACAGTCTTATAATTACGTGTTCAGTCAAGAACGATCTGGCGTTTAATAGCTAGAGCTAGATCGCTTGATCGCGGCCGTGGCCGCTACCGCATGATCACATTGGCCCAAGGCGGCCTAGGTCGTCTTCGCGATAGCGGCCTCGGCCGCGATAAGTTAATATTACAGTCTTATATTTACGTGTTCAGTCAAGAACGATCTGGCGTTTAATATCTAGAGCTAGATCGCTTGATCGCGGCCGTGGCCGCTACCGCATGATCACATTGGTCCAATGTGGCCTAGGTCGTGATCGCGATAGCGGTCTCGGCCGTGATAAGTTAATATTACAGTCTTATAATTACGTGTTCAGTCAAGAACGATCTGGCGTTTAATAGCTAGAGCTAGATCGCTTGATCGCGGCCGTAGCCGCTATCGCATGATCACATTGGCCCAATGCGGCCTAGGTCGTGATCGCGATAGCGGCCTCGGCCGCGATAAGTTAATATTACAGTCTTATATTTACGTGTTCAGTCAAGAACGATCTGGCGTTTAATATCTAGAGCTAGATCGCTTGATCGCGGCCGTGGCCGCTACCGCATGATCACATTGGCCCAAGGCGGCCTAGGTCGTGATCGCGATAGCGGCCTCGGCCGCGATAAGTTAATATTACAGTCTTATATTTACGTGTTCAGTCAAGAACGATCTGGCGTTTAATATCTAGAGCTAGATCGCTTGATCGCGGCCGTGGCCGCTACCGCATGATCACATTGGCCCAAGGCGGCCTAGGTCGTCTTCGCGATAGCGGCCTCGGCCGCGATAAGTTAATATTACAGTCTTATATTTACGTGTTCAGTCAAGAACGATCTGGCGTTTAATATCTAGAGCTAGATCGCTTGATCGCGGCCGTGGCCGCTACCGCATGATCACATTGGTCCAATGTGGCCTAGGTCGTGATCGCGATAGCGGTCTCGGCCGCGATAAGTTAATATTACAGTCTTATATTTACGTGTTCAGTCAAGAACGATCTGGCGTTTAATAGCTAGAGCTAGATCGCTTGATCGCGGCCGTGGCCGCTACCGCATGATCACATTGGCCCAATGCGGCCTAGGTCGTGATCGCGATAGCGGCCTCGGCCGCGATAAGTTAATATTACAGTCTTATATTTACGTGTTCAGTCAAGAACGATCTGGCGTTTAATATCTAGAGCTAGATCGCTTGATCGCGGCCGTGGCCGCTACCGCATGATCACATTGGTCCAATGCGGCCTAGGTCGTAATCGCGATAGCGGTCTCGGCCGTGATAAGTTAATATTACAGTCTTATAATTACGTGTTCAGTCAAGAACGATCTGGCGTTTAATAGCTAGAGCTAGATCGCTTGATCGCGGCCGTGGCCGCTACCGCATGATCACATTGGCCCAAGGCGGCCTAGGTCGTGATCGCGATAGCGGCCTCGGCCGCGATAAGTTAATATTACAGTCTTATATTTACGTGTTCAGTCAAGAACGATCTGGCGTTTAATATCTAGAGCTAGATCGCTTGATCGCGGCCGTGGCCGCTACCGCATGATCACATTGGTCTAATGCGGCCTAGGTCGTGATCGCGATAAGTTAATATTACAGTCTTATATTTTCGTGTTCAGACAAGAACGATCTGGCGTTCAATAGGTAAAGCTGGATTGTGTAATCGCGGCCGTGGCCGCTACCGTATGATCGCATTGGTCCTATGTCGTGATCGCGACAGCGGCTTCGGCCGCTATAAGTTAATATTAGCTTATATTTACGTGTTCAGTTAAGAACGATCAGGCCGATTGCGGCCGTGGCCGCTACCGCATGCTCGCATTAGTCTGTGAGAGCCTTTAGGGCTTTAATAGACCAATGCGACCAAGGTCTCAATTGTGACTGCGGCTGCGGTAAGTTAATACTACAGTTTTATGTTTTGCGTATTCAGACATTAGGCTTTCACAGACTAATGCGGCTTAGGTCGTAATCGCGACAGCGGCCGCGGTAAGTTAGTTCTACAGTCTTACATTTGCGTGTTCATACAAGAACGGTCAGGAATTCAATAGCTAGACCTAGATCGATTGATCGCGGCTATGGGCGCTACCGCATGATCGCCTTGGTCTGTGAGAGCCTTTACACCAATTTTCGTCCCTCGTTAATTTTGTTCATTCGAGATATTAAATACTAACTATAGTTATGACGTCACAGGTATAGTAGATATAGCAGCAGTCGACTTGAGTTAATATTATCTCTATTAATATTTTTGCCGAGGATGTGCTGATTCAATCGTTCTTCTTCATCAAACCGTATTATTATTTTTCCTCTCCGTTGACCATCGTAAACAATTTTAATAAAAATAATAATTATGGAAATTTATTTTATTTTTCAACGGTCAAAAAATGTGTTCTTTTATATATCAAAAAAGAGAGACGGTTTGATTAATAGAGAGTATGTCAACTGGGAATAATCGGGTTCATTTTTTATATTCAGGACGACTGAAAACAAACTGCTTTCAGTTCAAAAAGTCAACTTGTCCAAAAATCCTTAATTTAGAGAAAAAAATATGTTAATCATACACTCGAAAAAATCCTTAATTAAATCGAGATTCGCCCGAGAGAGAGAGAGAAAGAAATAATTTTTAATAAAACGCCTCTTTTATATTATTTAAATATGAACGATTTCGAACAAGAAAGCAAACAAACAGTTTGCCGTAATAAATTTAAGTAAATACCTAACTACCAACCCTACAAAATAAATGCAGGGCGACGTTCTCACGTCACCGGAACAAAGGATGTAAAACAATCGCACTTCATTACCCAATAGAAGCTCTCTGTTGGCGTTCATTCTCGGTATAATACAGACGCCGGATGTGCCAACCGAAGGATGTAAAAAACACCACTATTGTCATTGGTACCCGGTGAAAAACAACGCCGAGAGATTACATCATTTGTTTAAGGGCGGCATCCCTGCAAGAGCGCTTTTACAAATTTTATACAAATAATGTTTACGAAAGGGAAAAAAATCGCGGCCTATTTTACTTGTATTTTTCACGCTACAAATTTGAACAGACGTTATAAAAAATGGCCAATATCAAATTTACAAATGCGAATAACGTAAACCACTTTTTGTAAACTTGTTTTTCTTTATTTTCTCTCCCTTCTTCTCTTCATTTTCCTTCTCTCAATTCAATATTCAATTTTGCAAAGGTTATTTTCTTTAAAATCTTATTTTATAAATAATTTACTTTTCTTTTACCTAGATTTCATCTATTTTGAAAATGAATTTACACGAGGTGCCCCAAAATAAGGGGGCTTATTTTTGAAAATTTTTACCTAAATTTTTAAAACTCGGCTATAAAATAATACACCTTAGCCCTAATTGAATGAATATTATTCCAAATTTTTATATTTAAAATGGCGGCCAAAAAAACTATTATCTCATTTCGTGGTTTTTCCCCTATAACTTGGCTAATAATAATTATTATGAAACTCAAAACGGTATTTTATAACCAAAATACAAGGCTTTTGTTCTAACCTAATAAATTTTAATAATTGTTTTAAAATTGCCTACCGTTAAGGGGTCGAAGTTGCTCAAAATTTTGAAATGGGTTTTCTCAAAATCTGTTCAGGCCGTGTTTTTCATTTTTGGCTGTGTTATAGACATAGTAGTTTTTTATCGAACACCTTAATTTTATTAACTGTTCTAGATCAGGACCGGAGTTATTATTTTTTGAAAAATATTTTAAAAATCTTTATTGTTTAAAATAAAAGTTTGAAATTTAGTACATAAATTAATACCACGAATGTCAATTATTTGATACTATTCTTGATTAACAAAACGCTTCCGGTTAAACCGGAAGTTACAAAAATTTCAAAATTTGTTTGAACACCTTATATATTTTTGAATAATTTGAAACTTCGATAAATTAGCTATTAGGTGATACCAAACACTTCATACTTTGACTTCCGGTTTAACCAAAAATTGCACTATGTTACTTTAAATGGAACATCCGGTATACTTTTTAAAATTAAAATTCTTTATAGTACTTTTACGTATGTAGAAGGCTCTTTTATGGTTACTCGGAGTTTTTAACCAATTATTCATGATAACAATAAGGTCTCTCTCAATTTTTTTTCACAAACCTCAAACCGTGTTTTAAACAAAGAACGGTATGATGTTAATTGTCTTTGTGAAATGAATGCTCAACAGACTTCTAAATTTACAAAAGATTTTTAGCGTACTAGTACTAACGTCGATGTGGCTTTTCTTTGCTTTGTGTCAACTTTTGTATGTATATGGTTAATCAGGAGGCTTCAATTTTTACATTGTTTATGTTAAGAATGTGTCTTTTAACATCAAAAGAACGAATCGTTTAAATTTAAAGGCGAGAAATCCGCAATTTAAGTTTCTTTAACAAATTATTTTGTAGTTAAATTGACTAAAGACTTGAAAGATGTCTTTTTTCCAAGGAACGTTTTCACGACAGCTAACTTTTTATTCGATGCGATACCACAGAGGTGGTAGCTACTTGGCAACCACCACAATGTTGAAGATAAAAATGTTTCTTTTGTTGAACTCTTCTTAAGAATTAATTTAATTTTGCTCAAAGTAAAAGTTTTACTATTGAGGTAACCATGGCTACGCACTTGGTTTTGGTCTCACTCTCTGAATATTTTTTTTATCCATGACGCACTTTGCTCCTTTAAGTCAATGTGAGCGTGTTTTGCTAATATTTCAAAATCAGGTTGAATTATCGGCGTGTGTCTTTGTGACATGTCAAAATGATCTTCAATCAATAGTTTATCAAAGTTGCATCCCGATAGCTGTCATAGTTTTTTAGTAAACTACATATGACGGACCGGGCGTCAAAAAAATGAAGACCAATGCCCGTAACTAGCGCCCTCTTGCGACTGTTACAAAATTAGGATTTGCTACTTATGTTAAAGCACTTGGTTAGGTGGCATACCAAATCTTATAAAAATCGGTGAAGGGGATTCTAAAATACTGGTAAAATAGTGTTTTGGGGTGCCTTTCAGAAGCTCCCACGCCCCTTAAAAACCGAAATTTGAATAGAACAAGAAATAAGGGTAATTTTCTATGCAAATGAGGACCACTCTTTTGTTCATCTATGTACCTGAGGTTTTTTAACCGCCCAAGCCATCTTTTGCCATTTATTTACTGTAACACACACAAGCTGATCCAGTCTTTTCCCATTTTCATTGTCAATTTCAACGATTTAAAAAACATTACCTTTCGTGACAACATTTTACGTACGCCATTGTCTCTTACCTGTTAGCAATAACAGATTCTGTTGTTGTTCGTGTATTATGTAGCACTCATTTATTTAATTTGTTTGTCTAATGCAGTTTTAGAATTCGAAACTCAACTCGCAACTCGAATTTACTCAGTTGAATTGAGAAATTTCTTGTTCCGTGCACTAATTTTGTTTAGTTGCATGTTGTTTTAAGTTTAATTTGTTGTATTGTGTACGTATGCCCTTTTAATTTTTTTCGTTTAGCGATAACTCTACATTTTCTCAGTATTTTGATCATAATCCATCTTCTATACAGGGTTATTCAAATTCGACCGGCAGCATGGGATCTCGCTTATTTGAAGAGATCAAAATTGGGGCAAAGTTGCGGAATTTTATGCCCACTAATAATCTAAAAAGAAAAGTGCCTTAGCTGCTTTTGTTTTTGAATTATTGATAAAAAAACAAAAAATTGATTTTTCGTTTTTTGACTTTATTTTCCTTATTATCAAAAATTTTTTTAATCTGACCGAACTTCTCCTAAGCCATTTTGTATTCTACATCCGATTCCGAAAACACATTTGATGTAAAACGTTTCGATTTTCTGGAACCATCATCAACTTTAGTTTTTTAAATAGGCGCAAACTTTTGTTTTAGCAACATCTCATAGAACTTTTTTTGCTGATTTCAAAAATGTATATCACTTGAGTATTTATTTTTAAATTTCGTACTCAAATAAGCTAATTTGTTAATAAAAATTGAGGATCAAGCTGCTCTAGAATTAAAACAAAAGCCGGCATAACAAAACATAAATCTATTGACATTATTTGAAAAAGTAAAATCAAATGTTTTTCTTTATTAGGGGTAGGGGGTTTAAAAGCTAAAATTGTCAATTTTCAACCCTTTTGTTGTACTTTTTAAAGTCTCTCA
This sequence comes from Malthinus seriepunctatus, assembly GCA_963924605.1. Lineage (NCBI taxonomy): Eukaryota > Metazoa > Arthropoda > Insecta > Coleoptera > Cantharidae > Malthinus > Malthinus seriepunctatus. The sequence goes on from OZ004603.1 coordinate 42,588,159, forward strand.
CATTTATGCACAACTTTACTGTTGACTCGTAACATATATAAATTTTAGTATTTTCTATAAAAAGCGAGCGTACAGAAGCGCGACATATCACAAACTTGCACATGACCATCACAGTTGCACGACATGCTTTTGTACTCGAAAGTTTTCTTTAAAAATATGACCTGATTTAAAGAATTTATGTGCAATGCATTATTCGAAAATTTACGATTGAATTTCCTTTTGCCCCAGTTTTCCTCTAACTAAAATCTATTAGCAAAATTTTACCAGTTAAAAAAATATTTTCAAGGGTAGAAAAACCCTGTTAATTATTTTTATTTACACTTTCCCAACACAAACATTTGCGATTAACGACAAACAACGCTAACGCGATTATTGGAGTGGTTAAAATGTTCGAAAATTGAAATTAAAGTCGGCTTTGTAGCGCACAACGTTTGTCACTATTCAAGCTCGTTTCGTTCACTGTGATGATAACACTTGAATGGAAAAATCTCAAATTATGTAGTCAAACTATAAGGCTTTCGTTCTAAACTAATCAATTTTTTTAGTTGTTTCAAAAAAACCTACCTTTCAGGGGTCTAAGATGGTTTAAACTTTGAATTGTAATATCTCACAATCCGCTTTATCAATTGTTTTCATTTTTTGGTATGTTATAGACATCGTAGTTCTCTATCGAGAGCCTTAATTTTATTAACTGTTCTGGAGCAGGACCGGAGTTATTATTTTTTGAAAGTAAAAATTTTAAAAATTGGCCGTTTCTTTTGTAATTAAAATGAAAATTTGAAAAGTTCAACATGTATTAATCCCATGAATATCTGTTATTTGACACTATTTTTGGTTAACAAAACGCTTCCGGTTAAACCGGAAATTAGAAAAATATTTAAAGTTTTTAGAAATACCCTATATATTTTCAATTTTTTAAAAGCTATTAAAATTAGCTATCAGACGATACCAAAGACTTCATAATTTGACTTCCGTTTGAACCGGAAATGGGGCATACTTTCTTATTTTACATGAAACATCCTGTATATTTTTCAATATTTGGAAAGCTCCTAAAATTAGTTATTAGATGATACCAAACACTTCTTAATTTGGCTTACGGTTTAACTGGAAACGTGGCTTACTTTCTTTAGTGCTTCAAAGGCCCAGTTTATGCAACCTAATAATTTTAACGGCCATCTTGATTTTTTTTATAGTATTAAAGAGTACTAGTGATTGAAATAACAGCAATGGCGATAATAATGAAGAGTAAAAAATTAAAGTTGATGATAAATGAGTAACATGTTTATAATGTGTGTGTTTCTATTTGCATACTCAAATGTCAAGAGCAAATGCAAACTAAATTACCAATACAAGCTATACACAATTACTAATTAAATATTTAATTAATTAACGGTGGTAATTAGTATAGCACACCGTTTCAGTTTACATTTCCAATATGATCCATCCAATTTCGTTTTGTAAACAATATTATACAATCGCTTGTGTATGTTTCCATAAGGGAATAAATTTAAAATAGATATATTAGACAATATTCCTAATACATATGAATGTAATTCAACTATAGAAATTCTATTGTTTAATTCATCTAGACAATAATAATTTACAATACGTCTAGTTTAGTTGTGATACACTTTGTTATATGAAATTAATCTGGTAATTAGAAATGAAATGCTTCTAGCTAAATGAACAACATAAAATAATATATAAACGCGGACAAATAACTAATTTTCATTAAACTCAAATAGGAAATTAACACCCCAAAAAATAGTCAAAGAGTAAGGGTTGTTACAACGACCCTAAGATGTTGAGATTTAAATTATTATTTTAATTAAGAGGGGACGATTTGATCATACACATTTTCGTCTCTAAAAAAGTCACATTACGTGATTTTTCCCTCATAACTTCGCCGATAATTATTATTACGAAAGAAAGAAAACGGTATTCTATAGCCAAAATATAAGGCTTTAGTCTCAATTAAATTAGTTTATGAAATGCTTTCAAAATTGTCTGTCCTTAAGGGGCAAAAGATGAACAAACTTTAAAAATGGAATTTCTCAAAATTAGCTAGGGCCGTTTTTTTCGTTCTTGAACAGATTATAGACATAGTAGTTCTCTCTCGAATGGCTTAATTTTATTAAATTTTATGAAGCAGGACCGGAGTTATGACTTTTTTAAAGTCAAAATTATTCCGGTTAAACTGGAAATTACAAAAATACCAAAAGCTTTTACGAACACCCGGTATATTTTTTAATAGTTTAAAAGCTCATGAAATTAGCTGTTAGGTTAGATGGTACCAAACACTTTATACTTTGACTTCCGCTTTAACCGGAAACGGATCACTTTTCTTATTTTAAATGGAACACCCTGTATAAAAAAATCGTTAAGGAACTCACCTCGCTTACATCATACCTATGCAGACCTACCTACAAAATATTATATTTAATATTTTAAATTTTAAATGGAAGACTATTATGTATTCTATTTAATTTTTCTGAAACATCACTCAACTTAGAAATTATCAAATTGAGCGCAAAGTAACTATAAACTTTGTTTACATAAACATCTCATTAAATATTAAAACATCCTGTATAATGAAAAACTTTAAGCAATACACAATGAATTAAGTTGTTTTTCGATTGAAAACTGTTTTATAAAAGTGTAATTTATCAGTTTCGAGTAATAAAATTTAAGGTTGTATAATAATTTATATAAATAAGTCTTAAAAATAGATATAGTAAAAAGATCGTTATGGATAAATAAGTCGCCATTTATTTTCTCAATAGCCAAAACTTTTCAGTAACTGTTGATATACTTTTTCTCTTATATTTTATGGGATTTTTTGAGTTTAATGAAATTCAGAAGTTACAGTAATTTTAATATTTTTATGCCTCGGTCGCTCGAACTAGCAAGGCAAGGGAAGCTATTACGTGTGCCCAGCTTGATATGCCAAATTGTTGGAATTAAGGGTTGCCGAAATATCGAAACAATGTCGACACGTTTTAAAAAATTATTTTACGTTTTCACTTTTTGGAAATAATTCCAGCTGGGCATTAGGACACTCAAAATTATTTTGTTGGCAGGGCTTGATAAACACAACTTGTAGGTACACTCATGCTGTATTAGAAATTTTTCAAAACATTAATATGGCCGTAATCACACTTTAAAATTACTTTGATTTGAAAACAAACATTTCTACGTTTGCACTTTTTGGAAATAATTCCAGCTGGGCATTAGGACACTCAAAATTATTTTGCTTGCAGGGCTTGATAAACACAACTTGTATGTACACTCATGCTGTATTAGAAATTTTTCAAAACATTAATATGGCCGTAATCACACTTTAAAATTACTTTGATTTGAAAACAAACATTTCTACGTTTGCACTTTTTGGAAATAATTCCAGCTGGGCATTAGGACACTCAAAATTATTTTGCTTGCAGGGCTTGATAAACACAACTTGTATGTACACTCATGCTGTATTAGAAATTTTTCAAAACATTAATATGGCCGTAATCACACTTTAAAATTACTTTGATTTGAAAACAAACATTTTTACGTTTTCACTTATTGGAAATAATTCCAGCTGGGCATTAGGAATTTCAAAATTATTTTGCTTGCAGGGCTTGATAAACCTAGCTTGCATGTATAACTCATGCTATATTAGAAATTTTTTAGTAATATTTGTACTACTTTACTTTTTAGAAGTACCTTCCAGTTGGGCCTCTAGGGCGCTCCGAATTATTTTTTTATTTTAGTGTGTCATTCCTAGTTTATTTAAGACCTCATACTGGGGTTGGTTTATTTAGCTTACCCTGTTTTTGCCCTCTTTTCGATTAATTTAGTGCCTTTTTGAACCTTTCTCTACATAGCAGCTTAGTGCTGATAAATGTAGACTAATACGAAAGTTGGTTAAATCTCACTATTGAGAAGCTTATGAGGAGCTACTTAATTTTCGTCTTTCAAAGTTGATTCAGTAACTATTTATTTATTTAAAGGAAACTGTTTCAACTAAGATGGAACAATAAGGGAGTCTCTTAAAATAACATTTTAAGTCAATAATCTTAACTTTTTTTTAAATTATAAAATACCCTTGAATGTACTCTGAAAACTATATAAATATTCAATTAAGAAGAAGTAGAGCGTGAGCCTACGTCAACATGACCTTTAGTTAGATAAACGTGAAAAATCTACCCTTAAACGGGGCGGGGCGGCGTAAACTCCGCAGTCTGTGCAAAATAATTAATTTACTAAAATTCGTATGTGTAAAACCAAAAAAAAAAGAAAAAGTTGAAATTCTCCACATATACTAAATTTTGATTAATGGAAAACATTTAGAAAATTCAATTATAAAGTGAAAATCGTGTTATTTCAAACTAAATTGCATACCTCTCTCTACTCAAATTATAAAATATAATTTAAAAAATACAAATTTTTTGTGCTATTATTTAATTTGAAATGATAATATTTGAATTTCCTTAAAAATGCGTTTTTTCGTCTCTCTCTTCGTCATTATTTGTTAACTTTTAATTAAAATTGTAGCTATGGGTAATTATGCGGAAATACTTGAATGTGGGGAAAATTGAATGCAAACATGTTGGCTATCAAAACTCAAAATACAGCAAATTGTTATATAGAGAGTAGCTGTTAGCCTCAAAGCAATTTGTTTTCAAACCAAAACTAACCCCTTTATAATTTCACTACCGTATTTATGTTACTATAAAATAGCAAAAGGGGTTGTAAACAAAAACGTCCTTAAGCGACAATTTACAAAATAATAATTATTATTTCTAAATGTAATTTTTAACGTTTGTGGTTTTGTTATCGTTTTGGAAGTGGGCTTTAGAAATAAAATAGTTTCGAGAAGGCTTTGGAGATGTCAGATTATACCATGCCTTGATGATAATGAAATAATGCATTGATATTCACGATTCACGAACGACGGTTTCAAAATATTAAATCACAAAAACATTTTCATTGCAGCGTTTGTGAGTTCAACTTTGAAGGTTGATACATTCTGAAGTACTGACGTGAGAAAAAATTGTTTCGGATGAAAATTACAGAGAATTCAATTATCTATAAGTTCGTGTAATAAAAGTTGTCAATAGTAGGCTATCTCTCGACTCCCATTTAAAATAACCCTTAGATGAACATCTTCACTGTAGGTTTTGTGAGTTCAACTTTGAAGGCTGACATCTTCTGAAGTACTGACTTTAGAAAAAATTGTTTGGGATGAAAATGATAGAGAATTCAATTATCTATAACTTAATTTAATAAAAGTTGTCAATAGTAAGCGATTTCTCTTAGAGGCATTTTCATAGTAGGTTTTGTGAGTTCAACTTTGAAGGGTGGTATCTTCTGAAGTACTAACGTGAGAAAAATTGTTTCAGATGACAATTATAGAGAATTCAATTATCTATAACTTAATCTAATAAATGATGTCAATAGTAAGCTATTTCTCGACTCCCACTCAAAATAATTCGTAGAGGGGCATTTTCATAGTAGGTTTTGTGAGTTCAACTTTGAAGGCTGGTATCTTCTGAAGTAATGACGTGAGAAAAAATTGTTTCGGATGACAATTATAGAGAATTCAATTATCTATAACTTAATGTAATAAAAGTTGTCAATAGTAAGCTATTTCTCGACTCCCACTCAAAATAATTCGTAGAGGGGCATTTTCATAGTAGGTTTTGTGAGTTCAACTTTGAAGGCTGGTATCTTCTGAAGTAATGACGTGAGAAAAAATTGTTTCGGATGACAATTATAGAGAATTCAATTATCTATAACTTAATCTAATAAATGTTGTCAATAGTAAGCTATTTCTCGACTCCCACTCAAAATAACTCGTAGAGGGACATTTTCATAGTAGGTTTTGTGCGTTCAACTTTGAAGGCTGGTATCTTCTGAAGTAATGACGTGAGAAAAAATTGTTTCGGATGACAATTATAGAGAATTCAATTATCTATAACTTAATCTAATAAATGTTGTCAATAGTAAGCTATTTCTCGACTCCCACTCAAAATAACTCGTAGATTTTCATTTTCATAGTAGGTTTTGTGAGTTCAACTTTGAAAGCTGGTATCTTCTGAAGTAATGACGTGAGAAAAAATTGTTTCGGATGACAATTATAGAGAATTCAATTATCTATAACTTAATCTAATAAATGTTGTCAATAGTAAGCTATTTCTCGACTCCCACTCAAAATAACTCGTAGAGGGACATTTTCATAGTAGGTTTTGTGCGTTCAACTTTGAAGGCTGGTATCTTCTGAAGTAATGACGTGAGAAAAAATTGTTTCGGATGACAATTATAGAGAATTCAATTATCTATAACTTAATCTAATAAATGTTGTCAATAGTAAGCTATTTCTCGACTCCCACTCAAAATAACTCGTAGAGGGACATTTTCATAGTAGGTTTTGTGCGTTCAACTTTGAAGGCTGGTATCTTCTGAAGTAATGACGTGAGAAAAAATTGTTTCGGATGACAATTATAGAGAATTCAATTATCTATAACTTAATGTAATAAAAGTTGTCAATAGTAAGCTATTTCTCGACTCCCACTCAAAATAATTCGTAGAGGGGCATTTTCATAGTAGGTTTTGTGAGTTCAACTTTGAAGGCTGGTATCTTCTGAAGTAATGACGTGAGAAAAAATTGTTTCGGATGACAATTATAGAGAATTCAATTATCTATAACTTAATCTAATAAATGTTGTCAATAGTAAGCTATTTCTCGACTCCCACTCAAAATAACTCGTAGAGGGACATTTTCATAGTAGGTTTTGTGCGTTCAACTTTGAAGGCTGGTATCTTCTGAAGTAATGACGTGAGAAAAAATTGTTTCGGATGACAATTATAGAGAATTCAATTATCTATAACTTAATCTAATAAATGTTGTCAATAGTAAGCTATTTCTCGACTCCCACTCAAAATAACTCGTAGATTTTCATTTTCATAGTAGGTTTTGTGAGTTCAACTTTGAAAGCTGGTATCTTCTGAAGTAATGACGTGAGAAAAAATTGTTTCGGATGACAATTATAGAGAATTCAATTATCTATAACTTAATCTAATAAATGTTGTCAATAGTAAGCTATTTCTCGACTCCCACTCAAAATAACTCGTAGAGGGACATTTTCATAGTAGGTTTTGTGCGTTCAACTTTGAAGGCTGGTATCTTCTGAAGTAATGACGTGAGAAAAAATTGTTTCGGATGACAATTATAGAGAATTCAATTATCTATAACTTAATCTAATAAATGTTGTCAATAGTAAGCTATTTCTCGACTCCCACTCAAAATAACTCGTAGAGGGACATTTTCATAGTAGGTTTTGTGCGTTCAACTTTGAAGGCTGGTATCTTCTGAAGTAATGACGTGAGAAAAAATTGTTTCGGATGACAATTATAGAGAATTCAATTATCTATAACTTAATCTAATAAATGTTGTCAATAGTAAGCTATTTCTCGACTCCCACTCAAAATAACTCGTAGAGGGACATTTTCATAGTAGGTTTTGTGCGTTCAACTTTGAAGGCTGGTATCTTCTGAAGTAATGACGTGAGAAAAAATTGTTTCGGATGACAATTATAGAGAATTCAATTATCTATAACTTAATCTAATAAATGTTGTCAATAGTAAGCTATTTCTCGACTCCCACTCAAAATAACTCGTAGAGGGGCATTTTCATAGTAGGTTTTGTGAGTTCAACTTTGAAGGCTGGTATCTTCTGAAGTAATGACGTGAGAAAAAATTGTTTCGGATGACAATTATAGAGAATTCAATTATCTATAACTTAATGTAATAAAAGTTGTCAATAGTTATCGATTTCTCGTTTCCCACTCAAAATAACTCGTAGAGGGACATTTTCATAGTAGGTTTTGTGAGTTCAACTTTGAAGGCTGGTATCTTCTGAAGTAATGACGTGAGAAAAAATTGTTTCGGATGACAATTATAGAGAATTCAATTATCTATAACTTAATGTAATAAAAGTTGCCAATAGTTATCGATTTCTCGTTTCCCACTCAAAATAACTCGTAGAGAGACATTTTCATAGTAGGTTTTGTGAGTTCAACTTTGAAGGCTGGTATCTTCTGAAGTAATGACGTGAGAAAAAATTGTTTCGGATGACAATTATAGAGAATTCAATTATCTATAACTTAATGTAATAAAAGTTGTCAATAGTAAGCTATTTCTCGACTCCCACTCAAAATAACTCGTAGAGGGGCATTTTCATAGTAGGTTTTGTAAGTTCAACTTTGAAGGCTGGTATCTTCTGAAGTACTGACGTGAGAAAAAATTGTTTCGGATGACAATTATAGAGAATTCAATTATCTATTAGTATAGGAGTTCGTTTAAAGTAGGAAAAGCAACATTAGAAACATTTGTAAGTCTTCTTGATTCAATGTCGTTTTGATAGCTTCGTATTTCTAGTTAAACGTTTTATTGAGAATTTAACAATCGCCTGTGTATGAATATGATGCTTTAATATAAGAATTTTTTTTATGTGATTTAGTCTTTACACTAAATAACTTTGTTTTTTTGTGCTTTTCTTTTTATCAAATCATATAAGTTATTTTTTGACGTGAAGAAGATTGAACATGAAAGTAAATCCTGGTGTTCGTCTTAGTTCTCAAGGGGATGAATGTTGGTCGACATGGTCAAAATAATCAGGGAAAAGACTTTACCCACGGGAACTTAGAGCCCTTTTAGAACTAGCCCTACAGGAAACCGTTTCGAAATCACGACATAGAAGTGAGTTTGTTGAATTCCCTATAGTGATCGGTTTTGTGGTCAAGATGAGAATGTTTATTTTTGATACGTTTTAACGTTTATTTTTAAACGCGAATTTTTACGCTTTTTACAAAGAGCGAAATTTAAATTTTGTAAATTTTACGATTATGTTTGATTCGGAAAGTAAACACAAATTTATGCATTTTATGAGAGAAAGATTTTCAAACAAAATAAATGCACTTCGCGTTTCAAGTTTTTGATGACTTCGTAAAAGCACTTGATTTACTTAATTTTCCTATACAAGTGAGTTCAAAGTTGTCTATATAGATACGTATTTCTCATAATTCTTTAAAACTTAATTTTAATTTTTCATTCATGTACTAACTGTAGGAAGTCGCTTTTTTTAAATATAAAAGAACACTTTAGGAATAAATTTTCCAAGCTTAATTAAGCTCTCTTAAGGCTTCTTAACTTTAATTTTTTAATTTTATCAAACGTTTGTTCTTTGAAAAATAAATTCTTTCATCTTTTAAATTCACAAGGGACAAATCAGGAGTTCTCAAACTTTTAGTGCTCCTACAAACGCTCAGACTTTGACGTCTGAGCGTTTGCGGATCGTTCAGGCGGCTTACGCAATTAAGGTTTTCACAGACCAATGCGGCCTAGGTTGTGATGGCTATAGCGGCCGCGATAAGATAATATCACAGCCTTATATTTGCGTGTTAGACAAAGGCGATCTGGCGTTCAATAGCTAGAGCTAGATCGCTCGAGAGCGGCCATGGCTGCTACCGCGTGATTGCATTGGTCTGTGAGAGCCTTTAAGCCCGTTATAGAAGGCCAGACTTCTACTACGGCATCGGCAGGTTCGAAAAATTGTCTACAGCCTACCGAGCAAAATCGGGGCCGCCCACTTTGAGAGAGTGCGGAGCGCCTTTAGTCTCCGCGTTCTGCTACTACAAATTGAAACTTCTTGTAAAAATCGCAGCGCCCTCTGTATGGGAATCGTAGAAATTATCTCGTGGTAAGTTGTAGGAGAAGGTTAGATCTACCTATCTACCAAGTGTCATATTTCCTCCCCCTTTACGTAGGGCTGCTATCGAAGTTGTCGAGGAACCGATACCGAAGCGACGATCTAAACCTCATATGGACGCCAGATCCAGAAAAAAATATTTTTTTTAAAAGTCGTCGTCCTGGCGTGCGACCAAGAAGAAAATTCTCAACTTCGTGCATCGTTTCTATTTGACAGCTTTTTAAAATTGTAGAACGATTTCTATGATTTTTCTCTGGTGCGGCCATTTTGCGTAATTTTTGAAAACTAAAATCTGGGAACTTATGGAGACTGCTGTAAGTACCCGAATCTCGATTTATGGGGTCGATTCGGCTATTTTGAGATTTTGGCCAACGGAAACGTGCGACCAAGAAGAAAATTCCCAACTTTGTGCGAATAGTTTTTGTTTGACGGCTTTTCAAAAGTGTAGGAAATTTTTTCTGATTTTTGTCTTGCCCGCTGCGCGGCCATTTTGAGTGATTTTTGAAAACTATATCTGGGAACGTATAGACTCCCGTAAGTACCAGAATCTCGATTTTAGGGTCGATTCGGCTATTTTGATTTTTTGGCCAATGGAAACGTACGACTAAGAAGAAAATTCCCAACTTTGTGCGAATAGTTTTTGTTTGACGGTTTTTCAAAAGTGTAGGAAATTTTTTCTGATTTTTGTCTTGCCCGCTGCGCGGCCATTTTGAGTGATTTTTGAAAACTATATCTGGGAACGTATAGACTCCCGTAAGTACCAGAATCTCGATTTTAGGGTCGATTCGGCTATTTTGATTTTTTGGCCAATGGAAACGTACGACTAAGAAGAAAATTCCCAACTTTGTGCGAATAGTTTTTGTTTGACGGCTTTTCAAAAGTGTAGGAAATTTTTTCTGATTTTTGTCTTGCCCGCTGCGCGGCCATTTTGAGTGATTTTTGAAAACTATATCTGGGAACGTATAGACTCCCGTAAGTACCAGAATCTCGATTTTAGGGTCGATTCGGCTATTTTGAGATTTTGGCCAACGGAAACGTGCGACCAAGAAGAAAATTCCCGACTTTGTGCGAATAGTTTTTGTTTGACGGCTTTTCAAAAGTGTAGAAAATTTTTTCTGATTTTTGTCTTGCCCGCTGCGCGGCCATTTTGAGTGTTTTTTGAAAACTATATCTGGGAACGTATAGACTCCCGTAAGTACCAGAATCTCGATTTTAGGGTCGATTCGGCTATTTTGATTTTTTGGCCAATGGAAACGTACGACTAAGAAGAAAATTCCCAACTTTGTGCGAATAGTTTTTGTTTGACGGTTTTTCAAAAGTGTAGGAAATTTTTTCTGATTTTTGTCTTGCCCGCTGCGCGGCCATTTTGAGTGATTTTTGAAAACTATATCTGGGAACGTATAGACTCCCGTAAGTACCAGAATCTCGATTTTAGGGTCGATTCGGCTATTTTGATTTTTTGGCCAATGGAAACGTACGACTAAGAAGAAAATTCCCAACTTTGTGCGAATAGTTTTTGTTTGACGGTTTTTCAAAAGTGTAGGAAATTTTTTCTGATTTTTGTCTTGCCCGCTGCGCGGCCATTTTGAGTGATTTTTGAAAACTATATCTGGGAACGTATAGACTCCCGTAAGTACCAGAATCTCGATTTTAGGGTCGATTCGGCTATTTTGATTTTTTGGCCAATGGAAACGTACGACTAAGAAGATAATTCCCAACTTTGTGCGAATAGTTTTTGTTTGACGGTTTTTCAAAAGTGTAGGAAATTTTTTCTGATTTTTGTCTTGCCCGCTGCGCGGCCATTTTGAGTGATTTTTGAAAACTATATCTGGGAACGTATAGACTCCCGTAAGTACCAGAATCTCGATTTTAGGGTCGATTCGGCTATTTTGAGATTTTGGCCAACGGAAACGTGCGACCAAGAAGAAAATTCCCGACTTTGTGCGAATAGTTTTTGTTTGACGGCTTTTCAAAAGTGTAGAAAATTTTTTCTGATTTTTGTCTTGCCCGCTGCGCGGCCATTTTGAGTGTTTTTTGAAAACTATATCTGGGAACGTATAGACTCCCGTAAGTACCAGAATCTCGATTTTAGGGTCGATTCGGCTATTTTGATTTTTTGGCCAATGGAAACGTACGACTAAGAAGAAAATTCCCAACTTTGTGCGAATAGTTTTTGTTTGACGGTTTTTCAAAAGTGTAGGAAATTTTTTCTGATTTTTGTCTTGCCCGCTGCGCGGCCATTTTGAGTGATTTTTGAAAACTATATCTGGGAACGTATAGACTCCCGTAAGTACCAGAATCTCGATTTTAGGGTCGATTCGGCTATTTTGATTTTTTGGCCAATGGAAACGTACGACTAAGAAGAAAATTCCCAACTTTGTGCGAATAGTTTTTGTTTGACGGTTTTTCAAAAGTGTAGGAAATTTTTTCTGATTTTTGTCTTGCCCGCTGCGCGGCCATTTTGAGTGTTTTTTGAAAACTATATCTGGGAACGTATAGACTCCCGTAAGTACCAGAATCTCGATTTTAGGGTCGATTCGGCTATTTTGATTTTTTGGCCAATGGAAACGTACGACTAAGAAGAAAATTCCCAACTTTGTGCGAATAGTTTTTGTTTGACGGTTTTTCAAAAGTGTAGGAAATTTTTTCTGATTTTTGTCTTGCCCGCTGCGCGGCCATTTTGAGTGATTTTTGAAAACTATATCTGGGAACGTATAGACTCCCGTAAGTACCAGAATCTCGATTTTAGGGTCGATTCGGCTATTTTGATTTTTTGGCCAATGGAAACGTACGACTAAGAAGAAAATTCCCAACTTTGTGCGAATAGTTTTTGTTTGACGGTTTTTCAAAAGTGTAGGAAATTTTTTCTGATTTTTGTCTTGCCCGCTGCGCGGCCATTTTGAGTGATTTTTGAAAACTATATCTGGGAACGTATAGACTCCCGTAAGTACCAGAATCTCGATTTTAGGGTCGATTCGGCTATTTTGAGATTTTGGCCAACAGAAACGTGCGACCAAGAAGAAAATTCCCGACTTTGTGCGAATAGTTTTTGTTTGACGGCTTTTCAAAAGTGTAGAAAATTTTTTCTGATTTTTGTCTTGCCCGCTGCGCGGCCATTTTGAGTGTTTTTTGAAAACTATATCTGGGAACGTATAGACTCCCGTAAGTACCAGAATCTCGATTTTAGGGTCGATTCGGCTATTTTGATTTTTTGGCCAATGGAAACGTACGACTAAGAAGAAAATTCCCAACTTTGTGCGAATAGTTTTTGTTTGACGGTTTTTCAAAAGTGTAGGAAATTTTTTCTGATTTTTGTCTTGCCCGCTGCGCGGCCATTTTGAGTGATTTTTGAAAACTATATCTGGGAACGTATAGACTCCCGTAAGTACCAGAATCTCGATTTTAGGGTCGATTCGGCTATTTTGATTTTTTGGCCAATGGAAACGTACGACTAAGAAGAAAATTCCCAACTTTGTGCGAATAGTTTTTGTTTGACGGTTTTTCAAAAGTGTAGGAAATTTTTTCTGATTTTTGTCTTGCCCGCTGCGCGGCCATTTTGAGTGATTTTTGAAAACTATATCTGGGAACGTATAGACTCCCGTAAGTACCAGAATCTCGATTTTAGGGTCGATTCGGCTATTTTGATTTTTTGGCCAATGGAAACGTACGACTAAGAAGAAAATTCCCAACTTTGTGCGAATAGTTTTTGTTTGACGGTTTTTCAAAAGTGTAGGAAATTTTTTCTGATTTTTGTCTTGCCCGCTGCGCGGCCATTTTGAGTGATTTTTGAAAACTATATCTGGGAACGTATAGACTCCCGTAAGTACCAGAATCTCGATTTTAGGGTCGATTCGGCTATTTTGATTTTTTGGCCAATGGAAACGTACGACTAAGAAGAAAATTCCCAACTTTGTGCGAATAGTTTTTGTTTGACGGTTTTTCAAAAGTGTAGGAAATTTTTTCTGATTTTTGTCTTGCCCGCTGCGCGGCCATTTTGAGTGATTTTTGAAAACTATATCTGGGAACGTATAGACTCCCGTAAGTACCAGAATCTCGATTTTAGGGTCGATTCGGCTATTTTGATTTTTTGGCCAATGGAAACGTACGACTAAGAAGAAAATTCCCAACTTTGTGCGAATAGTTTTTGTTTGACGGTTTTTCAAAAGTGTAGGAAATTTTTTCTGATTTTTGTCTTGCCCGCTGCGCGGCCATTTTGAGTGATTTTTGAAAACTATATCTGGGAACGTATAGACTCCCGTAAGTACCAGAATCTCGATTTTAGGGTCGATTCGGCTATTTTGATTTTTTGGCCAATGGAAACGTACGACTAAGAAGAAAATTCCCAACTTTGTGCGAATAGTTTTTGTTTGACGGTTTTTCAAAAGTGTAGGAAATTTTTTCTGATTTTTGTCTTGCCCGCTGCGCGGCCATTTTGAGTGATTTTTGAAAACTATATCTGGGAACGTATAGACTCCCGTAAGTACCAGAATCTCGATTTTAGGGTCGATTCGGCTATTTTGATTTTTTGGCCAATGGAAACGTACGACTAAGAAGAAAATTCCCAACTTTGTGCGAATAGTTTTTGTTTGACGGTTTTTCAAAAGTGTAGGAAATTTTTTCTGATTTTTGTCTTGCCCGCTGCGCGGCCATTTTGAGTGATTTTTGAAAACTATATCTGGGAACGTATAGACTCCCGTAAGTACCAGAATCTCGATTTTAGGGTCGATTCGGCTATTTTGATTTTTTGGTCAATGGAAACGTACGACTAAGAAGAAAATTCCCAACTTTGTGCATAGTTTTTATTTGACAGCTTTTCAAAATTGTAGGACGATTCTTCTCTTGGCCACTATGAGGCCATTTTGAGTGATTTTTGAAAACTAAAATCTAGGCCCTTATGGAAACTGCTGTAAGTACCCGAATCTCGATTTTGGGGTCGATTCGACTATTTTGATTTTTTGGCCAATGGAAACCTATAAAAAAAATTCTATCGCTCGTATTCGTTCGAAATTTGGAGAGGGGATAGCCGTGGGTGTACTTTACATCCCCCCAAATTTGTGTGACATTTTGGTGTACGAAATTTAACTAAACGCGCATAAAGTCAACGTCAGCAGTGTTGGGTACAAGTCGCGTTCGTGGTTGACCCTTGCTGACGTCACAAAACCTCCTCTAATGGCACACTACGTCTCTATACACTTTGTACAGACTTCTCACCTGTCTATCTCTGCTAGTCTGTCTGTATGTTTGCTTACCAACTGCTTACTTTTGGTCAACATTTAATTTATTGGATTGCAACCCCTATTTATTACGCAATACCTCGAGGCACGAATTGTTCATTACAATAATTTTCAATTTTTTTAATATTTGAGAAAAGATCGTAGGTTAGTTATAATCTGTCACCGTGTGTTTGTTAGATATTTTTTGTATAAAAAAATCTCATTTTTTCAAATTTGTAATTTACGTGTATTGTCCGGATAACAAGACAAGGGTAATAACTCATCAGGTCGTTTTTACTTTTTTTTGAAAGAAGAATGTTAAAAAAAAAAAGATAAATAACAAACAATTTATAAGAGGTTGAAACTTAGTATTATTAAAGGGCGTGCTCACCTTAAAATTCGCTTTTCTCTATACCCAGGATCTTATGATCCTTAATCTTTAACGGTAGCGAGCGTCGGGTGTACGTAAACCACCGCTTACGTCGGCGACGCCAATCATGACGTATGATAGCTCTGTGAAAAACTACACCGGTTGGCAATACTGGTTTTGCGGAAACAGATGGGTTTTTCTCCTCATCGATTCTCTACTGGACATGAAAGGAATTCTGAACAGTTCTTTTTCGTATAATATTGCTCTTGATAACGTTTATTTTTTGCTTCCTCCTTTATGTCGAGAGGTTTGACTTGGTTTCATGTAAGTTTGAAAGCATTCCTAGTGGTTATTGGTTTTATTTCATATTCTATGAGATTATTTTTACGACATGACAGAATAGTTCGATTATCAAGATTCATCTTTTTTTGTTATACCAAATTATTTGTTTCTTAAAAAAGCAACTCTCATCCCTACATCTCACGTGTACTCTTTTTCTCTCTATTTTTTTTTAAATATAAAGAAACAATTTTATACGTCTGTCAAAGTTTAGTTTATAGGAAAAATATTCCAAGGAAAAAAGAGAAAGATTTTATATAAAAGTGCTGACCAGAATATTTGAATTATGTTGTGTAAGGTTCACTGAACTTGTTACTTTATATAAATGTAATACTCTCAATAAGATACAAATTTTTCATTTGTTATAATAGCCGTATATGGGGGTGCACGAGATGAAACCAATTTCCATCATATCTCTTCAAAAATATTTTATTATTATAAATTCTCATTCAACCATTCACGTAATTCTTTACGTCAGTCTATTGGTCTTTGTTAAAATTGGATTGCATACGTTTCTTCATTTTTAACCATAGCCAAGGTTCGTGAGTGCAATAGTAATTTTTCAACCATCAAAATATCAATTATTTAAAACTTTTATATACGAGAGAAACTGAAAGAATTATCTACCTAAGCATAATAGATACGAACGATGTGCGGTACTTTGGAATGTCCAACAGGGACAACCTTCGTTGAAAAGTGCTGTGTTTAAGTCAAAATTTAGGGAAAACCATTCATAGGATTAGAAATTGTTATTAATAAAAGTTATAGGTATTGTAATAATAAACAAATTATCTAGATAACATTTTGTCGTAAAACCAACCCTAAACTAGTTATAAAATTATCCTCACCCTCTCTTATAAGTACTTCAAAAAGCTCTATGTTTAAGTCCAAATTTTAGGAAAACTATTCATAGGATTAGAAATTGTTATTAACAAAAGTTATAGCTATTGTAATAATAAAGAAACTATCTTCATAACATTTTGTTGTATCACCAACCCTAAACTAGTTATAAAATTATTCTCACCCTCTTGTAGGTACTTCAAAACGCGCTATGTTAAAGTCAAAATTTTGGGAAAACTATTCGTAGGATTAGAAATTGTTACTAACAAAAATTATAGATATTGTAATAATAAACAAATTACCTCAGTAATATTTTGTCGTAACACCAACCCTAAACTAGTTATAACATTATTCTCACTCTTTCTTAGGTACTTCAAAAAGCGCTATATTAAAGTCGAAATTTTTGAGAAAACTATTCATAGGACTAGAAATTGTTATTAACAAAAGTTATAGCCCAACACAGCAATACGGTAATAATAAACAAATTATCTTATTAACATTTTGTTGTATTACCTACCCTAAGCTAGTTATAATTTAATATTTGGTGTGTAAAGTTAAAACACAGAATCCCAACATTTCTTGTGCTTTGTTAATTTTTTATGTGCTCCAAATGGCTGTTTTTCGTTTAAATAAAAAATTACCTCCATAGATTTATCTCTTAGCAAAACACCAGTTTTTGAAATTTTAAAATCGCTAAAGAAATAACGACGTAAAAAATATTTATTGCGGTACAGTAGTGTATAGTCGATTATTGCGCTCTTCAAAAATTCCACAAAATGAGCATTTTTATTTTAATTTTTTAGTTACTAAAAAGGCCGCAATCGTTTCTTTAAAAAAACACGTATAAAGATCAAGCTTTAGGCAACATTTTGATATTTTAAAATTTAAAGGTTTTAAATAAATAACATTGTAAAAAATTTCTTTAGTTGTTGTAGACCCATCGTAGTAGCTATTGTAACTGAACTAAGGTACGCTTCACACTATTTTTCTAGATAATTTCCACCCCTAAAAAGAAAATACTTTACTTTAGAAAACATTCTTTTACGCTATCCACGTTTTTGATGTGATAAATTTTAAAATCACTTAAAGAGGTGTTTTTAAAAGTTTTTGAATTTAAGCCAAATAGGGGTTCTTGCCAAAAAGGATTTTGTTTGGATGTTTTTAAGGACTAATAGGTTGAATTGGTTTTTTATAGAAATAAATATTCTCAACGGATGCATTTTCACGTAAAAATTTGCTTTTAAAAAATATATCTAGAGCTAGTTGGTGTAGAACGTCTCGTAAGCGCTCGTCACGTTAATCAGTGGAATTCGAATCTTTGCAAATTTTAAAAAATCAAAAAACCTTGTGGTACAACTTATGAAGAGCCTTATCTTATTTAAATAGTTTCTTTAAGATCACGAGGATTTTCTTGCAGTCGTCGTCCAGCTATCTCTTTCTAAGTCTTTAAGGTCCTCTTTTGTTGATCTAGTGGTAATACTATGCGGGTGTTCTCCACCGGATGTGACGACACAGCTGACAAAAGTTGCGCGAAATTCAAGATTGGCAATTATGGGGCGTGTCAATTGCAAATTTAAGATTTACACCTATTTTTAAGCGCCACCTTAAATTTTTAAAATGATGCACCATTACCGCCAATTTTGAATTTCGCGCTATTTTAATCAACTGTGACGTCACTTTCGGTGGCGAACCCGCATAGTATTCCTACTATTAGGTATCCATTCACTTTTTATTTGCGCTATGGTTGGCCATGTTAGGGTGACAGATTCCACTCGGTATAAATTTGAAAAAAATCGGTTAGGTTATGTATTGTAGAGTAGCGACTTTTATCAATTGTGTTAATAGTTGGTCTGTCATTTTTTTGGTATTGTCAAGAGCTGTCAGTCAACTTAATAGGGACTTTTTATTTTGGCAAACCAAAAAACAAAAGTTCATGGCCAACCATAGCGCAAATAATAAGTGAATGGATTATATGTATAGTTCCTCTTTTTGTTTGTGTGGGGCGGTAGGAGAAAAAATCTTCATTTAAACCTTCTTTCCTCCGCTAATTCTGCTTATTTTGACTAATTAGTAATTAATAATTGATTGTTTTTTCTAATATATTTCATGTCGCATTTTTTTAAACTTGGAAGTTAATTTTAATATTATAATCTTACAAGAAGCGTCGCATTTTTAAGCCAAAATGATTGATTATACAATCAATCAATCTCATTTCTTTAATATTTAATACTTTTTTCCCATATGTTATAATGAAAATTTCTTCTTCTTTTTCTTGTTTATTTTAATAATTAATTTATAAATTTATTTACACGATACAGAAAGCTGTAAGAAATTGATAGTGGTGGAGGAAAGTGGCTCAAGTACCGCAGTTTTAACGCAACGGCAAACTTCCACATAAAATGGACATTATGATATCAGTGATGCCTATGTATTAGGCGTTAGATCAAGTTCAAATGTAAGGTCTTACTGGCCTGCTATTATTTACTTTACCTGTAATAAATTTTTTCCACATCTTCTTTTCAGCTACATAATTATAAAATAATTGTTATTTTATAAGATAATGACTCCCTTTTTAAACACCCTTAGGAAATTTTCATATAATAGTAACAATAATAGCAAAACACAACTCCACAAAACTAAAAGATAATTAAAAGTAAGTTTAATATACATTTTAATGTTGAACATTTTAAAGTTGAAAGAAATAACCAAGTTTACCCATTTTAACTAAATTTAAAGCATAACTATTTAGAAACGAACATGGCCTGAAATTTTAAGTACTTTGTTTTGTTTGTAAGGTCTGTTGCGGATGAAAAGACAAACTAAGTGAAAACAACATTGCATGAAAGCTATTTTCAAAACAATGAGATTTTAACTAAAGTGAGGTTGAGTTTTGTCCAATTTTTTTTAAAACTATTTACTAATTAACATTTCATTTTCTGTTATTATAAGGGTTAAATTAACAATTTGTACTTGAGACCAAGCAAAGAGGACTTTTAGTGCAAGCATACTTGACTTATTTCTAGTATAATGTTGCTTATGCTCCTAATAATAATAGTTTCTTAGATAACATTGTAGGGGGATGAGCTAATACGGTCGCTAAACGTCAGTTTGGTATTACAATTAACGCTTTCAACCGTCGATTATTACCGCGGGTTATGCATCCGTGTGCTCAATATCAATAAATCATGTTTGTCGCCCCTTTCAACCCCTTTAAAGAAATTCATGACCTAAGTAGGGAAGTCAAAGTTTTAGTTTCTTAAGAAATACGTACCAGAGAATCGTAACACTATATCCACTATCGGTTCCACTGTCACTGCTATTAGTAGTAAAGCCGGTACTAGACTGTAAAAGCTCTTTGACAAAGTTCTTTTATAAAAGCTTGTTGAAATAAATAATACATTAAAGAAAATTTAAAATTATAAATTTTTAAAGAAATACACAAAAAAATACAACAGGAAAAAGTTCCTCGTATGGCCACATCCGTTGTTTTTATCTGCAAATAAATTTCGTTTACTTTTAAAAATAAAAAGATTTTTAACGTACTATTAAATAATAACTGGATAATGTGTAGATAATTTTGTATTTTTAATACAAATAAATAACATATAAAAACAAAAAAACACGTGTGATATTTAGAAAATGAACGTTAAGAAAAAAGATCAACACAACTAAAATTGAACACGCTTATAAGTAAGGTTATAACCGAAACTAGGAGGAATTAAATAGAGTAAATTCCATCACTAGGTTAAAAGTATAGTTTGTTCGTTTTAATTTTGAACGTTAAGTTGCCTTCTTGATCGTTATTATCTCATTAGCACCATACTATGTTAGGTACCAATAAAATATGAATAAAATGTTCGAGAAAAAGGTAAACAGGGGATTCCATTGAAATGAAGAAATTTGAATCCATTTCCGGTTAAATCGGAGGTCAAAATATAAAGTGTTTGGTATCGTGTTATAGCTAATTTTACGAGCTTTCTAAATATTAAAAAATATACAGGGTGTTCCATTTAAATTAAGAAATTTTATTCCATTTCCGGTTAAACCAGAAGTCAAAATATAAAGTGTTTGGTATCTTGTAATAGCTAATTTTACGAGCCTTCCAAATATTGAAAAATATACAGGGTGTTCCTAAAAATTTCGATATTTTTGTAATTTCCGGTTTAACCGGAAGCGTTTTCTTAACCGAAAATAGTGTCAAATAATAGATATTCATGGGATTGATATAAATATCCAATTTCAAGTTTATATTTTTATTACAAAAGAAATTAGAGATTATTGAAATTTTAACATTCAAAAAATCGTAACTCCGAATCCGCATCATACAAGTCTTTCAAATATAAAGTTAGATATATAATTACGTTGTCTATAACATATCAAAAAATTAAAAAAATGTTTGGACCAGTTTTTGAGAAAATCGATATCAAAATTTTAACCTACTTGGGCCCCTTAAAGGTAGACAATTTTAAAACAATTTTGAAAATCGACTTATTTAGGACGAAAGCCCTATATTTTGGCTGTAGAATGTCATTTTAAAAGTTTTATAATAATAATTACCGGCAAAGTTATAAGGGAAAAACCACAAAATGGGACAATCGTTCTATTGGTCGCCATTTTGAATAAAAAAATTTGAAATTTTTTTTTTCAATTGGGGGTCATATGTACTATCTTATAAGTTATAACCAAGTAAAATTGAATTTGACTGAAATTTGCAAATATGCGCCCAAAATAACCACCTTATTTTTGAACACCTTGTATAGATTTCTTATAAAAGCTTAGTTTGCCGATGAAATAATTTTAAAGTGAATAAAATCAAATTTCATCAAAATCGGTTCAGTAGTTTTTGGTCCACAGAGTTTCAGACATACATACATCCAGACATTTTGGTTCAAAAAATTGAAAAAATTTTTTTTCTCTTTTTGGAATCAGGGTGACTCAAAACGTCGAGAACTTAAATAAAAAAAATTTTATATATTTTTTCTCGATTATAGTAACTTTTTCTTGGATTGGAAAAAGTTAAAATTCGAAATGTGGTGGAAGTGTCTCAAGTACCACATTAATTCTAGCGGTAAAATTTGACATATTATACACTGTAAAAATAGTAACTAGTGTGTAATAAAGTTCAAAATCGTTGTACTAGATTTGTTTTAGAAAAAGCCCCTAAGGTTCAACTGTCGAGACCCGCAGGGCCAACTCGTTTGTAATAATTTAGCAATATTTGTGGAATATTTTTAATTAAAATTTTTCATTTATTGATCGACAACGCAGCGACATTAATTAAAAATTTTATAAAATATATAGTTGGGGTTAATATTAAGGTTGTAATTAACAGTTTGTGAACTTTTTGATCAAAAAAGACGCTATAGGCATTTAATTAAAAACGAATTTTTGGATTTTTTTTGTAAATACGTAAAAGTAATAAATAAAATTACATTTCTTTACAATCACAAGTCATTTTGTTTTACAAAAATATTTCGAGACATATTAAATATTTTAGAATTTAATAAAAAGGAAGAAGATTGTGTTTTAAGGATAAACAAAGTGCAAGTAATTGAAAGAGATTGACGTAATCTAAAACGGAAATTTATTAATGTGTACTTTTGATGTTTTGTTGTGCATGTCTCTTACAAAGTCAATTTAATTTATTTAATTTTCTTTTTGTTTCAGGTGAGTCCAATTTTCTTAAGTAAATTTCTTCCACTTCTGCGAGTGATTGATTTTTTCGTGACCACCTTTGATAGCTTTTAAAGGTATGTTGTATGTTTACCATTTTATCTCAATCTATTTTGTTTCCATTATCTTGACTGAAAATCATAAAAGAAAAACAAAATTGTTTGTTATCATGAGAGCATCGTGCTCTTGAATATTTGATCTGATTCCATATCTTATGTCAACTTTTGATTTTTTTCTCTTCTAATCTATTTGCGAAAAATCCATTCTCAGAGACATTTTTTTTAAAATTGCTTTATACCGAATTCACACTGTAAAAAAAGCACCAAATATTTTGACAAAAATTTTGATAAAACTGGTTTTTACAGTGTGCTCGGCTATATTTACGAAGTTTTTATAAAAACTGTATTTATGGGATTATGCGTCTGCACGTAAATATTTTGACGTGACGTCACATTAATAGAAACGATTCTATTTTTTTTATGAAAAGACGAGTTCCATTGGTTGTTGATGCGAGCGTGCGCCTTTCTCTGTTGTCTGGTAGCAGATTTTTTGTACTTAAATGCATTTCTTGGACCTTGGACTTATGCAACCCATTTTACAATCAGTAATTTTTTTTTACCAAATTATTACAATGTGGTATACCCAAATAACGCCAAGTTTTTATAAAAATTTTCATGATTATATTTTAGGAATTTTTATGAAAAAAATACAATGTGGGACTGGCTTTAAAGTTTTTACCGAATTTTACATTTTTTATCCTTTTCCTAAATTAAGTTCGGGTGAACGGGATGACGAATGGGTTGATAGTGAAAACATCTCACAGGGTGCTTTTTACGAGCCAGACCTTGTTCTAAACAGTTTCATCAAACAAAGCTTTTTCGACAGTCAACTTAAAGGACATAAGTAGTATTCTGAAAACCCAAAAAGCTCCCCACCTTTAACAGGTTTCAGTGAAGAAACCAAATGCGCCCAGTTTATTTTTGATCCATTAGTGTACCAGAAGGGTGCACCCCTTTTGCACTGCGAGAGTCGCGTGTTTTTCATACTAGACAGTCATCGATGACAACTTTATCCTCGTCGCCAGCGTCATTCTGTATTCTTCTGAATCTTTAAGTTTTTTGCTTAAAAGATCTTTTAAAAAGCCGAGGTTAAAAATGATTTATGTAAAAAGATATTTTACCTCTTGGTCTTCAAATAATGAAAAAAAAGCGTCTCTTGTACCACCCCCGGTAAATTAATTATTTTGAGTAATTTGTTAAAATATGTGTCAACTTGAGTAATCTATGCACTTGGGTTAATTTTTTTTGTGAATGGATTTAATTTTTTTATGGGACACGGAAGAGGGATAACATAATATAAATGAGGGGTGTATTCGAAGAGATACATGTAGACCGACGTGTCGACATTGTAATTGATATAAAGTGGATCGTAAAGAACACCACAGTCTGGGGATTTTATTTAAATTAGGATAGATTGGGTGTACTTCGTACACTTTCCTTTTTCATTTAAAAAAATTTTTTTACTCATTGTGTGTTGGAAAAAAATTGTTTTTCTTCTCCTTTTTACGTAAAACTAATCTGTGAGTTTTTGCTAATTTTCTCTATAACGGTAAAAAGAACAGGTGGTGGAATATCTCTCTCCATTATTATATAAGAATGGAAGTAAAATTGTGCTCAAGCTCAGCTGTACGAACGGTAGCTCACGAGAATAATAAGTACCAAGTTAATTGGCAAAAAACATTAGTGTTTTCTTTAGTGGAGCTATTTTTAATTAAACGCGGAATGTTTTATAATTAGTTTGAACCCTTTATTATACACACAGCACACAGGGTAATTTGTTTGATTTTATTCTTCAAATTAATGAGCTAACCAATCTATACACGAGACGTAACATTTCATAATCCTTTGTTTTTTTGATAAAAATTTATACAGGGCGCCCTCCTAAAATTAATATTTGGTACAAGAGGGTAACGAAGATCCTAGATCCCAGTAGATCATACTGACGTATCCAGGGGGTGAGCCTCAAAAAAACGTAAAATCAAAATTACTTCTGAAGAGTTTTTTTACTTATTGCTCACTTACTGGTAAACTGAACATGGGAATTAATTAAAATTGTACAAACATCAATTTCGTTAATGTACTAAGGTCCTCCTAAAATTTCATTAAGTAGATCCTACAGACATATCCAGAGGTGGGCTTCAAAAAAGACGTAAAATCTAAATTACTTTTCTAAACAGTTTCTTTTACGTACGTCTTGCCCAATTACTGCTAACCTGGACATGGGAATTAATTAAAATTGTACAAACATCAATTTCGTAGATGTACTAAGGTCCTCCAAAAATTTCATTAAGTAGATCCTACAAACATATCCAGGGGTGGACTTCAAAAAAGACGTAAATTCGAAATGACTTTTCTAAACAGTGATTTTACTTTTTGCCCCGTTACTGGTAAACTGGACATGGAAATTAATTTAAATTGGACAGGCAGATAGCTTAATGATGTATTAAGGCCCTCGTGAAATTTAATCAACTAGATCCTACTGACATATCCAGGGGTGGGCTTCAAAAAAGACGTAAAATCGAAATTACTTTCTTAAACAGTATTTTTACTTATTGTCCCCATTACTAGTAAACTGGACATGGGAATTAATTTAAATTGTACAAGCAGGGTGTTTAATGTTGTCTTAAGGCTCTCATGAAATTTAATTAACTAGATCCTTCTGACATATCCAGGGGTGGGCTTCAAAAAAAACATAAAATCGAAATTACTTTTCTAAACAGTATTTTTACTTGGTGCCCCCATTACTAGTAAACTGGACATGGGAATTAATTTAAATTGTACAAGCAGGTAGTTTAATGTTGTCCTAAGGCTCTCGTGAAATTTAATTAACTAAATCCTGCTGACATATCCAGGGGTGTGCTTCAAAAAAAACTTAAAATCGAAATTACTTTCCTAAACAGTATTTTTACTTATTGTCCCCATTACTAGTAAACTGGACATGGGAATTAATTTAAATTGAACAGGCAGATAGCTTAATGATGTATTAAGGCCCTCGTGAAATTTAATCAACTAGATCCTACTGACATATCCAGGGGTGGGCTTCAAAAAAGACGTAAAATCGAAATTACTTTCCTAAACAGTATTTTTACTTATTGTCCTCATTACTAGTAAACCGGACATGGGAATTAATTTAAATTGTACAAGCAGGTAGTTTAATGTTGTCCTAAGGCTCTCGTGAAATTTAATTAACTAGATCCTGCTGATATATCCAGGGGTGGGCTTAAAAAAAAACATAAAATCGAAATTACTTTTCTAAACAGTATTTTTACTTGTTGCCCCCATTACTAGTAAACTGGACATGGGAATTAATTTAAATTGTACAAGCAGGTAGTTTAATGTTGTCCTAAGGCTCTCGTGAAATTTAATTAACTAGATCCTGCTGATATATCCAGAGGTGGGCTTAAAAAAACATAAAATCGAAATTACTTTTCTAAACAGTATTTTTACTTATTGTCCCCATTACTAGTAAACCGGACATGGGAATTAATTTAAATTGTACAAGCAGGTAGTTTAATGTTGTCCTAAGGCTCTCGTGAAATTTAATTAACTAGATCCTGCTGATATATCCAGAGGTGGGCTTAAAAAAACATAAAATCGAAATTACTTTTCTAAACAGTATTTTTACTTGTTGCCCCCATTACTAGTAAACTGGACATGGGAATTAATTTAAATTGTACAAGCAGGTAGTTTAATGTTGTCCTAAGGCTCTCGTGAAGTTTAATTAACTAGATCCTGCTGACATATCCAGGGGTGGGCTTCAAAAAAAAACATAAAATCGAAATTACTTTTCTAAACAGTATTTTTACTTGTTGCCCCCATTACTAGTAAACTGGACATGGAAATTATGTTAAATTGTACAAGCAGGTAGTTTAATGTTGTCCTATGGCTCTCGTGAAGTTTAATTAACTAGATCCTGCTGACATATCCAGGGGTGGGCTTCAAAAAAGACGTAAAATCGAAATTACTTTCCTAAACAGTATTTTTACTTATTGTCCCCATTACTAGTAAACTGGACATGGGAATTAATTTAAATTGAACAGGCAGATAGCTTAATGATGTATTAAGGCCCTCGTGAAATTTAATCAACTAGATCCTACTGACATATCCAGGGGTGGGCTTCAAAAAAGACGTAAAATCGAAATTACTTTCCTAAACAGTATTTTTACTTATTGTCCCCATTACTAGTAAACCGGACATGGGAATTAATTTAAATTGTACTAGCAGGTAGTTTAATGTTGTCCTAAGGCTCTCGTGAAATTTAATTAACTAGATCCTGCTAATATATCCAGGGGTGGGCTTAAAAAAAAAACATAAAATCGAAATTATTTTTTTAAACAGTATTTTTACTTGTTGCCCCCATTACTAGTAAACTGGACATGGGAATTAATTTAAATTGTACAAGCAGGTAGTTTAATGTTGTCCTAAGGCTCTCGTGAAATTTAATTAACTAGATCCTGCTGACATATCCAGGGGTGGGCTTCAAAAAGAAACATAAAATCGAAATTGCTTTTCTAAACAGTATTTTTACTTGTTGCCCCCATTACTAGTAAACTGGACATGGAAATTAATTTAAATTGAGCAGGCTGATAGCTTAATGATGTATTAAGGCCCTCGTGAAATTTTATCTACTAGATCCTACTGACATATCCAGGGGTGGGCTTCAAAAAAGACGTAAAATCGAAATTACTTTCCTAAACAGTATTTTTACTTATTGTCCCCATTACTAGTAAACTGGACATGGGAATTAATTTAAATTGTACAAGCAGGTAGTTTAATATTGTCCTAAGGCTCTCGTGAAATTTAATTAACTAGATCGTGCTGACATATCCAGGGGTGGGCTTCAAAAAAAAACATAAAATCGAAATTACTTTTCTAAACAGTATTTTTACTTGTTGCCCCCATTACTAGTAAACTGGACATGGAAATTATGTTAAATTGTACAAGCAGGTAGTTTAATGTTGTCCTAAGGCTCTCGTGAAATTTAATTAACTAGATCCTGCTGATATATCCAGAGGTGGGCTTAAAAAAACATAAAATCGAAATTACTTTTCTAAACAGTATTTTTACTTGTTGCCCCCATTACTAGTAAACTGGACATGGGAATTAATTTAAATTGTACAAGCAGGTAGTTTAATGTTGTCCTAAGGCTCTCGTGAAATTTAATTAACTAGATCCTGCTGATATATCCAGAGGTGGGCTTAAAAAAACATAAAATCGAAATTACTTTTCTAAACAGTATTTTTACTTGTTGCCCCCATTACTAGTAAACTGGACATGGGAATTAATTTAAATTGAACAGGCAGATAGCTTAATGATGTATTAAGGCTCTCGTGAAATTTAATCAACTAGATCCTACTGACATATCCAGGGGTGGGCTTCAAAAAAGACGTAAAGTCGAAATTACTTTCCTAAACAGTATTTTTACTTATTGTCCCCATTACTAGTAAACTGGACATAGGAATTAATTTAAATTTTACAAGCAGGTAGTTTAATGTTGTCCTAAGGCCGTCATAAAATTTAACTTACTAGATCTGACTGACATATCCACAGGGGTGGGCTTTAAAATCGACCTAAAAACAAGAAAAAATTAGTATTTTGAATTTGATTTTGCTCCAAACTTTAAGGACACCCTGTATAAGTTATTTAAGCGGATATTTTTAAACAAAAAAAAGTTAATATAAAGAACACAAAATGTTATTTTCTTTTTTTTTTCTTATTAATTTAGCTTTATTAAATAGTAGGCTTATTTATTTTTCTAATTTAAAAAGAACGCTTTCGGGGAGCAAGATTTAATATTTTTATGATGAATTGAAATGTAAAAATTTGACCTACATTTAAATGAAAACTGTGGGGAATTTTTCACTCTCTTTTCAACAGATTGAATTTTATATTCATGACTGTGTTAGTTAATTAAGAGGGTATTGATGGGGGTGAGAGAGAGACGAAGGTGGAGTTGCCAAGGTAATTTTAGGCCCTTCACTTACAAAAAGAAAACTTTATGTTTAACTTATTTTAAAGTAAATTTTCCAAAAGTATTTTCATTTTGTTAAAGGATCATTTGAAAAATTTATGATTTTCAAATATTTAAATCTAATTTTTCTTTACTTTCTTTCTCTTCGTTTTTCTTTTTCTTCTATTCACTCTTTACCTCATGTGTGTACCTCATTTTACTTTTTTAAAAAATTTCGTCTACTTTTGCAAAATTATTGTGATCAATTTTTAAAATTGTCTATTTTTAAGGGGACAAATTGGTCAAAATTCTTGAAATGGCAATTAATGACCACACTAGGTCCAGCAAAAACTATCAAGCAGCGATAGATTTTTTAAATTGTTTCAAAACTACTTACCTTTAAGCTTTAAGGGGTGAAATTGGTCAAAATTTTGAAATGGCAGCCAATTGTGCTAGCCACACTAGGTCCATCAGCCATTGTCATTTGATTACGTGCACTTAAATTTAATTTTGTGGTAGGTGGTGGTAGACTGTGTGACTCAAGTCGCCTCCTGCTTTGGACGACTTACTGGTAGCAGTTAGTCCAAATGGGCAATTTTGCACGTCACAAGTCGCTCCTTAATTTCAATTTTCAGCTTAACACGAAGCTTTTATTTTTTTTAGCTCGTCCTGAACATTTGTTTTATAAATATAGAAAAAAAGTTTGTATAAATGTAGTTGTTTGTTGAATTTTTTTACTAGTACTAATAGCAC
Source organism: Malthinus seriepunctatus (assembly GCA_963924605.1). Taxonomy (NCBI): domain Eukaryota; kingdom Metazoa; phylum Arthropoda; class Insecta; order Coleoptera; family Cantharidae; genus Malthinus; species Malthinus seriepunctatus. Next base: position 42,617,110 of record OZ004603.1, read on the forward strand.
CACTAAGGAAAATGAATGGAACGAAGTCAAAGAAGGAACTAGATAAAAATCTTTTGTCTACTTTTTTTAGAACATAAAGTTTCTCGGGGCTACTTTATTGCACATCGTTTTGATTTTGTACAGTATTTTGTTTTCGACTGTGCTCGAAAAGCTCATAATATTATTTCCTTTATATTATTACAACTTTTGTCATTTAATTTTTTTTCGCCCCTTTAAAAAATAAAAAAAGAACATTTTACTGCCATAAGAAATAATTTTTCGACTTATCTCAATTTTTTTTATATGTGTGTTGTGTTTTGTAGTATAAAAAGCAAACAATCTGAATTGCATTGTTATTTCCGTAAGTGATTTTTAAGCCACCCTCTTCGTCCCGATTCAATCTGTCTTCATCATCTCTCTCTTAGTTTATCTCCCAATTTTCGTTTTAATTTATTTTTCTCTCTCTTACACTTATTGCGTTTAGCGTTTAATCGTCCCGTTACTCTTAGTTAAGGGAAGGTGGATTAAAAATGTCGTGTTAAAGTAGATTATACTTAGAGAGAGAAAATTTCTTCTCTCGATTGGAAAAAATTTAAGGAAAAAGTTTATTAAGGTTTATAGAGCCAGTAGCGGCGCCTTCTCTAGCTTCGGTGTCTGTTTTCTACTTACATCCTTGTTACCATAGATATTTACCCATCTGTATGTCTACTTGTCTCTATGGATACCAGTTTAGCTTTTGCTTGTAATTTTGACAGACCGTCCATTGCCTGGCTCACAGCTTAGTCCCTTAGATCAGTACATCAAAGTAGTAGGCACCCCAAGGGAATCATGGTGAAGCCAAAAGTAGCCTTTGGATGGTACCATGGTCGAGCAAGAGTCGACTCGACGGTAGGGGTCTACCCTTAGAAGGTAGATTACTAATGTGTTAAAGTACAGGAAATTTTCTTTTCGAGTGAAAAACTAGGCGTGTGCCGCCACTGCTTTACACAAATTGCCATTTATTTATATAATAGTCGAAACGTTTTACTTTGTATAATTATTTTTTCTTCTTCATTATCTAAAACTATTCATAAATCCCTTTTGACGTTGTTTTGGGTTAAGTTTAGAATGTCGTTGTGTGTAAGGCCACGTTTGTTGGAAAAAGGGGTTAAAGTGTGAGGGAGAATTTTCCTTTGTCCACTGCAATTGTCGAGATTCACAAAAAGGATTACCGTTGATTGTGGTTTGTAAATTGGATTACGTTGTAATGTGTGTGTGAATGTTACATGTTATTTTTGAACTGTGCCGCGTGCGTTTTAATCACCATATTCTCTACGGATTTTACTTTATTAGAGATTTTTTATTACATTTTGATTGATGAGTACTTGTTAGAATGAGAGTATAATTGATTTACATAATTTGCGTGGGATAAAATTTAATTGAAAGTGTTTTTTTTGTTTAAACGTTCGAATATACCAATTTCTATTATAGTTTATAAAACTCTTCAATTTTTCAAATATTGTGTGTGAAGCGTTTGTTATTCGTTTTTATTTTTGTGAAAAATAAAACATTGATATGGCCATAACGGGACTTTTTCGTGATGCCTATTAACGCTCGTTTTAAGTATTTAATTTAAGAAAGTTAGGCGCATTTGCAGTTAAACCGGAAGTCACTATGTATAGTGTTGGTATCATCTAACAGTCAATTTCATGAGCTTTCAAATTATTGTAAAATATCTAAAAAAATTTTCAAAAAATCTTAACTCCGGCCCTGCTTCATAAAAGTTAATAAAATATGCGGTGTTCGATAAAGAACGACGATGTCTAGAACATATCCAAAAATTAGAAAAAGGGCTCTTAATGGTAGTCAATTTTGAAACAATTTCCCAAATATATTAAGGCTCAAGCCTTCTACTTTGGCTATACCATGACGTTTTTAGATTATCATAGTAATAATTACCATCTAAGCTATAGGCAAACAAACACGAGGTGTTTCGAAAACCTCTGATATTTTTCTTATTTCCGGTTTAGCCGAAAGCGTTTTGTTAACCAAAAATATTGTCAAATACTAGGTATTCATGTGATTACTTTAAGTACCAATTTTCAATTTTTTATTTTTTTACTAACGAATTTTAGAAATTTTGACTTTTAAAAAATCATTACTCCGGTCCTGCTCCATAAAAATAAATAAAATATGCGGCGTTCGATAGAAAACGACGTTGTCTATAACATATCCAAAAATGAATATAAAGGCCATAGCCGATTTTGAGAAAATTCGTTTCAAAATTTTAATCAACTTTGACCCCTTAAAGTTAGTCGATTTTGAAACAATTTCAAAAATGAATTGATTTAAGACTAAAGCCTAATACTTTGGCTATACGATGCCGTTTTTAGATTGTTGTAATAATAATTACCATCTAAGTTATAGGCAAACAACCAAGAGGTGTTTCTAAAAATTTAGGTTATATTTTAATTTCTGGTTTAACCAAATCGTTTTGTTAACCAAAAATATTGTCAAATACTAGGTATTCATGTGATTACTTTAAGGACGCGCTGCAAAAGTGGAGGGGAGACATTTTTGCCACAGCGTGTATTTTTACCACTTTAAGTTGAAGGAAAAAACTATAGATGGTGCCAACATACTGTCAAAATAATTATTTTAATTACCAATGTCAACCAATCTCAAACTAAAAAAAAACTAGAAACAGTACTTAAAAGTAGAACATTACAACATCGTTTTGGACGGTTTTCAATGCTGTAATGAGTATATTGTAAACGAGTATATTGTGAATGAGTATATTGTGAATGAGTATATTGTTACAAAAGAACAGTAAAGTTAAAAATTTATAACTGGAACTTTAAAATTTTGCTTGGGCCATCTAAAAGGCAATGCCTGAACTATTGTCGAAAGATTTGGTTGAAAAGACCGCTAAGGACATATTTTGATTCAGTATTTTGTTGTAGATTTCGTTTAATTAGCGATGGAATCACTTAAAAATTAGGTATTGTTCTTATAACAATCTCCTCTAGGAGATAACGGAATTTCATCAATATTGGTTGCTTCAAAATTTGAAACTTTCTTGTTTTCAAAAATTAATTTAACCTATTTATTTATAATATAAAGCAATGAAAATTGTTCATCTCCTTCATTGATCTTTCCTTATTAAACATTCAAAAAAATTAAGTTCATATAACGTTTAGTTTTTAAATCCTACAACTAAAACTAAAGGCTTATTTTTAACGTTGCTTTGTCAGCGCGGCCTTAAGTACCAATTTTCAATTTTTTATTTTTTTACTAACGAATTTTAGAAATTTTGACTTTTAAAAAATCATTACTCCGGCCCTGCTCCATAAAAGTAAATAAAATATGCGGCGTTCGATAGAAAACGACGTTGTCTATAACATATCCAAAAATGAATATAAGGGCCATTGCCGATTTTGAGAAAATTCGTTTCAAAATTTTAATCAACTTTAACCCCTTAAAGTTAGTCGATTTTGAAACAATTTCAAAAATGAATTGATTTAAGACTAAAGCCTAATACTTTGGCTATACGATGCCGTTTTTAGATTGTTGTAATAATAATTACCATCTAAGTTATAGGCAAACAACCAAGAGGTGTTTCTAAAAATTTAGGTTATATTTTAATTTCTGGTTTAACCAAATCGTTTTGTTAACCAAAAATATTGTCAAATACTAGGTATTCATGTGATTACTTTAAGGACGCGCTGCAAAAGTGGAGGGGAGACATTTTTGCCACAGCGTGTATTTTTACCACTTTAAGTTGAAGGAAAAAACTATAGATGGTGCCAACATACTGTCAAAATAATTATTTTAATTACCAATGTCAACCAATCTCAAACTAAAAAAAAACTAGAAACAGTACTTAAAAGTAGAACATTACAACATCGTTTTGGACGGTTTTCAATGCTGTAATGAGTATATTGTAAACGAGTATATTGTGAATGAGTATATTGTGAATGAGTATATTGTTACAAAAGAACAGTAAAGTTAAAAATTTATAACTGGAACTTTAAAATTTTGCTTGGGCCATCTAAAAGGCAATGCCTGAACTATTGTCGAAAGATTTGGTTGAAAAGACCGCTAAGGACATATTTTGATTCAGTATTTTGTTGTAGATTTCGTTTAATTAGCGATGGAATCACTTAAAAATTAGGTATTGTTCTTATAACAATCTCCTCTAGGAGATAACGGAATTTCATCAATATTGGTTGCTTCAAAATTTGAAACTTTCTTGTTTTCAAAAATTAATTTAACCTATTTATTTATAATATAAAGCAATGAAAATTGTTCATCTCCTTCATTGATCTTTCCTTATTAAACATTCAAAAAAATTAAGTTCATATAACGTTTAGTTTTTAAATCCTACAACTAAAACTAAAGGCTTATTTTTAACGTTGCTTTGTCAGCGCGGCCTTAAGTACCAATTTTCAATTTTTTATTTTTTTACTAACGAATTTTAGAAATTTTGACTTTTAAAAAATCATTACTCCGGCCCTGCTCCATAAAAGTAAATAAAATATGCGGCGTTCGATAGAAAACGACGTTGTCTATAACATATCCAAAAATGAATATAAGGGCCATTGCCGATTTTGAGAAAATTCGTTTCAAAATTTTAATCAACTTTAACCCCTTAAAGTTAGTCGATTTTGAAACAATTTCAAAAATGAATTGATTTAAGACTAAAGCCTAATACTTTGGCTATACGATGCCGTTTTTAGATTGTTGTAATAATAATTACCATCTAAGTTATAGGCAAACAACCAAGAGGTGTTTCTAAAAATTTAGGTTATATTTTAATTTCTGGTTTAACCAAATCGTTTTGTTAACCAAAAATATTGTCAAATACTAGGTATTCATGTGATTACTTTAAGGACGCGCTGCAAAAGTGGAGGGGAGACATTTTTGCCACAGCGTGTATTTTTACCACTTTAAGTTGAAGGAAAAAACTATAGATGGTGCCAACATACTGTCAAAATAATTATTTTAATTACCAATGTCAACCAATCTCAAACTAAAAAAAAACTAGAAACAGTACTTAAAAGTAGAACATTACAACATCGTTTTGGACGGTTTTCAATGCTGTAATGAGTATATTGTAAACGAGTATATTGTGAATGAGTATATTGTGAATGAGTATATTGTTACAAAAGAACAGTAAAGTTAAAAATTTATAACTGGAACTTTAAAATTTTGCTTGGGCCATCTAAAAGGCAATGCCTGAACTATTGTCGAAAGATTTGGTTGAAAAGACCGCTAAGGACATATTTTGATTCAGTATTTTGTTGTAGATTTCGTTTAATTAGCGATGGAATCACTTAAAAATTAGGTATTGTTCTTATAACAATCTCCTCTAGGAGATAACGGAATTTCATCAATATTGGTTGCTTCAAAATTTGAAACTTTCTTGTTTTCAAAAATTAATTTAACCTATTTATTTATAATATAAAGCAATGAAAATTGTTCATCTCCTTCATTGATCTTTCCTTATTAAACATTCAAAAAAATTAAGTTCATATAACGTTTAGTTTTTAAATCCTACAACTAAAACTAAAGGCTTATTTTTAACGTTGCTTTGTCAGCGCGGCCTTAAGTACCAATTTTCAATTTTTTATTTTTTTACTAACGAATTTTAGAAATTTTGACTTTTAAAAAATCATTACTCCGGCCCTGCTCCATAAAAGTAAATAAAATATGCGGCGTTCGATAGAAAACGACGTTGTCTATAACATATCCAAAAATGAATATAAGGGCCATTGCCGATTTTGAGAAAATTCGTTTCAAAATTTTAATCAACTTTAACCCCTTAAAGTTAGTCGATTTTGAAACAATTTCAAAAATGAATTGATTTATGACTAAAGCCTAATACTTTGGCTATACGATGCCGTTTTTAGATTGTTGTAATAATAATTACCATCTAAGTTATAGGCAAACAACCAAGGAGGTGTTTCTAAAAATTTAGGTTATATTTTAATTTCTGGTTTAACCAAATCGTTTTGTTAACCAAAAATATTGTCAAATACTAGGTATTCATGTTGGTACTGTAAGTACCAATTTTCAATTTTTTATGTTTATTATAAAAGAATTTTTAAAATTTTGACTTAAAAAAAATAACTCCCGTCCTGCTCTATAATATAATAATAATATATATTTAGCCAAGGCTATAGATACATCAACATAAGAATAATTGATAATCACAAACAAAAAACAAATTCAAAAGCAAATTCAAAAGCAAATGCTGAAATTAAATAACATTATATAGAAGTAAATAAAATACGCGACTTTCGATAGAGAATTGCGTTGTCTGTAATACATCCAAAAATGAAAGAAAGGGCCAGAGTTTATGTTGAGAAAATGTGTTTAAAAATTTTAACTAATTTTGACTTCTTAAAGGTAGCCTATTTTAAAAAATATAAAAAATTGGTGAGGTTAGGGCGAAAGCCTTATATTTTGGCTACAAAATGTCACTTTGAGATTTTCATAATAAAATTTACCGGCTAAGTTATAAGTGAAAGACCACAACACGAGACAATTGGCCGCCATTTTGAATTTAAAAATTACAAATTTTTTTAATTCAATTGTCACGGGGAGGAGTTAAGATTTGTCTGTTAACTATTTCTAAATATTTTAGGAAAATAGATACGAGTTCATGAAAAATCCTCTTTAAGAGCTCACAGAAGAGTTAAGTTCTTCATAGGTTGACCAAGTGTCGAGGGGAGTGGGGTCAAACTTTCATATTTTTGCGTAATTTTCCTTCCATTTTATTTTATTCATTTGTTTTTTAAAATTATGTTTTTTTATATTTTTTAGAGTTCAGTAAACTTGATGAGTTTTTGTAATTTTTAATGTAATTGGAATATTTCTTTGTAAAACATTAAGACGAGATGTATTTATTTAAAAATTTTTATGTTTTGTTTGTTATAACCTCAGTATTTTAATTAAGAGCTAGATGAATTTTTGATAAAAGAACAAACAATTTAAGTATTTCAATGAAAGTCTATGTTGGCTTCCGTTGTCGGAAATTAAAAATGTTACCCCAAGTTTAGTTATCTCCGGGGTTATTGTAAAATATTGAAATTTTGTAACATTTTTTTAAACTTTTTTAATTTTTGATTTTTTTTAAAGTCAAATGGTTTTTATTCGACGCTTTACTTTTTACCTACCACCCTAATACGCTTCATGCGTTGATGATTGAAATTTGTTAATTGGTTTTAAAGGAAATTGAAAGTTTGCTTATTCACTCTTATATTAAGGGGAGGATTTTGATGAAAAATTGGAAACTTCAAAAGACTCAAATTGGAAGTTAATATAAATTTAAAAGATTTTTTTTGTTTTGACGCAATAAACCTTTCGAGGGCGTTTCTACTGCGTCAATCGACAAAATTATTTGAGACCAAACATTGGTTTTTAACAGAGGGGCAGTTATCTCCAAAATTATAAGGAATAGAGAAAAAATTAATAGAAACAAACTTGTAAGAAATTTGATAAGCTTTCATTTTGCTAAGAATATTTTTTCCCATAGAGCCCACCGTTTTCGAGATATAAGCGAAAACCCTAAAAGCGGTTTTCCACCTCGTCGTTCCTGTTCCTGTTTTTTAAACAAAAATATTTTTCCAAAAATTGTATATTGATTTAATTTCAACCTCAATGATTTAAACATTAATCGAAAGAAAAATGAAGTGAGAAAACTTTTTGACAAGTTTAAAATTATTTTATTTTCTCTAACACGATCAGTGAAAAGTTTGAATTTTTATCTTTCGACTTATTGAATATACTTCTTTTGTAACTTTCGTCTCTTATAATGATTAAAAAGTTGCTTTAATAATAATTTTTTGCGCGAATTGTCACGTATTATTTTTTCTTTAAAATTCAAATCTCTTAAGCCTAAGAAAATCTTGGCATTTACCACTAAACAAGAACCGCGCGCGTAGAGAGAATTTAAGTTGGAAACATTAACCCTACTCCAAAATAGTTTCCTTGTATCATATTAGAGTAATTACAAAATCTGGCCACCGCGGCGCGGCGCGAGGGATTGTTTTGCCAAGGGGGTTTATTCCACCCTTCTCTCTGGATGAAACATTTCAGACTAATACACCATGCCGAGCTCGTAGGTGGTAGACGAGCAGATTTGATTATCCCTGATGTTATTATGATTACAGCAGATTGTGCACCCGTATATACCTTGTTTACAATTTAAAGTGTGCGGTTTCCGTCACCTATACGTGACAGAAATTGAGTTTCCTCGCTTTATTCCAAAATGAAAATATAATAATTTTAGTATACCTATACATAAAGCCACATAAAGTAAACTTTTAAATACGCGCTTTGTCCAAATTTCATTAAAAAAATTTCATTTCTGTTTTGTATTAACATCGAAAAGAAAAACTCTTAGGGCCGGTACTTATTGAGTCTCGATTAAGCACTAGATTCGGTATTTGTTTCAATATAAACGGATGTTTTAGTGCATTTTGTGTCGGGATTTCAGATAAACGTGGTTACGAGTAGGCGATTTAACAATGGTTACCTTGATTATTTTGGAACTTGTCAAGTTAAACAGGATTTTAATCTAAACTCACAGTTCCGGCCCTTAGATCTTTCAATTTTGATTGCTCGTTAAACAGTTCAAAATTGAATGGAGCAAATTGAAAACAAGATTGAGCATAACAAGATCTAGTAGGTTGTTTAAACTCTCATAAAGCTTCCATTGATGGCTATAACAACTCAAATACTATTAGGTGTCGCAAGCACTTATGTACCATTTACAACTAACTGACCAAATTATTGAAAATTGATATTTTTTTTAACACCCAGTATATTATTGTATATTTGAAATCGCCTTTCGATGGCGATCAAAATGAGTTGTGAGTCGATGGGTCTACGATGACTCTGAACCAAGATATTACCTATTTTGTGATGAAAGACGAAAACTTGATTTGTCCACTGTGACGTAGGGAATAGATATTTTCAACTGCGGTTTGCGTTAAAAAATTTTTCTGGAAGCTTCGCTTTTGATTAGTACTTATAGTCCTTATTATCATACTAAAAGTCCTCATACTTTTGAGGAGGGAAACTCCTCCAAAGTCGGGCTTGAATATGAAAAAAATCACACTTCTTGTCATATTTTAGTGACTATCTCGGAAACTACGTATTTAAAGAAAAATTATAAAGAGTCAAAAATTGAAGAGACGAAAATTCTACAAAAGAGCCTTATTTGTGAATTATCTAAAAATTAAACAGTTTTTGGAAAAATTATTTTGAAAGTTAACATGTCTGAAATCACACTTTTCTTCATATTTTTGCGATTATCTCGGAAACTGTGTATTAAATGAAAAATTATAAAGAGTCAAAAATTGAAGAGAGAAAAATTCTACAAAAAGAGTCTTATTTGTGAATTTTCTAAACATTAAAGAGTTTTTGGAAAAATTATTTTGAACGTTAACATGTCTGAAATCACACTTTTCTTCATATTTTGGCGATTGTCTCGGACACTATGTATTAAAAGAAAAATTATAAAGAGTCAAAAATTGAAGAGAGAAAAATTCTACAAAAAGAGTCTTATTTGTGAATTTTTTAAACATTAAAGAGTTTTTGGAAAAATTATTTTGAACGTTAACATGTCTGAAATCACACTTTTCTTCATATTTTGGCGATTATCTCGGACACTATGTATTAAAAGAAAAATTATAAAGAGTCAAAAATTGAAGAGAGAAAAATTCTACAAAAAGAGTCTTATTTGTGAATTTTTTAAACATTAAAGAGTTTTTGGAAAAATTATTTTGAACGTTAACATGTCTGAAATCACACTTTTCTTCATATTTTGGCGATTATCTCGGACACTATGTATTAAAAGAAAAATTATAAAGAGTCAAAAATTGAAGAGAGAAAAATTCTACAAAAAGAGTCTTATTTGTGAATTTTTTAAACATTAAAGAGTTTTTGGAAAAATTATTTTGAACGTTAACATGTCTGAAATCACACTTTTCTTCATATTTTGGCGATTATCTCGGACACTATGTATTAAAAGAAAAATTATAAAGAGTCAAAAATTGAAGAGAGAAAAATTCTACAAAAAGAGTCTTATTTGTGAATTTTTTAAACATTAAAGAGTTTTTGGAAAAATTATTTTGAACGTTAACATGTCTGAAATCACACTTTTCTTCATATTTTGGCGATTATCTCGGACACTATGTATTAAAAGAAAAATTATAAAGAGTCAAAAATTGAAGAGAGAAAAATTCTACAAAAAGAGTCTTATTTGTGAATTTTTTAAACATTAAAGAGTTTTTGGAAAAATTATTTTGAACGTTAACATGTCTGAAATCACACTTTTCTTCATATTTTGGCGATTATCTCGGACACTACGTATTAAAAGAAAAATTATAAAGAGTCAAAAATTGAAGAGAGAAAAATTCTACAAAAAGAGTCTTATTTGTGAATTTTTTAAACATTAAAGAGTTTTTGGAAAAATTATTTTGAACGTTAACATGTCTGAAATCACACTTTTCTTCATATTTTGCACATTGTGCACTTGCATCTTTTCCTGATAATTTTTGAAAAAAGAAAATCTTCATTTGAAATAAACCAAACTTTTAAGCACCCTCTTTCAGAGCAACAAATTCGAACCTGAGGCCTCTACATATTTTTATCCGCCACTTACATTATCCAGTATGAGGTTGAAAAGAAAAACAAAACCATAGAAAATTAAGAGAAAAAGGAAAACAAAAAAACAAATTAGAATTAATTATAAATGCGAGTCTCGTAAGGATTTAAAAATAAAAACACATGCTTTTGTATCCACTAAAACCGTGTCGCAAATTTTAAAAAAGAACCCGGATTAAAAATAATTAGCTCTCCTTTTTATTAATTATAATAATAATTATTTTGCGGCATATTATATTATTTAGCTTCTCTTTCTCTATACGTATAATCTCATTAAGTTTGACATAGACGAATGTGCGGTCGTCGACGTGATTGAAAAGTAATTCGGTAGAAGGAGTGTGATATCATAATTTAGTTAGAGCTCGCTCAATGTAGTAATTTAGTTCAAACCGCAACTTGTAGCACAATCATGCTTAATTGCTTTGAATTTCGAGTGCCTCGGATGACTATAACCTAAGGACAAAATCCAAAATATCCACACAATTTTATTTTTCTTCAAATCTCTAAAAAAGTCTACATTTTGTTACTAAATAACAAATAAGTAACATTGAAGTTGCACTTTTTATCTAGTACAAAAAAAGTTAATTCTAACCTTACTTATTTATAACAAATTGTAATATAAAATGACATTAATTTCCTGTTAATATTTTGTTTTTTACGTTTAATAATTACTTTTTACACTTTAAAGTAAATTTAAAAAATATTTGACAACTGAAGTACAAGTAATTGACAAGAGATGGCGCTTTTAAAAAATTTCAAAAGAAATCAAAATAGTATAGAAAACTTAATGCTCTCCAACTTCTTTTCTAAAGACTTTTACTGTAAAATTAAGGGCTGATGTGCTGCTAGAGGTAAAAGTTTGAAGAAAAACGTTTTTTTCAAACATTAACTATTTTTGCGGGTGGATATCTCGAAAACTATAAGGACTAGAGAAAAAATGAATAGTAACAGTCTTGTAGGAAATTTAATAAGCTTTCTTTTTGATAAGAAGAATTTTTTTCCTAGGACCCATCGTTTTTGAGATATTAGCAAAAATCCCAAAAACGGGCCTTTCTACCTCCTCCCTCCCTTAGCCATATGGCTAGGACTGTTGAGCCACGACAGAGACTCTCCCACTGCTTCGACCAAACTTTTTACATCTTTGCTGTATTTAAATTAGCAAGTGTTACTATTAATTATCGAAAGGTAAATTAAATTAAGGTTTAAACAACAAATAATTTATTCAAACCATTAAATTCTAGTTTTAATTATAAGCGAGACCATATTTATTCTACCAACAATCTGTCAGTGTTAGATACGAACAATTAAGACTTAATTGTAATTAAGCTGTTTTAGTATTCAGGAAACAACTATTTATTTTACATCGAGATAGAATACACCTGTGCTCCCTCTCAAATACTCGAATCGACTTGTACATAACCTTAAAATTGCAACGAAATATTAAATTTAAATATTTAATAGAAATAATGAAAAAAAATCAAAAAAAGAGGGAGGAAGAGAAAAAAAAGCCAATTTCGTTACGAGTATTTAAAATTCTTTTCGTAACGTGACAGGTTTTAATTTAGAAAATGTTTCTAAAAACTCAAAGCACGTTTTTGATTAGCACCATTACAAGTGCCCCAATTTTTTTTGCTTTTAATTTTTTTTGAGTGGCTGCTTAATTGGTTTTATGAATCTTATAATACTACTGGATTTGTGAATAGTCTGGAATAAGATTTATATTCTTCCTTTTTTTATGTTAGTTCCGAGAAAAAACACCAGGGGCCTCAAATTGATTTAAATTTAAAGCCTATTTGATCTACTATCCAGAAACTTCTAGTTTTTGGAAATGCAATTGAAAAATTACAGGTTTAGTCAGTATGAATAGGTAATGTGAGTGCAATATGTAGGTACTGTGGCTAGCACTATACTTGCAACTGTTTATTATTTAAGCTTTAAAAGCCCCACGTTGGGCGCCAAATGTAACACCGATCTTACGATCGTATGTGCAGTATGGCTTCGACGTCGCTCAAGTCGAAGACACTGGGAGGTTTGGAGCGATGAACAAGCAACAACAAAGACTTTCAAACCAAAAATAAAAAGATTTATTACAACAAAATAAAATAGGCAAATAATAAAACGTAAATAAATTACTCTTCTTTTCGTTCTCGGTTATTGTTGCTTCCTGGGCACCGCAACGGTCTTGCTTCAAGAACGACTCCAAGGAAACTGGATCTGGGAACTGCTGACGGGTGGTTAGCCCACGGACCTGACCAGCGGAAGGGAGGCGATTAACCCGAAAGTCTGACCGCAAAGGGACACAAGGGGAACGATTAGCCGCAATGGCTGACCGTGTGACACGTGGTTGGCCCTAGGGACCTTACCAACAGGAGGAACGATTGGCCAAAAGGCCTGACCGTATGAATGACACAAGATTGGCGCTAGGGGTCTAACCAACAGGAGGAATGTACTGGGGTAGACAAGATCATCTTAAACCCTACAACTGCTGCTTGTAATAGCCGCTGCTGCAGGGACGCCAGACTATCAACTACCCACAGCACAAGGGGACCACACTGAGCACAATCGCACTCTGCATAGTGGACTAACACGGACGGTAACGGACTCTCTCAAAAATTCATGCACGCTGAATATTTATTAATTCTCCACCACTAAGTTCTTAGCACCAATCAGGGCTCAGCTTGTTATTTGGTGGGAACGTATATGTTACTCCGTACGCTTCGTACTCATATCTGCGATTATCACCAAACTCTTACATAAATGCTTTTTATACGGTTATGTAGGTGGTGATAGATTCGGGCTTACAAGAGGCATCAAATGGTATATATCAAATGGGGGGGGGGGTAATTACAAATAATTTTAAAAAGCATTTAAAATATTCATACAAATTTATACCATTGCATCGCAGATGATACAAAAACGGAGGATCTGATGGTTGCTGGTGGATTACCGACGAGCCATTTTTAATAAAAAACGCTCGGGCGTGAAAACGATGTTAATTTTTCCCGTATCAGAAGCAGAATCTTAAGAATTCGTAACATTTAGATAGGTGTAGCTTCTCTTTGCGGTGAAAAAAGCTTTTCGTTCGCAATGGCTTCACCTAAAAACTACCAGATCCGTTGATCTGAAATTTTTAACACAAATTGAAAGCATTTGTGTTTAGGTTTAAGAAGTAAAAAAATTTAGATGCCTGAAAAAATCTTTCTCTTTCTATTTTTTAACATTACTTGAAAATATGTAACTAAAAACGTGGTTTTCTCCGTTGCTGAAAATGTCGTCAACAGAATCTTCCAAACTTTACTGGTTGAAAGTTGGGGTTAAAGTAACGAATGGTAGCAACGAAAGCTTTAAATATTAAGAAAATTGATTAAACTTGTTGGGGGAGTAAAAAAAAGCATCAAAATAAGAAGAAATGGTAAACGATTTGTGTGACAATGAGATTTATATAATTTGGATAAATGGAGGTTGTAGATTTATCATTTCTTGGCAGTTGAAAGTCATTTGCGGATTTCGTTATGCAGATCCGCCCTTTAAACGCCCCGAGAAAATAAATTTTAATTTTTAATTAATTAACACAAATTGTATCTTAATTAATTTTGTACTTAATGTAAAGAAATTGGTCGATTAATTTCTATATTTGCGTTAATATTTGAGATACGAGTTTTTGAATTGTAGATGAAAATGGAGAGAGTAGAAAAAAAATAAAAGATGACATAAAAACCCAATCTTAAATACAGACAGTGTCTGCAATAAATGGCCGAAGGTATCTTAATGCAATTGCCAATTTAGACCCTCGCCTTTCGACAAGACTTATATTTCATTGATTTGTTTCTCTGATTGTATGGTTCTTTTCTTTGAACTTTTTAACGACTTTCATTGTATATAAAGAAGAAGCATCACGTATAAATCTCATTTGAAAGAAACCAATTCAGATTTTAAGATCACGTTCAAGTTCATACGACAAATTTTTGTTCAAAATTCCGAGAGGTTAACCTTTTTTTTCTTTCTTATTTATTTCTTTTTAAAAGGAAATTTAAATTGATTTTATGCCTTAATGGACCATATTATAATTATTCAAAATATCTGAAAAGTTTATCAATCTCCTTCCCAAATCGTCAGGGTTTTCCTTCTCTTATAACTACACATACATAACACATTGCATTTCCGATTAAACCGAAAGTCCTAATATAAAGTTTTTGATATCATCGGTTAGTTAATTAAATAAATTAAAGTTAAGTGTCAAATAATACATATTTATGTGATTACTTTAAGTGGCAACTTAGAATTTTTATTTTAATTAGAAAAGAATTTATCAAATTTTTTAATTTTTAATTTAAAAATTCATAACTCCGGTCCTGTTCCATAGAAGTTAATAAAATATGCGGCGTTTGATAGAAAACGACAATATCTACAATATATCCAAAAATAAAAAAAAAGTCCGTAGCCGATTTAGAGAAACTTCATTTAAATACTTTAATAAATTTTAACCTCTTAAGAGTGGGCAATTTTGAAACAATTTCAAAAGTTGGTTTATTTAGGACTAAAGTCTTATATTGTGGCTATGCAATCCTGTTTTCGAATTTTCATAATAGTAATTACCGGCTAAGTTATAGTGAAAAAACCACTTTTAATATTTTAAGATCTTTTAATTTCCGGTTTAACAGGAAGTGTTTTTTTGATCAAAAATATTGTCAAAAAATAGATATTCATACGTTTACCAACTCTCAAATTTTTATTTTTATTACAAAATAAGTGAGCAATTTTTGAAATTTTGTTTTTTAAAAAATCATAACTCCGGTCCTGCAACATAGAAAGGAATAAAATATGCGGCATTCGATAGAGAACGAAAATGTTTACAGCATATTCAAAAATTTAAAAAAATGCTTGGGTCGATTTTGAGTTATTCAATTTCAAAACTTTAACCAAGTTTTGCCCCTTAAAGGGTAGGCCATTTTGAAACAATTTTAAAAAACCATTACATTAGGACTAAAGTTTTTATTTTGGCTATACATTGCCGTTTTCGAATTTTCATAATAAGAATTACCTGCTCAAGTTATAAGAAAAAAACACGAAATGGGACAATTGTTATATTGGCCGCCATTTTGGATTAAAAAAAATTTTTTTGATCGTGTAAAATGTACGAAAATGTAAAAAAAAATAGAACACGCAGTAACAATTTTTAAGGGTAAAAAAGGGTTAAAAACATTTGTTATGTTAATTTCTTAATTTTCAATTTCCATTTTCAAACTCAATAAAATCAATATTACCAACAACGTGTTTCTGATTTTTAGCGATTAAGCTCAAAAACACAAATAATGCAATAAAGCACATTAAAGCCCTAAATAAACAAAACCCTTTAAATAAAAATAACACTATTCAAAGCCAAATGGATTAAAAACAAATCACCTAGAGCTAGCCGAGTTCAATATACATTTTGAAAGCGTAAATTAAAATTTTGTGCAATTAGATACAGGGTGTGTCAAATTTAAAAGTTACATTTTGTCTTGGAGACTCACACGGTATAATTTCGTCAAAAATGGGCAATATCTTGGTCCAGAAATATCTCAAATACATCAATTCACACAGATAATATGGGATAATATACATATACACACAGGAATAATATACAGGGTGTGCTATTTCAATAAAATTTAAATTTGGTTTCTTTTGTAAATACTTCACCTTGTATATGTAAAAATATTTTTTTTAAATGCTACTTTAGCTGCTTTAGCACAACTATATTAACAATGCATTTGTTTTCTTTTCGTAACTGCTTAAGTGCGGGTATAATTTTTCGGGCAGACACGTTGGGCCACCCTGTATATTTAAAAAATACTACAAACCCTATCGAGTCGCACCTCATTTTAAAGGTATTTTTAAAAGTAATTCATTAAGGCAACCCGTTCTTTGTTACCACAACTATATCAAAAATGGCGGCCGAGAAACTCATTCACTTGTAAGTTAACCTGCAAATTAACCCTTAATATTTTACATTGTGTGTTTTTAAATGTAAATTTGATACATTTACAATGAGCGTTATAAAATTTTATGATTATAGCTTTTTTTTAATTTTTTATCTTAATTTACGATGAGTTAAATAGTAAACAGAAAAAAAAAGTTAAAAAATAATTACTACCCCGTTATTAAAATATAATAGTATTATGAGTTGTTAAGTTTTAACGCAAGTCATGTTAAAAGCATGTTATGAAAATTTGTTAATGTCAGATGCATAAGCTTCCATGATCCGTTCATAAAGTTTCTATTTTATTAATGTAATAACTTGTTATTTCCTTTCTATGAGAAAATTATAATTTTTGTGGCTTTCATTATTTTTCTTATATAAAAATATAATAAAATGGGGGATGTAAAATTTACGACTTTTTTAAAACATTTAACGCACTTCCGATTTTACCACCTCCTTAAATATAACGCGGTCGAGGTAAAAGATACATTTAATGAGAAAAATATTTTTGAAGGGTTGTTTTAAGTCTTTTGCAATTTTCTTGTTGAAAACGCTTTTCAACATGTGTATTTCGGTCGAATTTACGACCAACTTATATTTTTAATGGTAATAAACCTTAAAGCCTTTCACTTTCTGTTTGCTTGGTGTTATTTACAGCTACTTCTTTTAATCGAATCCTTTTTAAGTTTCATTTCAAAATGTATTTCGTGGGTGTAATAACATTACTTATACACTAAACTTATACGTTTTATAGCTTAATTCTGTTGAGTTTATACCCCTTTTATATGAAAAGCCCTTCGTGCATTGGTCACCCTATTAGGATTGTTTTTATGTTGCCATTACATTTTATTATTTTACAGTACAGCGTATTATTTTTCTCCTATACATTTTTCTACTAGCTCGTTATATTTTTCTTATATATTTTTCTGTCGCACTAAACCGACCTCAAAGTGTATTTTAAATTAATTTACAACGTACATTCGTTCTGATTTTTTTATTTCTATTATTTCCCACCATAATATAGTAGCTATATACGCAAAAAGTTCAATTTAATGCCGACGTTAATTAATCGAGAACTTTATAGTACCGGTTGGTAATCTATTAGGCTGTTTTTTTCTCACTTACAACGCACTGAAATAGGACATTACTTCATTAAAACTGCAAGTATCACTTTGAAAAAAGTTAAATGGGCTCACACCCCTATAAATAGTCCAATCAACAAACGCTCAAAGAAAGAGTTTTAGAGGATATGGAAGAGGGTGGAATAATTCCTAATTCTTCCTGATTTTTTTATTTCTATTATTTACCACTATAGTATACTTATATACGCAAAAAAGTTCAATTTAATGCCGACATTAATTAATCGAGAACTTTATAGTACCGACTGGTAGTCTATTAGACTGTTTTTTTCACTTCCGCACTATAAAGAGACATTACTTCATTACAACTGCCAGTATCACTTTGAAAAAAATTAAAAGGGCTCACACCCCTATATGTACTCAACGAACGCTAAAAAAGTGGCGGGTTGTAGGGGACATGGAAGAGGGTGGAATTTTTTCAGTAAAAAAGTGCAGAAGGGTCCCAATATTTACATCTCCCACCTGTGACGTCATTTCCTTTACATATTGTCACGTTTCATTTACAGCCATTTTGACATACCACTCTCCCAATTCCCACATACCACTCTGCAAATTACCACCAATAACTTTGAGTGCCATTTTGAATTTTTAAATTGGTACTCTTTTTTTAATTCGTACGTCTACTTCACACCTATTATTAGAAATTTTTTCTTACATTTATAAATTTACACGCCCACTTGCCTCCAAATTTAAATTTCCCGCCATTTTTATGCGATCTGACGTCACATGCGGTGGAGAAAGAACGTAGCTATACTACTAATGTGTTTGAAGTACTTAGGAGGTAAAAATATACAAAGTTCCCGTTCCTAGCTTTATAGTTACGGGTGCAGGGGGGTGGGAAGGTCCCGTTTTTAGGATTTTCGCTTATATCTCAAAAACGGTGAGTCCTAGACAATAAATTAATCTTAGCAAATTGAAAGCTTCTTAAATTTTCTACAAGATTGTTTTATACATTTTTCTCTATTCCTCATAATTTTCGAGATATCCGCCCGCAAAAATCGTCAATGTATGAAAAAAAGATGTTCCTCGCGTTTTTCGTCAAACTTTTGCCTCTAGCACCTCGGCCCTTACGTTTCGATAATTCGTCGTAACAATTATTGCTAATGGAAATACAGCAAAGATGTGAAGGGTTTGGTCGAAGTAGTGGGAGTGTCTATTTTGTGGCTACCCGGTTCTAGCCAAATGGCTAAGGGAGGGTAGAAAGGTCCCATGTTTGAAGTTTTTTGCTTAGGTATATCTCGAAAAGGGGGAGTCCTAGGGAAAAAATCATTCTTAGCAAAATGAAAGCTTATTCAATTTTCTACAAGATTGTTTCAATACATTTTTTTTATTCCTTATAGTTTGTGAGATATCCCCCCGCAAAAATCGTTAAAATTTGAAAAAAAATTAGCTTCACGTTTTTCTTCACACTTTTGCCTCTAGCACTGCAGCCCTTCGTTTTACAGTAAGAGTCTTCAGAAACAATCCTGTAGAAAATTTGTTAAGCTTTCATTTTGCAAAGAGTAATTTTTTCCTTAGGACCCACCGTTTTTGAGATATAAGCGAAAACGCTAAAAATTGGAATCTTAGCACCCCCTCCTACCCTTAGCCATACCAAGAACCGAGGACTTTTAGTATTTTTAGGAATGTAAAAGTCCTGCATCTTCATTTTTCTGTATAGAAATTTTAAATAATCAAATTAGCTCCTGTATTTTATTTAATCTGCGATAATGAAACACTTACGCAATTTGCAGACAATAGAAAAACGGAATAAGAATTGAATTTTATCCCATAACTTAAAGGTAAGGGCAAAAAGGGGGATGCGATAAAGGAGTTGGATAAAATGAAAGCCAACCCTCATCAATTCTTATATAACATCTTATCTTATTTAAATGACATTTGCGGTCTTCTCAAACAGACACTTCATTATCTAATATTTGCACAATAATTTCGTTTTTCTCTTCAAAATTAAAATAAATATCCAGAGGGTTTAGTTTTAATGGCAACAATTTTTAACCCTCTCTCAGTCTTTTTTTTGGTTTAAAAATTCAAACCTAGTCTTAACAAAGTGTTTATCCCTTTTTTCTCCGTTTCGATTAGAAAAATAAATAAAATAACAGGGAAACGGTTAAATTAGTAGAACGATTTAGGTGTAACATCTGGTAGCATCTAACAACTTCAAAAGGACTTCTCTAGTAGAACGACAAGAGTAAATTGCGAGCTCTTTACTATTCCATGTACTCGGCGAGACTTTTTACGCTTGGCACCCTTTGACGGAGAGATGAGGGCTGCTTACACAGTCATTGCCGTCACATTATTATAAAGGGCCGTTCACAATAGAAGCAGAATATTATAGCATTATCATACGCCTTTTAGTGGTTTTTAAAAAAAGTTTTGCTTAAAATTACCTTTTTAACTTCTTAAAGTTGATTTTAGTAAAATAACTATACTTCAATCTCACAATTCGAGATAGTGACTCATCCTAATATGTGTTCACAAAATTTAGCTAGCTATAGCGCGGCTTCTATTGAGATAGATGCAGAAAACACGTGCCGCTTTAATAGAATAACGTACTTTACTATAATTTGACAGAAGCTGACAGAAGCTTAGTAGTAGAAGTGGATCCGAGTACGAACGATTGTTCATAATGCTGTACCGAAAAATCTCGATGTAATCTCGTCTTTATTCTATAAATGACATAACTGTCTACATTTGTGAAACTCAACTATAGTGATTTTCACTTTTGAATTGTTTTAATTTGAATGGGACTTTATTGCGTAATTTATATAGTGATGATAGGTAACACTGTATCCTTTGATGATATGGATAAGTTAACGTGTAATGCATTAAAACCATATAATCCATAATTTAACTTAATACACATAAAAAATTTCCGGATTAATTTGGTAGGCGTACACGCGAGTTACAAATAAACTCGAGTGCTAATATTAAATTTCATACTTTTCGAGATGAAGTTAAAAGCTTTCCATAATCTAACATTCATAAATTTGCTCTCGTATACTTGTTTTTTATTTTTTTTTACATATTTGTCGTTTTATGCTTCTTTAAAGTAAAATCGATTAACGTCATTTAAAATTTTCCTAGACTGAAATTTAAATAATAACTAATAATACAGGACGTTGCAAGAATTTAATTTTAAACACTTTTCCTGATTATTCCACCAATTAGAATTTACTTCTACAATTTAATTAATCAAGAGCTTCATAGTGAAGGTTGTATAAGTACGTAATTTTTAATTGTTTAAGCAAAATTGTTTTAATGGTGATAGTGTTTAATATTAAATTTATGCTTTAGGCAATGAAAAGTGGTCCAATATTGTGTTCTAGTTTAGCAATTGCAAGTTCGAGTTTGTATTCCCCGCCGAAATAAGATAAATAACGGGGGGCGTAGCTCAGATGGTAGAGCGCTCGCTTAGCATGCGAGAGGTACCGGGATCGATGCCCGGCGCCTCCAGTTTTTTTTTCCAAATTAAATAACAGTTTTAACAGCAAACTTATTAATTAAATTATTTATTTATCAAAAATTAATTTATTTATTTTTAATTAAAAAATGTCGAACAAAAACAATAATAGGAAATCTATTATAAATTTCAGAAGAGTGTAAAATAAAAAAATAAGCTAGGGAGGATTTAAAACTAAACTTTATGCCACTTAAAAGTAGCTTTTGTGTTCAATGAATTAAATATAGACCCTGACATTTAAAATTTTAATTTTTGATGCTTTTTTATCCATTAGCGTTTGATTTAGTCGGACCAATCTATTTTTAATTTCGTGAGTTTTCAAGTTGAAAATTGAAACGTCTTTGGCCTCCTTCTCTTCTCTTCTTATGTGAGATGTAAAAGGAAGAGGGCTTGTTCATTTTTCAAGACTTTTTAACTTCTGTTATTTAAAAAATATAAAGAAAACGTTTGAAGATGAGAAAAAACATATTTAGCGAAATTGAATTTGATTGAATTTGTGATGTAATTTAATTTTTTTCTCTCTTTTTTTTGAAGTCTTTATTTATTAATGATGGTATTAAAAGAAAATCTTTTTTACTTCAGTTTGTATTTAGACAATTAGAATTAATGAGGGTGAATTTTTGACAGTCATCATCTTAATTATCGTACAAGAGGTGGAGATGGTTTAAAAGGTCTTAATTTGAAATTATCCGATTTTATCAAATTAATTGAAAGTTATGACTTAATTATTGATGGATAAATTACATTGTTTTATCTTCATGAAGGAAAGTAGTTAAATTTTACATTAATTAAAATTTATTTAAGGGTGCCTTATATTTTACCATTATCGTTATTTATTTTATTGGTCTGTATCTTTCGAGCAATTTTTCCTCATGTAGAATTAGCAGCATCTGACAGCCGTATTCATTATTCTTCCAACTTCAAATGATATCGTTATACAGGGTAGCCCTAACGAAAACGAAACAAGGGTGTTTTCTCATTTTAACTTCATTTGATTGAAAATCGCTCGAACCCGTCGATTTCATTTTCGAGCAAGACACCTCAATTTGCTACTTTGGACACCGCCACCTTAACCCCTCAGCGGTGGCGCAATCAACCCCTAAAATTTTAATAGCGAAAGGGGTCGAGTGGCATATTATTTGAAAGCCCTTTAAATTATCTTTTCAACGATGTATTAATTCTTAAATTTGGATCATAAATTTTGAAGAAATTGCGTTTCTAAAATAATAGACAGGTCCAATATATTACGGTCCATTTTGGATTTTGTTTAGGATTTAATGATAATTCTTCAGTATTGTCAGATTATACTTCATCACTTGAAGATAAAAGCATAGTAGTCTTCATGATTCGTCCAACTTTAAATGATTTTAGTTTTCGGCTAAAGTTAATCATTTCGTTATACAGGGTAGCCCAACGTAAACGAAACAAGAGTGTTTTCTCATATTTCTTAATAAAAAGTTTATTAAGGAAAAGGGGTCGAGTGACATATCATTTTAAAGCCCTTTAAATTCTCTTTTCAACGAAAGATCAATTTTTAAATTTGAACCATAAATTTTGAAGAAATTGCGTTTCTAAAATAATATACTGGTCCAATATGCGGTCCATTTTGGGTTTTGTTTAGGATTTAATGATAATTCTTCAGTATTGTCAGATTATAGTTCATCACTTGAAGATAAAAGCATAGCAGTCTTCATGATTCGTTCAACTTTAAATGATTTTAGTTTTCGGCTAAGGTTAATCATTTCGTTATACAGGGTAGCCCAACGAAAACGAAACAAGGGTGTTTTCTCATATTCAACTTCATGTGATTGAAAATCGCTCGAACCCGTCGATTTTATTTTCTAGTAAGACACCTTTATTTGTTGCTTTGATCACCGCAACTTCAACCCCTTAGCGGTGGTACAATCAACCCCAAAAATTTTATTAAGGAAAAGGGGTCGAGTGACATATCATTTCACAGCCCTTGAAATTCTCTTGTCAACGATGTATCAATTTTTAAATTTGAACCATAAATTTTGAAGAAATTGCGTTTCTAAAATAATAGACAGGTCCAATATACGGTCCATTTTGGATTTTGTTTAGGATTTAATGATAATTCTTCAGTATTGTCAGATTATAGTTCATCACTTGAAGATAAAAGCATAGCAGTCTTCATGATTCGTTCAACTTTAAATGATTTTAGTTTTCGGCTAAGGTTAATCATTTCGTTATACAGGGTAGCCCAACGAAAACGAAACAAGGGTGTTTTCTCATATTCAACTTCATGTGATTGAAAATCGCTCGAACCCGTCGATTTTATTTTCTAGTAAGACACCTTTATTTGTTGCTTTGATCACCGCAACTTCAACCCCTTAGCGGTGGTACAATCAACCCCAAAAATTTTATTAAGGAAAAGGGGTCGAGTGACATATCATTTCACAGCCCTTGAAATTCTCTTGTCAACGATGTATCAATTTTTAAATTTGAACCATAAATTTTGAAGAAATTGCGTTTCTAAAATAATAGACAGGTCCAATATACGGTCCATTTTGGATTTTGTTTAGGATTTAATGATAATTCTTCAGTATTGTCAGATTATACTTCATCACTTGAAGATAAAAGCATAGCAGTCTTCATGATTCGTTCAACTTTAAATGATTTTAGTTTTCGGCTAAGGTTAATCATTTCGTTATACAGGGTAGCCCAACGAAAACGAAACAAGGGTGTTTTCTCATATTCAACTTCATGTGATTGAAAATCGCTCGAACCCGTCGATTTTATTTTCGAGTAAGACACCTTTATTTGTTGCTTTGAACACCGCAACTTCAACCCCTTAGCGGTGGTGCAATCAACCCCAAAAATTTTATTAAGGAAAAGGGGTCGAGTGACATATCATTTCACAGCCCTTGAAATTCTCTTGTCAACGATGTATCAATTTTTAAATTTGAACCATAAATTTTGAAGAAATTGCGTTTCTAAAATAATAGACAGGTCCAATATACGGTCCATTTTGGATTTTGTTTAGGATTTAATGATAATTATTCAGTATTGTCAGATTATACTTCATTACTTGAAGATAAAAGCATAGTAGTCTTCATGATTCGTCCAACTTTAAATGATTTTAGTTTTCGGCTAAGGTTAATCATTTCGTTATACAGGGTAGCCCAACGAAAACGAAACAAGGGTGTTTTCTCATATTCAACTTCATGTGATTGAAAATCGCTCGAACCCGTCGATTTTATTTTCTAGTAAGACACCTTTATTTGTTGCTTTGATCACCGCAACTTCAACCCCTTAGCGGTGGTGCAATCAACCCCAAAAATTTTATTAAGGAAAAGGGGTCGAGTGACATATCATTTCACAGCCCTTGAAATTCTCTTTTCAATGATGTATAAATTTTTAAATTTGGAAAAATAATTTTGAATAAATTACTTTTCTAAGAAAATAGGCAGTTATTTCCATTAGGAATTTTATGGAATGATTTTTGACTGACATATTTATGAATCTTGATACATCATAGACGGTTTAAAAACATCCCTTAAAAGTACGAAAAATGTTTTTTTTTCAATAATGGCATATACGTAGGATATTACGTTATGTTTAAAATTTAATGTATTCAAAACGAAAGTTAAGTTTGTGAATAAAATATTAGAAAATTTGTAATACTAATGGATTTAATTGATTTTGTTTGTATCATAAAACTTTTTGTTATTGCAATAAAATTTCCATTACCAACTTTTGCATGAAATTAGAATTAATATTATCCAAACCCAAATATTTCCTAAGGGGGTTTGTTTTAAATAATAAGTTGGCGAGCGTATGTGCGTTGTGAAAAATTTTCGTTTGGTTGGGCAAAAAAAATATATTTTTTTAAATATTTTTTCATCTGGACATATAGCGCAAAATTGATCTGTGAAAGTATTTGATTTAGAACAGCTTATATCGTCAAAACTTCCCTCTAAAACCTCGTCTGCTTCACTAAGTTCTGTTTTCCCTTGAGAACGGAGATTATATCAGACAGTAGCTCTGAAATATTAATGGATTTTTGATTTAAACTCCAGTTTGCGTAATACATGTTGATGGAAGTATTTACCAAAATAACAGCATAAAAGCAAACTTTCTGTACAAGATAACTTTTTGAAATTTAAATTTTTCGTATTAACAAACAACGTTGTGTGGGTGGATTTCCCAAAAAATAATAAAAAATAAACAACTTTTTCTTTTTTCTATACAGGGGTGATTATAAACAAAAAGTTGTATAAATTCAATTTTTACCCTATTGTTTTATTCTACAGGTAGGTAATTATTAATGCTTCAAGCTTAATATTTTATTGTTACAACTCATGTTCTTGTCTACTTGTCTCGTTTACTAATAGTCTTCTTTTTTGTAATTTTAATTAAATTTTGTTATTATTACAACGTGAGCTTTTGTTGCTAAAATTACCTTCCATTTTGTTTCACTAATGAGAAATTTGTTTGATTCGTTTTAAAACATTTTTGCCTCAACATTTTTCATTTTTTAATCAAATACAAAACACAAAATAAGAAAGTTGACCCCATTTCCGGTTAAACCGGAAGTAAACGTATGAAGTGTTTGGTATCATCTAACAGCTAATTTTACGAGCTTTTAAACTACTTAAAAATATACCGGGTTTTCTTAAAAACCTCTGATATTTTTCTAATTTCCGGTTAAACCGGAAGCGTTTTGTTAATCAAAATAGTGTCAAATAATAGATATTCATGGTAATTATATAAATACTAATTTTCAAATTTTCAATTTAATTACAAAGGAAATGATCGATTTTTGAAATTTAGACTTTCAAAAAATCATAACTCCGGTCCTGCCTTATGGCAGTTAATAAAATATGCGGCGTTTGATAGAGAACTAGGATGTCTATAACATATCCAAGAATGAAATGAAAAACTCAAGCTAATTTTGAGATATTCAACTTTAAAATTTTCACTATCCTTGACGCCTTAAAGGTATACACTTTTAAAATAATTTCAAACATTGATTAAATTAGGACTAAAGCCTTATATTTTGGCTATATAATCCCCTTTTCAGATTTTGGTTACAATAGCAACCGGTTAAGTTATAAGAGAAAAACCACAAAATTGGACAATTACTGTTATATTGGCCGCCATTTTGAATTTCAAATTTTTAAAAATATTTCTAATATCTTATAGCTAATTTTATATAAGTTAAGCTTAAATTTGCAAAAATTCACCCAAAATAACCCTTAATTTAGTCAAGTGGCATCGTGGTGTTGTAAAGACGCCCTTAAAGGAAATTCATGCCTAGGAACTTCTAAAAATAATCCCTCTTCGCCGTTGTGATGTGCGTTATTTAGTTTAATAAAGTAAACGAATTTGATAGCCTTTATACATTAAATAAGTGAGGATTACTATACGTTACTTGTAGGGGCGAGTAAAATAACTTTGTATCTCCTAAACCGATTATATAGTCAAGGGGAAGTTAAAATACGAGAGAAAAGCCTGAAATCGATACATACACACAAATACAACCCGAGTATTATGTTTTCTACACAATAGAAATTTATTTCGAGTGTAAACAAAATTTAATTTCTTTTTTAAATTGATAATAATTAGAAACGTATTTAGTGAAATAGTTGGTAGGGGCTTTACTTTATGCGTTTAAATTCCATAACTAAAAGGGAATAAATGATCAAAGTTGTGGTTAATATTAAGACCTAATACATTATGTATTTAAAAGACAACAGATGCACCAAACAGAAGCAATTTATTCTAATGGTAATAAATAATAACATAAATTATTCATTTAATACCTATTGGAAAATTATATTCTAATGTAGGTACATTATATCAGAATAGAAAATATGGGTGAAGTAATTTAATAAATTAATGGCGTTATTTTGAAACTTCTTAGACAAATTTAAATATAAATGGAATATTAAATAATATACTGGGTGTTGTATTTAAAAAAGTCGAGAAAAGACGTATTTTGCACATTATGTCGTACTTCATATTAAATATGGGATTGAAGTGACAATACCTCCAGAACTATTAGAGTTAGCACTATTACACCTTATACATTTCTTAACCCATTTTTTATTAGAGATTCAAATCTTCAATAATATACAGGGTGTTGTATTTAAAAAAGTCGAGAAAAGACGTATTTTGCACATTATGTCGTACTTCATATTAAATATGGGATTGAAGTGACAATACCTCCACAACTATTAGAGTTAGCACTATTACACCTTATACATTTCTTAACCCATTTTTTATTAGAGATTCAAATCTTCAATAATATACAGGGTGTTGTATTTAAAAAAGTCGAGAAAAGACGTATTTTGCACATTATGTCGTACTTCATATTAAATATGGGATTGAAGTGACAATACCTCCTGAACTATTAGAGTTAGCACTATTACACCTTATACATTTCTTAACCCATTTTTTATTAGAAATTCAAATCTTCAATAATATACAGGGTGTTGTATTTAAAAAAGTCGATAAAAGACGTATTTTGCACATTATGTCGTACTTCATATTAAATATGGGATTGAAGTGACAATACCTCCTGAACTATTAGAGTTAGCACTATTACACCTTATACATTTCTTAACCCATTTTTTATTAGAAATTCAAATCTTCAATAATATACAGGGTGTTGTATTTAAAAAAGTCGAGAAAAGACGTATTTTGCACATTATGTCGTACTTCATATTAAATATGGGATTGAAGTGACAATACCTCCTGAACTATTAGAGTTAGCACTATTACACCTTATACATTTCTTAACCCATTTTTTATTAGAGATTCAAATCTTCAATAATATACAGGGTGTTGTATTTAAAAAAGTCGATAAAAGACGTATTTTGCACATTATGTCGTACTTCATATTAAATATGGGATTGAAGTAACAATACCTCCAGAACTATTAGAGTTGGCACTATTACACCTTTTACATTTCTTAACCCATTTTTTATTAGAGATTCAAATCTTCATTAATATACAGGGTGTTGTATTTAAAAAAGTCGAGAAAAGACGTATTTTGCACATTATGTCGTACTTCATATTAAATATGGGATTGAAGTGACAATACCTCCAGAACTATTAGAGTTGGCACTATTACACCTTATACATTTCTTAACCCATTTTTTATTAGAGATTCAAATCTTCAATAATATACAGGGTGTTGTATTTAAAAAAGTCGAGAAAAGACGTATTTTGCACATTATGTCGTACTTCATATTAAATATGGGATTGAAGTGACAATACCTCCTGAACTATTAGAGTTAGCACTATTACACCTTATACATTTCTTAACCCATTTTTTATTAGAAATTCAAATCTTCAATAATATACAGGGTGTTGTATTTAAAAAAGTCGAGAAAAGACGTATTTTGCACATTATGTCGTACTTCATATTAAATATGGGATTGAAGTGACAATACCTCCTGAACTATTAGAGTTAGCACTATTACACCTTATACATTTCTTAACCCATTTTTTATTAGAGATTCAAATCTTCAATAATATACAGGGTGTTGTATTTAAAAAAGTCGATAAAAGACGTATTTTGCACATTATGTCGTACTTCATATTAAATATGGGATTGAAGTAACAATACCTCCAGAACTATTAGAGTTGGCACTATTACACCTTTTACATTTCTTAACCCATTTTTTATTAGAGATTCAAATCTTCATTAATATACAGGGTGTTGTATTTAAAAAAGTCGAGAAAAGACGTATTTTGCACATTATGTCGTACTTCATATTAAATATGGGATTGAAGTGACAATACCTCCAGAACTATTAGAGTTAGCACTATTACACCTTATACATTTCTTAACCCATTTTTTATTAGAGATTCAAATCTTCAATAATATACAGGGTGTTGTATTTAAAAAAGTCGAGAAAAGACGTATTTTGCACATTATGTCGTACTTCATATTAAATATGGGATTGAAGTGACAATACCTCCAGAACTATTAGAGTTAGCACTATTACACCTTATACATTTCTTAACCCATTTTTTATTAGAGATTCAAATCTTCATAATATACAGGGTGTTGTATTTAAAAAAGTCGAGAAAAGACGTATTTTGCACATTATGTCGTACTTCATATTAAATATGGGATTGAAGTGACAATACCTCCTGAACTATTAGAGTTAGCACTATTTCACCTTATACATTTCTTAACCCATTTTTTATTGGAGATTCAAATCTTCAATAATATACAGGGTGTTGTCTTTAAAAAGTCGAGATAAGCTGAATTTTGGGTCTTGTGGCGTGTTTCCCAACCCCCTTCAATTGTAAGAGCAATCGGCGAAGACCTGAGTTCGATGTTCTCTGCTTGAAATTTATTTGAGATTCACTTCCAATACAGGTAGCTTCCAAATTATTAATATAATTCGAGTAATGTTAATTTTTTTGATAAAATTAATACGTAAAGGAAAATTAATTAATTTAACATTACAAGAAAGAGCTAATTTGGGTTTACTTAATTAGTCCTTTGATAGTCTTGAAGACGCTAAAGATAGTATTAAATAGTAAATACATGTAGAGGTTTAATCCTTAACAGTGCTGCAAGAAAGGGTATTAGACTTGCAATCAATTATTTACTAAAAGGTACTTGTAATGTTCCAAGATTTTAGTAGCTTTATAACATAAAAGGAGACAAATTATTCATTATGTGAACAGGTAGTTCAATTTTATGGCTTTTAAATCTCTATTTAACGAATTAAGCTCATCATTAAAGCTTGCATGAATCTAATAAATACAACTGACATATTAAATCCATTTTACAGGTGATCAAATGTAATCATTTTATACTAAAGTTGCATTTTACAGGGTGTCCCAAAATAATGAAAGATGCTATGTATCTTGACATATTTGGAAAAAAGCTCGAACACGTCGATTTACATTTTTAATTGTGCATTTTTTGGCACTAATATAATTTATACAGGGTGATCTATTTCGGAGGTAGGACGTCACCAATGTTTTTTTTAAATAGAACACCTTGTATATTTATAGGTTTTCGAGATCAGTTTTCTATAGAGAGTCCAAAAATGATAAAATGTACAGGGTGTTCTATTTTAAAAAAACATTGATGATATCGTACCTCCGAAATAGATCACCCTGTATAAACTATTTTTATGTAAAAAAATGCGCAATTAAAAACCTAAATCCACGTGTCCGAGTTTTTTTTTAAATAATTTTTATACTCCGACCTATACAGGGTGTTCGCGAGAAGTGGGCCACTATTGCTATATCCGTTAATATTAAAGATACGAGGTCGGTTAAATTGGTAAAGTAGTATAACTTTTTCCGCTGATTGCAGTGGTCAACACCAAAAAAGAATTGAACATCTAGTTTTCAAGATATTCACAAAAATAACTTTTTTTTAAATGGAACACCCTATATATTTTTATATATTTGAAAAAGACACTGCATTTAGAGTATAAAATGTCATATGAGTTTTGTCCTAAAATGAAAAATAGAGTATCGATTTCGTATCTTCAGTATTGAACGGATAAAGCAATAGTAGCTCACTTGGCATGAACGTCCTGTATTTTTTCTAATTTAGTATCTACATTTTACCAGGGATCTAAATTTGTATAAAAATATAGGGTGTTCGTGCCAAGGGACCACTATTGCTGTATATCTGTTTAATGCTGAAGATACGAAATCGGTAATTTATTTTTCATTTTAGGACAAAACTCATATGACATTTTATACTCCAAATTCAGTGTTCTCTTCGAATACATAAAAGTATATAGGGTGTTCCATTTAAAAAAAAGTTATTTTAGTGAATATCTTGAAAACTAGATGTTCAATTATTTTTTTGTGTTGACCATCGCAATCAGCAAAAAAAGTTATACTACTTTACTAATTTAACCGACCTCGTATCTTCAATATTAACGGATATAGCAATAGTGGCCCACTTCTCGCGAACACCCTGTATAGCATAAATTCAATTTTTTTGAGACACCCTGTAAATCTACTAATAAGAGTTGCTTCGTTACTCGTTAATTCAATTAGAAACACACGTTGGATTAATTAATTAATTTTATTTGTATATTTGAGAAGAGGTTCTTGAAAATTTCAATTTGGTGAAAATTTTAATTGACGAAATGACGACATAAAAGAAGGTAAATCTTTGAAAGAGAAGGGAAGATTCTTTTGATCGTTACAAGTTAATTACAGTTGTAAATATTCCTTCTTCGGTTGTAAGTTTCAGGAGCTTACCCGTCATCTCTAAAATATTCTCAGAGTCGTAAATTAGGTTTTATAATGTTAATGTATAAGATAATTAATCATGAGACTTTATTACAACTTCTAGTCTTTCTCTTGCGCGAGTTCGACAGGTTGTATGCAATTTTACTTTATTTACACCTGCCGTTCGTAATTAATTAATTTTTTTCGTAATTAAAATGCTTAAAATGTCAATTTGTCTCTTGTGTAACGAGAGAGATTTTCATGTTTTAATTAATTGAAGGTTCGGGCGAGTCGTTGATGACTTATAAATGAAATCGTTTCGTTCTTCGACTTGGACATTTTTGTGCTTCTCAGACGTAGTTATCCGGGTCCTCCGGGTCCTTCAGGTTACAAATCTTCTAGGAAGGATCATGGCTATGTGTAGATAATTTTTCATTTGTACAAACGCTGCACAAACGATTTTTACATAACCAGAGCGATCGAAACCAATTCTAATAATGTTGAATTTAAAAAAAAAATTGCGCCCTCTCTTCCGTACAATTCCTAAATGTTTATTTTAGTACAAGGAAACAAGTGTACCATGGAGAAAAATAACACCAAATGGTTTCATTTAAATTGCAGACTCATTTCAATATACGATAATGTTTACCTATTTATTTTTACATTTTAAACTGTTCTCAATTTCCATTTTAAGGGTACACAATTATAGGTGGATTTTTTTATTACCAGCCAACTTGTATAGTTGGTAATACACGATTTAATTTAAATTACATCCATCATTTCCACATGGAAATTATTTAGAAAAGCGATAGAGAAGCGATTAAAAGAACATGAAATACGTATTAAGCAAGGTTAAAAAGGGTTAATGTATAATTTATCTGTTTAACCTTTCAATTTATGATTAACTAATAAGAAATTGAATTTACTATTTATTCTTTTTGGTATAGAATTTTCACGAGAAGAAGAAAAATAAAAGTTTTTTCAAATTAGTTTTTGATCAATATTTAATATGGAATAGAAACTTTTGATATCAATCACAGTAATAAAAAATAAAATAATGTTAAAGAAGAAAAATGCGAAAAGTTGCGAATTTTTTATTCTTTGAGAAAGCTTAATAAGAAGGAAAAAGTAAAAAAATAAAGAGATGACGAATTATACAAATGACGGTTATTGGTGCTACAATTTAAAAATTACTTGTAAGCCATGATTCTTACTCACCATTTGCTATAAAGCACTAAATACATTCGAGCCACGTGTCTTGACGCCTTAATGTGGAAAATACGACTTTTCTCGACTTTTTTAAATTCAACACCCTGTATATTATTGAAGATTTGAAATTCTTATTAAAAATGGGTTAAGAAATGTATAAGGTGTAGTAGCTCTAATAAGTTAATAAATGTATAAGGTGTAATAGTGCTAACTCTAATAGTTCTGGAGTTATTGTCACTTCAATCCCATATTTAATATAAAGTACGACATAATGTGCAAAATACGTCTTTTCTCGACTTTTTTAAATACAACACCCTGTATATTATTGAAGATTTGAATCTCTAATAAAAAATGGGTTAAGAAATGTATAAGGTGTATTAATGCTAACTCTAATAGTTCTGGAGGTATTGTCACTTCAATTCCATATTTAATATAAAGTACGACATAATGTGCAAAATACGTCTTTTCTCGACTTTTTTAAATACAACACCCTGTATATTATTGAAGATTTGAATCTCTAATAAAAAATGGGTTAAGAAATGTATAAGGTGTATTAATGCTAACTCTAATAGTTCTGGAGGTATTGTCACTTCAATTCCATATTTAATATGAAGTACGACATAATGTGCAAAATACGTCTTTTCTCGACTTTTTTAAATACAACACCCTGTATATTATTGAAGATTTGAATCTCTAATAAAAATGGGTTAAGAAATGTATAAGGTGTAATAGTGCTAACTCTAATAGTTCTGGAGGTATTGTCACTTCAATTCCATATTTAATATGAAGTACGACATAATGTGCAAAATACGTCTTTTCTCGACTTTTTTAAATACAACACCCTGTATATTATTGAAGATTTGAATCTCTAATAAAAATGGGTTTAGAAATGTATAAGGTGTAATAGTGCTAACTCTAATAGTTCTGGAGGTATTGTCACTTCATACCATATTTAATATGAAGTACGACATAATGTGCAAAATACGTCTTTTCTCGACTTTTTTAAATACAACACCCTGTATATTATTGAAGATTTGAATCTCTAATAAAAATGGGTTAAGAAATGTATAAGGTGTAATAGTGCTAACTCTAATAGTTCTGGAGGTATTGTCACTTCATACCATATTTAATATGAAGTACGACATAATGTGCAAAATACGTCTTTTCTCGACTTTTTTAAATACAACACCCTGTATATTATTGAAGATTTGAAATTCTTATTAAAAATGGGTTAATAAATGTATAAGTTGTAATGGTTCTAACTGTGATAGTTCTGGAGGTATTGTCACTTCAATCCCATATTTATATGAAGTGCGCCATAATGTGCAAAATGAGGCTTTTCTCGACTTTCAAATACAACGCCCTGTATATTATTTAATATTTGAATTTCTTATACAAAATTTGTTGAGAAATGTATAAAGTGTAATGGCTCTAACTATAATAGTTCTCGAGATATTGTCACTTCAATAATAAAGAAAATGAGACTTTTCTCTATTTTTCTCTAGCTTTTTAAGCCAACGGTCACATGGGCACAATAATAACTGCAATCACCTACTGTTTTACTATAAATAATTTATGTAAGACTTTCGTGCAAAAAGGCCCTGGTTTGCATCATGAAATTATCCTCGTGCTTCACGACAACACAAGCGAATCTTGAGATCGCAGGGCCGCTCTAAAATGGCCCCTAAAACCTCCGGGCAAAATCCATTGTCTGGGTTTTGCTTCACGATAGCTATACACTGCTGTAGGTAGATAATTTTTCTAGTTTTACCACGTACGATTTCGTTATTTTAACGGATAGCTCCTAGCTAAGCTTTGCTGTGCGAGCAATAACGTAATAAAAAGAAAACCTCAGCTAGTAACTAAGATTCGTTTAAAAAGCTGTGTAAGCGCGCACACAGGTGTTTTAGAAACATCAATTTTCCGTTTTGTAATTTAATGTGTCGTCTTACATATTTCAAATTTATTGCTCTAGCTCCACATCTTCGTCTCCCCAAATTTGTTGTTAAGACAACCTAAACACTATTCGTATATATATTCGAGAAATTGCGTCTTAATATAATCCTACCTACCCCTATTTGTTCTTTTTTTAGTCAGTATTTCACTGACAAAATTTTGTATATTTTCATTTAAATAGCTTAAGGGATATTTTTATTTAAGCACCGAAAGTAATTTAGAACTGAGTGGAATAAGCAATCTGACACCAACTTTTAAAATCTCTTTTTGTACCAACGTCAATTTGTTCAATTTATGCACACTTTTTTTACATGTTGGTATAATAGGTACCTACACGTAAGAGGATTTGTTGTCTTGTACATTGAAACTTGGATGTAAATTTTCTCGACTAAAGTTGGTCCATCTTCTTGTTTCCCTGTAATGACATTGCTAAATCGCTTTAATCTCGTTTGTAATGATTTTGCAGTCTTGCAGCTGAGTCCCGTGCCTAGGTAACAAACTTTCTTAACTTAAACAACGTTGTTTAGCAATTACACCACCAATTTAGGGGTAGCTTTAATTATTTTTATTAGCTTTAACGTCTTTGCCTTGGTTTTATTTACTTTTATTAGACTGAAACTCGCAAATATACTTTCTTTAGCACTTAAATTAAACCGTAAGTATTAACCCCAACATTTAACTAACCCTCCATAAAAACTATTTTTAATATTCTTTATTTTTAAATAAACGGTTTTAAATATTAAGATTTTAATTAGTAAATGTAAACGTTAGTACATTAATTAATTACTTCAAAATTGAAGTTACTTCAACTTGAAGTTTACATTTTAAAACGAGCAATGTTTTTGAGTTTATTAAACCCTTTTTACTACCATATAAAACGAAATAAAATTGAAATACGATTCAAACTTCCCGCTTATAGTAATAGTTGAGTCAAAATTAGATAAAAACAACGGATGTGGTCATAGGAGGAACCTTTTCTCGAGCCTGTCAAATCTTGTAATTTCGTATTTTTATGATTTAAAATATAATTTATTATCTTCAGAAAGCTAATTTTACGAGCTTTCAATTATTAAATTAAGAAATTTGATCTCATTTCCGGTTAAACCGGAAGCGTTTTCTTAACCGAAAATAGTGACAAATAATAGATATTCATGGGATTGATATAAATATCCAATTTCAAGTTTTTATTTTTATTACAAAAGAAATTGGAGATTATTGAAATTTTGACATTCAAAAAATCATAACTCCGAATCCGCATCATACAAGTCTTTAAAAATTTAAAGTTAGATATATAATTATGTTGTCTATAACATATTAAAAAATTAAAAAATGTTCGGACCAGTTTTTGAGAAAATCGATATCAAAATTTTGACCTAGGTACTTGGGCCCCTTAAAGGTAGGCAATTTTAAAACAATTTTGAAAATCGACTTGTTTATAACGAAAACCCTATATTTTGGCTGTACAATGTCATTTTGAAATTTTTATAATAATAATTACCGGCAAAGTTATAAGGGAAAAACCACAAAATAGGACAATCGTTCTATTGGTCGCCATTTTGAATAAAAAAATTTGAAATTTTTTTTTTCAATTGGGGGTCACATGTACTATCTTATAGCCAAGTAAAATTGAATTTGGCTCAAATTTGCAAATATGCGCCCAAAATAACCACCTTATTTTTGGACACCCTGTATAGATTTCTTATAAAAACTTAGTTTGCCGATGAAATAATTTCAAAGTGACTAAAATCAAATTTCATCAAAATCGGTTCAGTAGTTTTTGCTCCACAGAGTTACAGACAAAAAAATTTTTTTCGATTTTTGGAATCAAGGGTGACTCAAAACGTCGAAAACTTCAATAAAAAAAAATTTTATTTTTTTTCTCGATTATAGTAACTTTTTCTTGGATTGGAAAAAGTTAAAAAGTGAAATTAATAGATTTAGTTGTAACTATTCTAAAAGAATTAAGTGTTCATTCAAATAAATTAACAAGGAGACTGATAAGTGATTTAAACATTAATCGCAGACTAAAGCGAAAAACAACAACGGACCTAATAATAACTAGTGAACTAAAATAAAATCCCAGTGAAGAACAATTTTAAGTTTCCATTTTAAATTTTAATCGCCTAGTGTCTGTTATACACATAAAATTTACTCATTGTTAATAAAAAGTAAAAATTTCAAATATTCGCCCAAAATAACCTTTTTTTAAATTAAAAAATTTTTTTTAAAATTTATTTTGGAAATAAAAAAAAATTTTTGAAAATAAAAAAAAATTTTTCAAAATATTTTTCAAAAAAAAAAAAAATTTTTTTAAAATTATTTTCGAAATTTTTATAAATTAAAAAAAAATTTTTATTCAACAAACGTTGGACATTGGGACAAACACATTCGACAAACTTTTGACGACCTTTTTTTAGAACTTTAACAAACATTGGACAAGTGAAAAAACATTATTTAACAAATAATTTGTTGGCTTAGTGAACTTATTTTATAGGAATTTTATTAACTTCCCCGGTTTCATAACAAAATTCAAGTTGACTTAAAATTTAAAGTTGCCGACGATCAACATAATAGAAATTTTTCCGATACCTTGAAGAATCCTTTAAATTAAAGTCGATTTTAATATTTTATTATGAAATCCGGGGTTAGTATCTTGTAAAACAATATTTTAATTTCTCGAATGTTACGATATATTTTTATGTTACCTATAGGTACGTACAAAATAAAAAAACTCGCTAAGCCAACAAATTATTTGTTAAATAATGTTTTTTCACTTGTCCAATGTTTGTTAAAGTTCTAAAAAAACGACGTCAAAAGTTTGTCCAATGTGTTTTGCCCAATGTCCAATGTTTGTTAAACAAATAATTTTTTTTCTAAAAAAATTTTGATAAAGATTTCGAAAAAAATTAAAATTTCGAAAAATATTAAAAAAATTTTTTTTTTTTTTTTAGAAACAAAGTTTCAGTATCTAATGCAAAGGGGCTTTTGATACAACAATTCGGTAACTGATAGTATCCAAATATTTCGATCCCGTTTAATGGCAACTACTACAATTATTTTCATTGATTCGGGCAGATAATTTACAGCTTTAGTTCGCCGGCTTAAAAGGTAAAATTACAGTCGGAACACTCCTTAAGCAGCTAGAGCCGGGAGAGACACAGTATGTTGCGAAAACTGTCTTGATACATGTTTTATTATTTTTGATTTATTTTATTAGCTTAATCATGGCCAGTATGGCAAATATTATCATTGGTTCGGATAGGTAATTTTCTGCTCTACAATTTTTATTAAAGGTAAAATTACCGTAAAATCCCTCCTTATGGAGGTAGGGTCGAGAGAGACACCGTATTTTGTAAAAGAAACGCCTTCTTAATGCATACCTATTTCTAAATTATTTTTTTGTGTTATAGGTGAATGCACATTTCCAGCAGCTTGGACAGGAAGGTGGTTTCAATCGGGAGCGCCAAATCCCTTATTTATCAACAGAACACACATAGAAACAAAAGGAGTATGTCATGAAGAACAAGACGATACAAAATATTTGGTTTACGACAAGTGAGTTGTCATCGATTTTTCTTTCTTCTTTTATTTCTAAATCTTAATTTTTTTTAGATCCGACAACTGTTATCGATGTATGGCAATACATAGTAAACATGAAACTGTATTACAGTATAAAGAGAGTAAGTTTTGTGAAAAATGGAAAATTAACTTTTGCTTCATTGAATAAATAATTTTTCAGCATTTTGCGAACAGTCGGTGCAAGATTTATGCTACGGCATAACAGGAGATGCGCCTTTAAACAGCATGTTTAGAAAATTTCCCGAAGCTAAACCAGTAACGTGTCCCTTTAAAAGTGCTCCGTTTACATTTAGCTACAGTCGAGGACAAGGCGATTGCAATAATCCACCAAGTAAGGCAGAGAGCTGTACCGACGACTCTAGATTGGTACTCAAGTATCAATCGTGTCCTGACGTCCCTTCCACTGAGAGCAATGGTAAATTTTATTATTATTAAATTTAAAATCAATAACTCGTATTGTTTTAGTCGAAGAACTAATTTGTTTAGCAGTTTGGAAGGAAGGTTCCACACGTTATCTATTAGGTAAAATTTCACAAGGAAATCGTAGAACTTTAACGTCAGATGAAGATCAATATCGTTGTTTTATTTATCAAAGGAAAGATGAAGGTGGTAAAACTGTGTATTACATGGCACAATCCGGCGATGCTACATGTAATGGAGTACAAAATTCCATGGAAGGTAGCAAAACTATGAAGTTTATTACAGGTAAGTTTTTTTTTTTATTTTTCAACAAACAACTTTTTTTTCCACAATAAATTCAATTGACCTAATTCTTCTTTGGATAATATACTTATAATAATTTTGTTTACTAAACGCTTATGTTAATGTCTTCTTGTCAATGTTTATAAATATTTTGGTTGTAGTTGTAGATTTACTCCACTTACATGAATTTTTTTGTTTTTATTACTAATGGTTGGACATTAGAACCATTTACTATTTCCGAACATACTTGAAAAAGAAAACAATTTCTTACACATCGACGACGAGAGTCATCGACATAGTGACATCGAGACCTAGGTTCAAGTCGTCTCTTACTACGATTTTTTTGGACAAAAGGATATCTTAAAACATCGAGAAATTCAACACAACGAAACCATTTTTTTTTCTTTCTAATCGACGTCGCTACACACGTCGAGCGTCTTCGACACTTTGACATCGAGACCTAGGTTCAAGTCGTTTCTTACTATGATTTATTTGGAGTAAGAGGAAAGGGGAACTTAAAACATCGAGAAATTTAATGGAGCCGAAAACATTTTTTCTCTTTGTAATCGACGTCGTTACACACGTCGTGCTTCATCGACACTTTGACATCGAAAACTAGGTTCAAGTCGCTTCGTACTATGATTTTTTTGGACTAAGGGGAACTTAAAACATCGAGAACTTCAAAAAACGTTAACATTTTTTTTTCTTTCTAATCGACGTCGTTATCCACGTCGAGCGTCATCGACACTTTGACATAGAGACCTAGGTTCAAGTCGCTTCGTACTATGATTTTTTTGGACTACGGGTAACTTGAAACATCGAGAACTTCAATAAAACGTTAACATTTTTTTTTCTTTCTAATCGACGTCGTTATCCACGTCGAGCGTCGTCGACACTTTGACATCGAGACCTAGGTTCAAGTCGTTTCTTACAATGATTTTTTGGACTAAGAGGAAAGGGGAACTTAAAACATCGAGAAATTTAATGAAACCGAAAACATTTTTTTTTCTTTGTAATCGACGTCGTTACATACGTCGAGCGTCGTCGACACATTGACATCGAGACCTAGGTTCAAGTCGCTTCGTACTATGATTTTTTTGGATTAAGGGTAACTTAAAACATCGAGAACCTAGACCTAGGTTCAAGTCGCTTCGTACTATGATTTTTTTAGACTAAGGGGAACTTAAAACATCGAGAACTTCAATAAAACGTTAACAATTTTTTTTCTTTCTAATCGACGTCGTTACCCACGTCGAGCATCGTCGACACTTTGACATCGAGACCTAGGTTCAAGTCGTTTCTTACAATGATTTTTTGGACTAAGAGGAAAGGGGAACTTAAAACATCGAGAAATTTAATGAAACCGAAAACATTTTTTTTTCTTAGTAATCGACGTCGATACATACGTCGAGCGTCGTCGACACTTTGACATCGAGACCTAGGTTCAAGTCGTTTCTTACAATGATTTTTTGGACTAAGAGGAAAGGGGAACTTAAAACATCGAGAAATTTAATGAAACCGAAAACATTTTTTTTTTCTTAGTAATCGACGTCGTTACATACGTCGAGCGTCATCGACACTTTGACATAGAGACCTAGGTTCAAGTCGCTTCGTACTATGATTTTTTTGGACTACGGGTAACTTAAAACATCGAGAACTTCAATAAAAGGTTAACATTTTTTTTTCTTTCTAATCGACGTCGTTATCCACGTCGAGCGTCGTCGACACTATGACATCGAGACCTAGGTTCAAGTCGTTTCTTACAATGATTTTTTGGACTAAGAGGAAAGGGGAACTTAAAACATCGAGAAATTTAATGAAACCGAAAACATTTTTTTTTCTTTGTAATCGACGTCGTTACATACGTCGAGCGTCATCGACACTTTGACATAGAGACCTAGGTTCAAGTCGCTTCGTACTATGATTTTTTTGGACTAAGGGTAACTTAAAACATCGAGAACTTCAATAAAACGTTAATAATTTTTTTTCTTTCTAATCGACGTCGTTACCCACGTCGAGCATCGTCGACACTTTGACATCGAGACCTAGATTCAAGTCGTTTCTTACTATGATTTATTTGGACTAAGAGGAAAGGGGAACTTAAAACATCGAGAAATTTAATGGAGCCGAAAACATTTTTTTTCTTTGTAATCGACGTCGTTACACACGTCGTGCGTCATCGACACTTTGACATCGAGACCTAGGTTCAAGTCGCTTCGTACTATGATTTTTTTAGACTAAGGGGAACTTAAAACATCGAGAACTTCAATAAAACGTTAACATTTTTTTTTCTTTCTAATCGACGTCGTTATCCACGTCGAGCGTCGTCGACACTTTGACATCGAGACCTAGGTTCAAGTCGTTTCTTACAATGATTTTTTGGACTAAGAGGAAAGGGGAACTTAAAACATCGAGAAATTTAATGAAACCGAAAACATTTTTTTTTCTTTGTAATCGACGTCGTTACATACGTCGAGCGTCGTCGACACTTTGACATCGAGACCTAGGTTCAAGTCGCTTCGTACTATGATTTTTTTGGATTAAGGGTAACTTAAAACATCGAGAACTTCAATAAAACGTTAATAATTTTTTTTCTTTCTAATCGACGTCGTTACCCACGTCGAGCATCGTCGACACTTTGACATCGAGACCTAGGTTCAAGTGGTTTCTTACAATGATTTTTTGGACTAAGAGGAAGGGGGAACTTAAAACATCGAGAAATTTAATGAAACCGAAAACATTTTTTTTTCTTTGTAATCGACGTCGTTACATACGTCGAGCGTCATCGACACTTTGACATAGAGACCTAGGTTCAAGTCGCTTCGTACTATGATTTTTTTGGACTACGGGTAACTTAAAACATCGAGAACTTCAATAAAACGTTAACAATTTTTTTTCTTTCTAATCGACGTCGTTACCCACGTCGAGCATCGTCGACACTTTGACATCGAGACCTAGGTTCAAGTCGTTTCTTACAATGATTTTTTGGACTAAGAGGAAAGGGGAACTTAAAACATCGAGAAATTTAATGAAACCGAAAACATTTTTTTTTCTTTGTAATCGACGTCGTTACATACGTCGAGCGTCGTCGACACTTTGACATCGAGACCTAGGTTCAAGTCGCTTCGTACTATGATTTTTTTGGACTAAGGGTAACTTAAAACATCGATAACTTCAATAAAACGTTAACATTTTTTTTTCTTTCTAATCGACGTCGTTATCCACGTCGAGCGTCGTCGACACTTTGACATCGAGACCTAGGTTCAAGTCGTTTCTTACAATGATTTTTTTGGTCTAAGAGGAAAGGGGAACTTAAAACATCGAGAAATTTAATGAAACCGAAAACATTTTTTTTTCTTTGTAATCGACGTCGTTACATACGTCGAGCGTCGTCGGCACTTTGACATCGAGACCTAGGTTCAAGTCGCTTCGTACTATGATTTTTTTGGACTAAGGGGAACTTAAAACATCGAGAACTTCAATAAAACGTTAATATTTTTTTTTCTTTCTAATCGACGTCGTTATCCACGTCGAGCGTCGTCGACACTTTGACATCGAGACCTAGGTTCAAGTCGTTTCTTACAATGATTTTTTGGACTAAGAGGAAAGGGGAACTTAAAACATCGAGAAATTTAATGAAACCGAAAACATTTTTTTTTCTTTGTAATCGACGTCGTTACATACGTCGAGCGTCGTCGACACTTTGACATCGAGACCTAGGTTCAAGTCGCTTCGTACTATGATTTTTTTGGATTAAGGGTAACTTAAAACATCGAGAACTTCAATAAAACGTTAATAATTTTTTTTCTTTCTAATCGACGTCGTTACCCACGTCGAGCATCGTCGACACTTTGACATCGAGACCTAGGTTCAAGTCGTTTCTTACAATGATTTTTTGGACTAAGAGGAAAGGGGAACTTAAAACATCGAGAAATTTAATGGAACCGAAAACATTTTTTTTTCTTTGTAATCGACGTCGTTACATACGTCGAGCGTCGTCGACACTTTGACATCGAGACTTAGGTTCAAGTCGCTTCGTACTATGATTTTTTTGGACTAAGGGTAACTTAAAACATCGAGAACTTCAATAAAACGTTAACAATTTTTTTTCTTTCTAATCGACGTCGTTACCCACGTCGAGCATCGTCGACACTTTGACATCGAGACCTAGGTTCAAGTCGTTTCTTACAATGATTTTTTGGACTAAGAGGAAAGGGGAACTTAAAACATCGAGAAATTTAATGAAATCGAAAACATTTTTTTTCTTTCATATCGACGTCGTTACACACGTAAAGCGTCGTCGTCACATTGACATATGAGCTATGAATTTTCTCGGATGACCCGTTGTTTTCATTACCACTCGATGATCCTCATAGGTCTAAAACGTCAAGACTTAAAACTGAGCTAGGAAGTCTCTTCATTTTCTCAAAATTTCTAACTGGTCTCTGATGATTCTATATTTTTATGACTACCCAATCCTTCTTTAATTTGTAAAGTGTTTTAGATTAAATTGTATGTGTTTTTTGTGTTGTTTACGATCCACGTTCTCCATAATGACCAACCGACTTGAAGCTTAACGTAATTTTAGTTTCGAAGGAGAAAAGCTTTATCGATTTTCGTATCGTCTTAATTTATTCAATAACGAAGGCATCGTTAACAAATCTGCATTTTTTTGCTACCGAAACCCAACTATTTTCTTAATTGCTTATTAATGATTTTACTTTATTTGCATTTCTGCTCGGAATACGAAATAATTATTTGTACCTGTAGTGATTATACAATGAGTATAAAAGCAATTAAATTTGTCAATTTTAATTACTTTATAAAACCAACATAACGTAAACTATTTGCTGTATACAGTTTAAAATTTTCATTTCTCTCTTTTCTCTTAATTTTAATTACTTTCGGTTGTCTAGTTAATTAAATTTTAAAATTAGTTTAAATGTTAGTTCATCATTACTATCTAAAACTAACATAACTTAAAAAAATGTAATTATTTTCAGTCGATAATCATCACAACCGTTGTAAATTCCCCGTTTGGATAACCGATCACCACACGTGGTTGAGTTTGGACCACAAGAAAATTTATAAATTTTCTCAACGTAATGCGACTTTAAATATTTTGGACGAAGAGCCAAAACCTCCAAATAGACTTCATCAAAATTACGTGCAAACTTACGGTTTTCAACAAAACGGTTTCGAGTCGCAAGATCAAAGGAGACAAAATTCCGAAATGAGAGTTGTTTGTCATAATATTTTGCAGTCCCAAGAACACAAGAAGGTGCAAATTGTAGCTCACGTAACAGCAGGATGGTAAGGATTTTACCTGCTTTAGTTATTTTTGTAACTTAAAAGTTGGCTTTGTTTACAGCGATAGTGGATACGTTTGTATGATGTTTTACAAACGAGATAGCAACATCATCGAGCTGCAACAGTCTGGTAAGCAAATTGTTCTCTTATAAACTATTAAATTGCCCAAAGAGATCGATAGGTTCTTTATTTTGGTGTAAAGAATGGGAGTAGTAGGTGGGCAACTAGAGTTCTGCCACATTTCCCATGTGTGACGTCATAGTTGATCGAAATGGCGCAAATTTAAAATTGACGGAAAGGGGGCGTGTAAATTAAAAAATTTAAGATGGCGCTTATAAATATTTAGAGAGGGGGAATTTAAAATAAACAGACGCCTCTTTAATACCGTCTCATGATCCTTGATTAATTATTTAAATATTTTAGAGCAATACGAAGACAATCCAGACGAAGCATGTCGATATTTTGATCCAACAGTAACTCCGTATACTACGTTAGTCAGTAAGTTATGACTCAAATTTTAAGTGAATTGTACTCAAGCGTATTATTATTTCTATAGCGCACATATTACATCCAAAGAAGTGTCCTCATCGCGGTCGCTTCACAGCAGTTACTGCAGTTTCGCTTAACGCAAATCGTAAACGAAGACAACAACCGAGTAATTTAAATGCTAACTTTTTAAAATTTTTACTAATTTGGCTAATTTTAGGTGTAGATAACAATTCGGGGCAAATTTTGACCAATTGTCAACAG
Organism: Malthinus seriepunctatus; assembly: GCA_963924605.1. Lineage (NCBI taxonomy): Eukaryota > Metazoa > Arthropoda > Insecta > Coleoptera > Cantharidae > Malthinus > Malthinus seriepunctatus. Next base: position 42,662,000 of record OZ004603.1, read on the forward strand.
CACGATTACGAAGGTTTGTCAGTTGGTTGTAACGGCGCTGCTCAAGAATTGATGGAATTTAAATCGGCGTGTCCTAAGTCAACTTTTAATTGTAAGTTGTTGAATAACGACTAATGAGAGTTGGTTAATTTTATTTTTTTAGCCTACACCTGTCTCGGTAGTTGGCAGGAAAATAATACTTATTACGTTATAACTTCACCCTCGGCGAGGACGTCGTCGGACGTGTTACGTTATTGTTTTATTTATAATATTAATGTGCCGCCTCAAAGTTTGGCGGCGAACGATAGGGTGGTGGTTAGAAGTATGAGGCCGTACGTACTCAGGCTATCGAGTGTCTCAGAGTCGTGCAATCGAGATACTATATCGGGAGTTACAGGGTCGTGGGCGTTTAATTTTACTAGTAATGGTAAGTTGTTTTTTTGTTTAGGATGTTAATAATTTGTGTTTTGTTTTAGGTACCTGTGCAGAAGTAGGAAATACGGATGTAAGTTCTATAATTTTACCTTCGGTGTTGCTCATTTTGGTGTCGACGATATCCGCGACAGCTTTAAGATGATAAAAAAATTAAATAACAACAAGCTACAAGTGGTATGTAATGATTAAAAAAAAGGACATTAGAGAAAAAAAATGAAATTATATTAAAATATACATACATATTAATTAAAACGAGAAGAGAGTTCTTAAATTTAAAAAGTACTCAAAATACTTTTGGATTTAAGTTTTATTTGTAATTGATTAATAGGTCAATTTATATCTTAAGTTTATGCACTTCTTTTGAAAATATGATATATATTTGGCCATTGTTGGATTTGATATTTACAGTGTGATTATGAATAACGGGTGCAAGGCTTGAGAGATCAATGTACAGTTTATACGAAATTTTTATTTTTTTTGCCTTAAGTGTACTAAATATTGTAAAAAGGATGTAATTGGAAGGTCAGTACACTTCATTTTATTTTATTTTACCCAAATAAATGAGATTTTATAAAAAAAAGAGGTGAGTTAAAAAAGTTTAAAAAAACAGAGCTTACGAATACAACGAATTGTTTTAACTTTTTTTATAAATAAATATTTTTCAATTCGTAAAGTTTTAATAAATTGAAGTGTGTTGTCTATTTTTTTATATAGCTTAATATTTGCTCTTAAAATGGGTTTGTGCAATCACTTTATCACCGAATTAATAAGTAGTAGCCAATTACGGGGTGTGCGTAGCCAGAAATCAGAAACTTAAACTCCCCCACCACTTTTAAGTCACGTCACAAGCGCCGCCTCTAATCAATCAGAAGCTTAGAATCCCCACCACTTTTCTGTTACGTCATAAGCCACGCCTGTAGCTTTTAAACTATTGAAAATTAGAATTTTCAATAATTGTAGTGTTTGTGATCGGCGAAGTTGAAGATTCTGACTAACGTCAGAAAATCAGACACTTAGACTCCCCTACTATTTTTGTGTTACGTCATAAGCTAACAAACTATTGAGAAAAATTTTTTCAAAAATTGAAGTTTAAGATTCGGACTGACGTCAGAAAATCAAACACTAGAGACTCTTCCACCCCTTTTAAGTCATGTCGCAAGCCACGCCTCTAATCAATCAGAAGCTTAGACTACCCACCACTTTTGTGTTACGTCATAAGCCTGTAGCTTACAAACTATTGAAAAAAGTAGTTTTCAAAAATTGCCGAGTTTGTAATCGGCGAAGTTTAGGATTCTGACTAACGTGAGAAAATCAGACACTTAGACTCCACCACCATTTTTGCGTTACGTTATAAGCTACGCCTGTAGCTTACAAACTATTGAGACAATTTTTTTCAAAAATTTAAGTTTAAGTTTACTACTAAAAAGAAAATCAGACACTTAGACTCTTCAATCACTATTAAGTCATGTCGCAAGCCACGCCTCTAATCAATCAGAAGCGTAGACTCCCCACCACTTTTGTAATAAGTCAGAAGCCATGCCTGTAGCTTACAAACTATTGAAAAATAGAGTTTTCAAAAATTGTGTTGTTTGTGATCGACGAAGTTTATGACTCTGACTAACGTGATAAAATCAGACACTTAGACTCCACCACCATTTTTGTGTTACGTCATAAGCTACGCCTGTAGCTTACAAACTATTGAGAAAAAGAATTTCAACAATTGAAGTTTAAGATGCTGACTGACGTCAGAACATCAGACACTTAGGCTCTTCCACCACTTTTAAGTCATGTCGCAAGCCACGCCTCTAATTAATCAAAAGCGTAGACTCCCCACCACTTTTGTAATATGTCATAAACCACGCCTGTAGCTTACAAACTATTGAAAAATAGAGTTTTCAAAAATTTTGTTGTTTGTGATCGGCGAAGTTTAAGATTCTGACTGACGTCAGAAAACCAGACACTTAGACTCTTTCACTACTTTTAAGTCATGTCGCATGCCACGCCTTTAATCAATCAGAAGCTTAAACTACCCACCACTTTTGTGTTACGTCATAAGCCACGCCTGTAGTTTACAAACTATTGAAAAATAGAGTTTTAAAAAATTGAGGTGTTTGTGAACGGCGAAGTTTAAGATTACAGACACTTAGACTCCCCCACTATTTTTGTGTACGTCATAAGCTATCCCTGTAGCTTACTAACTATTAAGAACAAGATTTTCAAAAATGGAGTTTAAGATTCTGACTAACGTCAGAAAATCAGACAATTAGACTCTCGCACCACTTTTAAGTCACGTCACAAGCCACGCCTCTATTCAATCAGTAGCTTAGACTCCCCACTACTTTTGTGTTACGTGATAAGCTACACTTGTAGCTTACAAACTATTGAAAAATAAAATTTCCAAAAATTGTAGTGTTTGTGATTGGAGAAGTTTAAGATTCTGACAACGTGAGAAAAGTGGTGGGGGCTCTAAGTGCCTGATTTCTCACTACTTACGCTTCTTCCGTTCTCCACAAACGTTTTTGACTATCCCACACTACTAAATTCAATTACTTTTGAATCCCCCTTCTGTAGAACTTCTAGATCTCCACTTCACTTTTTATTATTGGAAAAGAATTGTATACGAAATTTAAAAAAAAACAGTGGAAAAACGGCTCAATTTAACCAAAATTATAACTTGTTGGCAAAAGGTGAATTGTACGATGGTATATTTTGAAGTTATTGCACATTCTCAGGCCAAGCTCAAGATTCATATTAAACTGAATAATTTTAATTTAAAAACTTATCTTAAATCTGTGATGTATATGGTTAAGCTTATGAAAAATTGACGAGGGCTGATTAGTATTAATTTAGAAATTTGTTTAATTGTAAGTATAATTCTTGCCATTTTTTTAATAGCTCAACTGTTTTAGCTTATTTTTACGAACTAAAAAAATTAATAGTCTGTTGAAACGCCATTAAACTTTAAAATGATCTCAGAACAACGCATCAAAAGTTTTGGACAACTTGAAGTGACTTGAAGATATCGATAGTCAGTTGTCAAATTCAGGGATTAAAATTTAGACTTTTTAGGGTTGATTGAATAGCCCTATTGGGTTAATTAGTGCTCAGTGACATCAGTTTACTCACTAAAGGGACTCCTGAATACTCTTAAATTTTTGAGCATGGCCTAAAGTTGTTGTTACAAGGGACTCGGAGGGTTGGTGTCGACTATCAATTTTTTTAAGGGTTTCGTTTCAGATAAGCCTTAAAATACTTGGGCTTACAAATAATTGTACATTTTTTAAATAATATTGTTACAAAACAATTAAATAATTGCCTAATTAAAATGATATTAGATGGAAAAAAATTTGTGGAAAAGTGGATTTAATAATTAAATCGAGTACTAAGTACTAAGTAGACAAAAATTAGAAACTTTTATACCAATTACAACACAATATTTTATATCTAGTTGAAATATTTCGAACTGCGCGTTTTTTTGGTTTTTATTTTTTTGAAAATTAAGTTTGTAAAAATTATAGGAAAAAAATTGTAGTTTGAAATATTTCTCGTAGTTACAATCGATTGTACGAGAGCTAATAAAGTATACAAAGCAGAAAGAGGACCTATTTAAAAAAATTGCATAATATGTAAAATTGTAAATACGTCAAGATAGCTAGCACTTAAAAAAAGATTAGATAGGTATAAGAATGTTATAGATTGATTCGACTAAAAAGGAACTAATTGAAGAACTGTTTGGTAGTGTATTTTTGCATTTTTTATGTGATTAACTCACTGTTTTTGTGTACACATTGCCAAAAAAAATTTTACGTGTTATAATACTGTTTGAATATGCTACGATTTTATGTGTACGATAATTCAAATTATTATTGTAGAAGCCCCTCTCCCCCTTTTCCTCCTCTTTTCCCCATCTTTACCTTTGTAAAATATATAATATTGGACTGACTGTAATTCATTTCGATTCGTTAAATCGTAATTTTATTGCTTCTTAAATAATACATCGAGTTCCTCAAATGCAAACCTTGACCATCAAAATAAGACCATCTAGCCAAACGGAGGCATATTTCAATAGAACAAGTTGGGCTAGATTGTCTTATCTTGGAAATTGTGGTCAATCCAATGCATTTCAGAACCGCCTTGTATTTTGTTTAATTTTTTTGGGCGTTTCGAAATTGATTTTGTAAATTATTGTAAATATATGTAATGTTATCTAAATTTGTTTTAACTTTAAAATCATGAGACTGCTTACATGTTTTTTTGTCAAAAAAAAGTAATCCTCACTCGATTTAAGAAAAAAATTGAGTTACTATTTAGATTTTTCTTATTAATTCTGCACATCTCTGTATAATAGAGTATTTGTAAATATTATTGCTGTGATGTTTATTTACTTACTTATTAGAATTTGCAATTTTTATAAATACCAAATGACTTCAAGTTAATGAAAAATATGTATAATTTAATAGCGCAAGTGTTTCGATGCATTTGTACATTCAATAATGATGACCATGATTATTAATTGCAAACTAAAAGAAAACAATAGCTTTTAAAAAATTTTGAGCATAATTTTTTGGCTTTTTCTCAATATATGTGTGTTAATTTTTTTCAACTATTTTAATAACAGTGTGTCCATTGATGCTTATAAGGGTTATTATATTTTGATTATAAAATAAACTAATGCAACAAGTTTATCATTTTTTTCACCTCTTATCCTAATTTAATATTCGATAGCTCTTTCAAAGAACGAAGAAATCCATACGTCCGCTTATAACGTAGAAAAGGGGGTTCCTCTCTCATTGAATAATTTATAAAAATATTTCATGTTATACTAATACAGTTTTGTACTTGATTAATTCAAAAAAGTTTTTAAACGGTCAGGTAAGATTGGAAATGGAAAGAAATTTTAATGGTTTTTTGCCATTACGTGTAACCATACTTATTTTATTAATTATACAATTTTAGGGTAGAATTAGTCAATTATACGTTGTATAATGTAAAAATCAATTAATTATTGCAACGTTGCGCTTAAAATTTATATTTATTTTCTAAAAAATTAGAATTTCCGAAATTAACGTATAGCGCCATCTACTCGTAATTACGTGAACAACACGTTTTCTTTTATGATATTAAAACAAATAATGAAGGATTTTATGTTTGTTTTAAATTAAATTGTTTTGTAGTTATACAACGAAGGATTCAGTGGTTGCGACAAAGAATTTATGGAGTCTACCCACATATTACTATAGGTCTGTCTAATCATTACTATCATAGTCGAAGTGTACTACCAAATACGTATAGTATAAAAAGTTGCGAGTAAGAAATTTATTCAATGGTTTTTTGAGAAATGCAAGTGATTGTCATTTTAAACTTAACCTAAAAATTTGGGTTTTTTAGTTTAGTTGCTCCAAATATTTAATTTACTTACATTTTGCTTTCAGTAAAGTGGAAAAGGGTTGAATTTAAGCTTTAAAATAAGCTTTTGTGATGAAGTACCTACTGTTGTTGGAATTAGAACTTTGATATTGCAGTAGTTTTTCCAACCGTTGACCACCGCAACATTGATGTTTAATAGTTTTAAAATTACGTACAACTATAATTCAAAAGAAAGGATTTGGCAGGTTTATAAAATTTTACTATTTCCTTATATCTTATAATAACTGATCGAGTCACAACTATGTGTACCGGAATTGTTGCAATTTAACTTTCGACTTGTTTACCTGTAGTGTCTAAACTAATAGTTTATTGTATATTTTATTTGCTTGATCAGTAGTCACTATAATAGCTTAATTATATTTCAAATTTGATTAATTCTTATAGTAAATCCAAAATTAATTTATTTTGTGCTTTTAGATGCCAACGACTGCCAGAGCAATTTCTATTCCAAGAAAAACTAATTGGAGAGAACAGCTACATGGTATGGAAGATGGAACAATAGCAAAAGAATGAAGCTAATTATAAGCTTGAAGAAACATAATTAAGTGGAAGACTTAGAAAACAAATAAAATGGAGATGAGAGGCCAAAAGCCTCAACTTTGTTAGAAGAAGAAAAAGTAGTATATTTTTATTAATTTATTTTGTTAATAGTTATTTTTCATATTTGAATAGTTTTATAAGAGTTTGGTCCTGGTCAAATTCATACTATAATTTTTGATTCGTGTTATTGAAATGTTATTAAATTTCTTCTATATTGTGTGTGTCCATCTGCTAATGTTTGTTTAATTTGGTAAATAGTAATCAGAAAATTAATTAATTTTGTGCTTTCAGGTACAAACAACTGCCAGAGCAGCTAAATATCAGATTAGTAGTAGGAAGCACGATAATTGTTCAAGAAAACAACTTGTTGGATCAGGTCACTCTTCCATGTTTTTTTTTACTGATGTGAGATATTATTACTAAATAATAACTAGTAGCTACCATTAATTATTAAAAATGTAAATTGATGTTAATACAAACATTACAATAAGTTCAAAAAAATTGAATGTAATTTTTTAATTTAAATATTTCTTATTGTAAGTGGAAAAATTTGCTAAGGATAAGAAACTACGTGAATATCACAGTTCAATTTATTTATCGATGATTAATACATGTTTACTTTTAAAATAAACTAAAATAACATTTCAAAATGTAATATATCAATAGTCATTGTTACATAATTATTTGCTGTTTGAGTTGAGCCTCAGTTTGTCAATGTAAGTCGAACTGTTTAGATCTAGTCCTAAGACCTTAGTGAGTAGTGTATTGTTTTATCATTGGATATAATATGCAAAGCAAGGAATAGCAGAAATATTATTAAGGTATAGAGAATCTCTTAATTATTAATTAATTTTCTTATGTAACTTCTTGTAAATATTAGTCATAACCAGTTATTGAACTTTATGGTAAGAAAATCACTAATCAAAATTCTGTTTTTGTATTTTAACTTTGAAATGATGTAAAGAACAGTAATTATATTTATTCAGTTTCCTGGTCATACTCAAATTTACAACATCTAACAACATCTTTTTGTATATTTCTAGTTCTAATATTTATACGTTAAAATGAATTGTGGGTCACCTAAAGTTCAAAACTGATTTTTTCTTTCTTTGTTGTCTATTAATTTAACATAAACATTAGGTACGGTACAATAAGTTTAAAAAACTAAACTTAAAAAGATCAAATCAAATTACTTACTGTTATTTTAATTGCTTAAATAATTAATTAATTTAATTTTGTTTATAAACAATCCTTAGAAATAAATTAAGTAATGCTAATGTGATTGAAATTTCCGCCTAACACATAGACAACCGTTTGCTTTAATACTCGCATATTATTGGTTGATATTTCTTTAGTGGTAGGGAATGAGTAGGAGAAAGTCAATATAAGTCCGATTTTCGCCATAAGTTCAGATTCTTATCAGTAACACAGATCAGCAAATTTTAGAAAAATAAGGGTTACTCTTGTGAAAATCAACTTTCAATTTTCGAATTTTTTTTTGATTGGAAGTTGTTCTTTATATTATAATAAGTATTTCTACCAAGTATTAAGTAATTTACTTTAATATTAAGGGTAAAAATTTAAATATCCTGATCAACAATTATTTTGTAATTCAAGTTAATTGATAAGCTTATTAGTGATTATAATTTTAATTATAACTCACTTACATTAATATTAATAATTTGATATGGTATATTGCATTTATTAATATCCTTTTATGTAAAAAAATAATTTAAATTTCTTTATTAATTAAAGATGGTATAAATTAATCTTTTGCGTTTTATTTGTGTTATTTATAGCTTTTGTTTATATTTCTTAACCCCCAGGAGGTGGTGCACGTTACATAAACTTCCAGTACTTATATAAGTGATTAAATTTTTTGTAGAAAAAAGTCTGGGTAATAATATGATAATGAACTGCATATAAAACCGTGTAGTTTAGAAAAAAGGATATATTTTGAGTATACTCAAAATTGACAATTTTAAGGTCGCTTCCCAAAATTTTGAGTTATGAAAAACTAAAGAGGGTGTATAGCATAATTAGTTTAGGGTTGTTGGTTCCTCAAAATTTAAAACAGTAACCTTTGTTATTATTGAGAACAATTTCTAATTTTATGGACCGTTTTCCCAAAATTTCGACATTTATATAACAAATTTTTAATCAATAAGGATGCGTAAAAATCTCAGCTCATAAAAAATTAATGTTTAAAAAAATCAAAGTGTTAAAAAAGGGTGGCCTATGTGTTAGGCGGAAATTTAAATTACATTTGCATTATTTAATTTATTTCTCAAGATTATTTATAAACAAAATTAAATAAATTAATATTTAGGGAATTAATAAAATAACAGTAATTTTAAATTAGAACATTATTTTTTTATCCTGCCAAGTTTTTAGTAACAATTAACCATTCATTAAATTAACTTTTAGGTTTAAGTAGGAAATTAACTTTTACAAGTATAAAAATACATATTTCGTTACATAATAATTGTTGTGTAAATTTGAAGTTTAAATTTACAAAAGCACGTCAATTGATAAAGTATTTGATGATTCACTCTGTGGAATTAATAGTAAAACTTCGTAATTTGTTTTAGTTTCGTTTGAACTTCTAAGTCGAAAGGATCGTTCCTGAAGTGCCAGTGCGTTTAACAACAGAACCTAGGGATTAACAGAAAATGAACAGAGACACGGACAACAATTCCAGAGTTGGCATTGTGGAAAGAAAGCTGCCAGTTGCATTCCCAATAAAACGAGTGAAAACATTTTGTAAGTAAGATTTATGATATTTACAACTTTTGTCTAGCTAACTAATTATTAAATAAATTTAAACTGTTTTGAATTGTTATAGAAATTAAAAAATATTTTTAATTAGATAGTGCTCTAAATACGTAGCCATTAATTTACATAAACATAAGGATCGAGTCAAAATAATCAGTAATTCGTATGTAGGTAATTAATGCAATTACCCGGTAATTGAGTCGGTCATTCATTAACTCTCTAAAATAAGAAAAAGACTAGGATTACTTTCATTAAATTAATTTTAACAAAAAATACAATTAATTATTAATGTTCAAATCAACCAATAGCATTATTCAATTATTTTTAAGGGTGTATTTGTAAGAAATTTTTGGCAAGTAATATTTTAGAGTTGATTAATTAAGTTGAGTTTTGCCCTAATTTCAAAATAGGCTTTAGGTAAAACTTCTTACAATGTAAAATATCTCTTAACAATTAGCATTAAACTAATTTAAATTATCATGTAAACACATAATAATCTGATGTTTGAAATTCTATTCTCTTCAACATCCTGTATAATGTAGTGATAAGCATAAGAATAAATTTTGTAACAGTAAAAAATAAATAAAAATAGATAAGAACATTGAATTTGTGATGATTCACTTTGTGTCTATCATAGTAAACATTTCGTAATTTGTTTCAGATTTCATTCAACTTTTGAACTAGAAAGATCGTTCGTTAAGTGCTCTCTATACCAGAATAATTCCAAAGACCAATGGACCGAGGATTACAAGAAAATTAACAACAATTAATGTAAGTACTTTTCGTCTTTTTAAGGATATGTAAAGTATAAGAGAAAGAGCTATTTTGCAAATACATTTAGTAGGCTTATTAGTTAAATAAACTTCTTTCTAGATGTAAAATATCTCATAACAATTAAACATTTAACTAATTTTAATTATTATGTAAATCCATAGTACTTACTCCGATACTTTATTTCTTCAAAATTTTTTAGAAAACTTCCCTTAACTAATTAAATTGATTTACTAAATAGCAATAAATATTCCAGAAAATGCTTTCCTTCTTCTGGTTCCTTGTAAATATTTAAAGTAAACTTGGTGAAAAAATCATGTTTATTTAATTTATTTTGCAAATTAAAAATTCATTACTTAATTGAAAATAATCATTGGTTGACTATGCCTGATACTAAAATGTTTCTTATTTCAGTTTCCGTTCAAATCTTCGACTTTGAAAGATGGTCTTGTAACTAACAGTTCTTCATTTTGCCGAACAGCGAGAGGATTACAAGAAAACTTAATGGGCCAAGTTGAAGTTATTTTACCTAAGTTTATTTACTTTCGAGCTATTTTGGATCAAAATATGTTTAATTATTAGTTACTAAAAGTTAATTAATTGGAAATAATCATTGGGCGAAAATTACTAAAATTTAAGTAAGTAATTTTAAATAGAGAAGACACCCTAGAAGTTGTTTGCTTTTTGCTATGCTGCATGCTGCATGTATTTTTAATTAATTTATATTGAAAAATAAAAATTAATTACTTAATCGAAACATATACTAAAACATATCTTATTTTAGTTTTCGTTCTATCGTCGACAGTGAGAGTGTCTTTTGGACTACATCAAGAGGATTTTTAGAAAACCTAATGGACCAAGCTGAAGTTATTTTATCTAAGTAAAAGGATATTTTGAATCAAAATATTTTTAATTATTGGTTAATTAATTGGAAATAATCATTGGGCGATAACTACTAAAATTAAAGTAAGTACCTAATTTTAAGTAGAGAACTCACCCTCCTAGAACTTTATTGAAGCACTTTGCTTACACCTTGTATTTTTAATTAATTAATTTTGCTAATTAAAAATTAATTACTTAATTAAAAATAATCATTGGTTGACTCCTGTATCGACACATGCCTATTACATACTAAAACGTTTCTTATTTCAGTTTCCGTTCAAATCTTCGACTTTGAAAGATGGTCTTGTGACTAACAGTGCTTTATTTTGCCGAACAGCGAGAGGATTACAAGAAAACTTAATGGACCAAGTTGAAGTTACTTTATCTAAGTTTTTTACTGACAGCGCTTTCGAGATATTTTGGGTTCAATTATGTTTAATTATTGGTTATTAAAAGTTAATTAATTGGAAATAATCATTGGACAAAAATTACTAAAATTTAAGTAAGTTATTTTAATTAATTTTAAATATAGAACATACCCTAGAAGTTGTTTGCTTTTTGCTATGCTGCATGCTGCATGTATTTTTAATTAATTTATATTGAAAAATAAAAATTAATTACTTAATCGAAACAAATACTAAAACATATCTTATTTCAGTTTCGTTCTATCGTCGACAGTGAGGAGTGTCTTTTGATCCACATCAAGAGGATTTATAGAAAACTTAATGGACCAAGTTGAAGTTAAGGAGATTTTATCTAAGACAGCGCTTTCAGGATATTTTGAATCAAAATATTTTTAATTATTGGTTACTAAAAATTAATTAGTTGGAAGTAATGATTGAGCGATAACTACTAAACTTTAAGAAGCAAAAGTCCTTTTAACGATTCAGCTTGTGTCCGAAATGGGTACATCAGACTAACATCTCAATTAGTTTCAGATTACATTCCACCTTTGATTCGGAAAGATGCTTATTTTTATCAAGCCGACAGTGTCTTCTGGTTTTGGACCCAACATGAGGATTAGGAGATTTAATGGACGAAGCTTAATTTATTTTTAATTTATTTTGGATTGTATTTAAGTAAAAGGGTAGCTACACCTCTGAATTAGTTTTTTTTGAATTAATTTTTTTCAATTTAAATTCATTGCTTGCTTAGAAGGGTAGCTACCCCTATTTACTGGTCATCGCTAGCGAAGACGTAGCAGCTAGGTAAGTTGCTTCCAACAGCTCTTCTCCACGTTAAAGAGAGCGCGAGGGGAAGCAACCTCTAAGACCACTGCGAGTTGTCCTCGAATTGGTCGGAGGTTGTTCCTCTTTCGTAGTCTTTGATGTGGCGATGGGCGTGGTCTCCATGTTGGAATGTGGGTGTGCGTTGGCGCCGGGCGGGGAGGGGTAGGTGGGAGGGGGGTCGGCGGTCCCCTCCCCCCTACCCCTCCCCGCCCGGCGCCAACGCACATGCGCACTCCTACACGGAGTCCACGCGCATGCGCATTAGAGACTAAGGAGGAGGAGCAACAACCGACAATTTCGAGGACAACCCCTAGTGGTGGACGGGGCTGCCACCCCTCGTACTCTCTCGGACAAGGTGCAGGGTTGAAGCGACGCCACCTACCTAGCAGCTACCCGATAAGCAGCCATTACCAGTTTTAATATTAATTAATATTTTGTAATTATTTATTGTTTTAATTATGTATTATGTCTTGTGGGCCACCGCTTGATGAGCCGAACTCCTCAAGCGATGACTCCTCAAGCTTTATTTGTTACAGTTATTTCTTTCCAAATCTAACGAGGGGTGGACTTGTTGCAGCCCATGTCCTGGGCTGCAACCTTTAATCTTTTTTTAATGGTATAGCTATTTTTACAATTTTTAATTTCTGCTGCATACATCGATTAGGACACAAGACTGAATCATTAAAGGGACTGTTATGTCTCTTGAATCTCGCTTTGCTGATTTACTAAGCGTTTTGGCCCGTCAATCAATAATAAATTGTTTACAAATAATTAGTTTTGAATTTGTAAAATTAATTAATAGTATATTATTATAATTTTCTTGTATTAAATTATAATTTAATTAAATTAAATATGTATATTATAAGTAATGGAAGATATTTTTGTGTATTTTTTCATTTTAATAAACAGTAAACTCATGTAGATCTTGACTTTTTTTCCAGAGATAAAAGCACCCTTAAAGAATTTCTCTCAATAATCTTCTTCTTTTTCAATTACGTTGAAAAAGATATTCCTTCTCCTACTCTTTTATTCTCTTGATTGCCTTACATGTTAAAATCCAAGTCTTTACTTATTATCCACGGTCTCTTTAGTTCTTAAAAAACCCAATTCTAAAGAAATTAAACCAGTACTATTTGGATTTTAAAAGTGAAAAGTAAGTTTATTAAAGGCAAACGAAGTCTTAGTACATAAGAAATAAAGTCCAGCTGGATAACTCTGTAACACAAAGAGTTCTTCTTTACTCGACAAATGAGATAACAGAGACAGAGGAGATTGACAGGTAAGAAAAGAAGAGGGTAAATTAACAGATGAGTATGACAGATGAGAAGATCGTTGATATTTACAGAGACAGAGGCATCGAGAGATAGAGAGGGGGAGATAGATATGAGATAGAAATAGAAAAGTAGAGAGAAGGAGATAGATAAATAGACAGATATGATGACTGTTTAACTGAGATATTCAGATAGTAAAATTGGGGGAGATAGAGATAGATATAGAGAGAAGAAGACAGATAAAGAGACTGTTGAAATGAGACACTAATATAAAAAAATGAAGGGAGATAGATATAGAGATAATGAAACTGTTGAAATGAGATATTTTGATAGAGCAATTGAGAGAGATAGAGAGAGATAAAAAGACAGATAGAGAAATAAGAAGACAGTTAGAGAGACTGTTTAAATGAGATATTGAGATAAGAAAATGGAAAGAGATAGAGAGAGATAAGGAGATTGTTGAACTGAGAGAAAAACATAGTAAAATAGAGGGAGTGTTTAGAGATAGATACAGATATAATGAGATAGAGAAAGAGGCTGATGAAATGCGGTATAAAAATAGAAAAAAGAGAGAGATATAGAGATAAGAAAACAAATGAAATGCGATATAAAGATAGATATAGAGATAAGGAGACATATAGAGACATACAGATAAAGTGTCAAATAAAGAGACAGATAAGGAGCAGATAAGGTGAGAGACAGATAAGGAGAAAGACAAAAATAAAAAATGTCAGGACATAGAGAGAGATAAGAAGACTGTTGAAATGAGAGATAAAAGATAAAATGTGATAAAAACATAGTCAAATAGAGGGAGTTTAGAGATAGATACAGAGATAAGGAAATAGATAAAGAGACTGATGAAATAAGAGAAAAACCGTAAAATAGAGGGAGTTTAGAGAGATAGATACAGAGATAAGGAAATAGATAAAGAGACTGATGAAATAAGAGAAAAACATAGTAAAATAGAGGAAGTTCAGAGATAGATACAGAGATAATGTAATAGATAAAGAGACTCATGAAATAAGAGAAAAACAGTAAAATAGAGGGAGTTTAGAGATAGATACAGAGATAAGGAGATAGAAACAGAGATAAGGAGATATATAAAGAGATTGATGAAATAAGAGAAAAACATAGTAAATTAGAGGGAGTTTAGAGATTGATACAGAGAAAAAGAGACAGAAACAGAGATAAAGCGATAGAGAAAGAAAAGTCCCCTGGACTTTTTCCCTGGGGCTTCTACATCTTTCTCTGTAACACTCTCTCTTCATCTCATCTTCTATATCTTCTTCTCATTCTTTGTCTTTCTCTTTATCTCTGTATCGTTATCTCTTTATCTATATCCTTATCTCTGTATCTATCTCTAAACTTCCTCTATTTTACTATGTTTTTCTCTTATTTCATCAGTCTCTTTATCTATCTCCTTATCTCTGTATCTATCTCTAAACTCCCTCTATTTTACTATGTTTTTCTCTTATTTCATCAGTCTCTTTATCTATTTCCTTATCTCTGTATCTATCTCTCTAAACTCCCTCTATTTTACGGTTTTTCTCTTATTTCCTCAGTCTCTTTATCTATCTCCTTATCTCTGTATCTATCTCCTTATCTCTGTATCTATCTCTAAACTCTCTCTATTTTACTATATTTTTCTCTTATTTCATCAGTCTCTTTATCTATTTCCTCAGTCTCTTTATCTATCTCCTTATCTCCTTATCTCTGTATCTATCTCTAAACTCCCTCTATTTTACTATATTTTTCTCTTATTTCATCAGTCTCTTTATCTATTTTCTTATCTCTGTATCTATCTCTCTAAACTCTCTCTATTTTACGGTTTTTCTCTTATTTCCTAAGTCTCTTTATCTATCTCCTTATCTCTGTATCTATCTCCTTATCTCTGTATCTATCTCTAAACTCCCTCTATTTTACTATGTATTTCTCTTATTTCATCAGTCTCTTTATCTATCTCCTTATCTCTGTATCTATCTCCAAACTCCCTCTATTTCATTATGTTTTTATCACATTTTATCTGTTTCTGTATCTATCTCCTTATCTCTGTATCTATCTCTAAACTCCCTCTATTTTACTATGTTTTTCTCTTATTCCATCAGTCTCTTTATCTATCTCCTTATCTCTGTATTCATTTGTATCTATCTCCTTATCTCTGTATCTATCTCTAAACTCCCTCTATTTGACTATGTTTTTATCACATTTTATCATTTTATCTCTCATTTCAACAGTCTTCTTATCTCTCTCTATGTCCTGACATTTTTTATTTTTGTCTTTCTCCTTATCTGTCTCTCACCTTATCTGCTCCTTATCTGTCTCTTTATTTGACACTTTATCTGTATGTCTCTATATGTCTCCTTATCTCTATATCTATCTTTATATCGCATTTCATTTGTTTTCTTATCTCTATATCTCTCTCTTTTTTCTATTTTTATACCGCATTTCATCAGCCTCTTTCTCTATCTCATTATATCTGTATCTATCTCTAAACACTCCCTCTATTTTACTATGTTTTTCTCTCAGTTCAACAATCTCCTTATCTCTCTCTATCTCTTTCCATTTTCTTATCTCAATATCTCATTTAAACAGTCTCTCTAACTGTCTTCTTATTTCTCTATCTGTCTTTTTATCTCTCTCTATCTCTCTCAATTGCTCTATCAAAATATCTCATTTCAACAGTTTCATTATCTCTATATCTATCTCCCTTCATTTTTTTATATTAGTGTCTCATTTCAACAGTCTCTTTATCTGTCTTCTTCTCTCTATATCTATCTCTATCTCCCCC